>CM074724.1:389625379-389957879 GCA_037306005.1 Rhinophrynus dorsalis
GATAACAGATGAAGATAGATGAAGAAGAAAGAAGAATATAACAGATGAAGACTGAGATAACAGATGAAAATAACAGATGAAGATGGAGATGACAGATGAAGATACCAGATGAAGAAGAAGATAACAGATGAAGACGGAGATAGTTGAAGATAACAAATGAAGAAAGAAGATGACAGATAAAGATGTATTTGACTGATGAAGAGAACAGAAGAAGAAAGAAGAGGATGATAGATGAAGAAGAAGAAGAGAAAAGCAGTTAGAAGATTACTGAAGAAAAAGACCAGGGTGGAGGAGACCCCACTGGACATCAGGATTATTGTTTTTTTTTTAGGGATTAACCCTTTGAGTGTCAGTAGGCTGTGCAATGCGTTGCATACCCTACTGGCGCTCAAAGGGTTATTTATTTGTTTTCCATTCATACACTTTTTTTTAAGCCTTTCAGTGCCAGTGTGGTTCGCAACCTATTGTTTAGCAAAAGCAGTTACTATTCAAATTTCCCTCAATGTGCACTGGGCAATAGCCCCAAATGGTACGAGGAAGGGGGATTTTTGCTATTTTTTCCTGCTGGTGGCCGTGTATGTTTAACAATTTATTTACTTATTTATTTTTTTACAGGTTCAACGCTAAGTTATAAGAAGAAGGATGAAGAGGAGCACAGATGAAGATGACAGATGAAGACGGAGATGACAGATGAAGAAGAAAAAAAGAAGACTATGACAGATGAAGAAGAAGATAACAGATGAAGACAATAGAAGAAGAAGAAGATGACAGATAAAGATGGAGATGACAGATGAAGAAGAAAAAAGATGATAGATGAAGAAGAAGATAACATATGAAGACAGATGACAGATGAAGAAGAAGAAAGAAGAAGATGACAGATGAAGATAGAGATGACAGATAAACATAACAGATGAAGAAGAAGATGACAGATGAAGACGCAGGTGACAGATGAAGATAACAGATGAAGAAAAAAGATGATGACAGATGATGAAGAAGATGACAGATGAAGAAGTATATGAGAGATAAAGAAGACGATGACAGATGAAGAAAGAAGAAGATGACACATGAAGACGGAGATGACAGATGAAAATAACAGATGAAGACGAAAAAAGAAGAAAATGACAGATGAAGACGGAGATGACAGATGAAAATAACAGATGAAGACGAAAAAAGAAGAAGATGACAGATGAAGACGGAGATGACAGATGAAGATAACAGATGAAGAAGAAGATGACAGATGAAGACGGAGATGACAGATGAAGGCTGAGATGACAGATGACGATACCAGATGAAGAAGAAAGAAGAAGATGACATATGAAGACGGAGATAGTTGAAGATAACAAATGAAGAAAGAAAAAGATGACAGAGATGTATTCAACTGATGAAGAGAACAGAAGAAGAAAGAAGAGGACGATAGATGAAGAAGAAGAGAGAAGCAGATAGAAGATTACTGAAGAAGAAGACCAGGGTGCAGGAGACCCCAGTGGACATCAGGATTATAGTTTTTTTTGGGGGGGGATTAACCCTTTGAGTGCCAGTGGGCTATGCAATGCGTTTTCTTACTTCAATGCATTAAGAAACATTACACTCCCAATCAAGGCAATCCTCTGTGTATCAGCAGTGCCGCTATGAGTTTTTTTAAGATCCGCCGAGCTTATTACTATCTCTGGTCCCAGTTTCAACAGGTCACCTCAGGATAAAAGGGAGAAACTCTCTAAGGGCCGTATGTTCAAAGGAATAACAACAAAAAAATGTTGTACGAACGACAAAAATAAGTAATTGTATGCATGAACGACATATTTTCTATAGAGTATATGACGAAAAGCTAGTAATGTCGTATAAGACAAAAAAAAAGTTTTGCAAAAGACAAAATTCGTATGTTATGAAAAAAATGGAGGAAATGTGAAGTTCTGAATGTGAGAATTTTTGTCCTTAGTTACATAGGACAATTTCAGTCAGGACAAATGACATATTTCCGATCACAACCGACACTCTTATATAAATATTAACGAGCTCAACGACACTGTACTTTGAAAAGTCGTTACAAACGGCGAAAGCTATTTTGCTACTTTTTGAACATATATCCCTAAAAGTAATCCTTACAGAGTAAATGCCCAGAGGAGACCCCCCCAAATGAGTGCTACTCACTGGTTCTCTGTCGATACCAGTCACGCTCCTAATGTAGATACACTATGATGATGTAATAACGCCAAGGCTCAGGGAGTTGGCAAGTGGATAAATAAATATTTATTGTGCAAATATACAATTTCCCAATGCGTTTTGCAAGTATTATCACTTGCTTCATCAGGGAAATCGGTGAGCGGTACTCATTTGGGGGTCTCCTTTGGGAATCTACTCTATGACATCATAATGCGAGTCTGACGCATTTTGTGCCATTTGACCTGGATGAGGCAAGGTGATGTTTGTTGCGACCTGTTTAACCCTTAGAGTGCCAGAAGTGTCCCCAACGCAACAACCCCATGGCACTCAAAGGGTTAAGAACCATACAAGTATACCGGGAAAGATTAGCGGCATTGCAACCTTCAACTGAACATATCAGCAACAGTTAAAGGAGAAGACCTTTTAACAATAACCCCCCCCAACTTACCATACTATGACCAGAAAATCCTAATGGACAACATATTAAATCGTGGATGTCTTGTCCATGAACGTGACAGCCGCTGGAAGTTTTCTTAACCCTTTGAATGTCAGAGGTGTATGTAATGCATTTCAAATCAATATGTAGCATACCCCCCTGTACTCAAAGGGTTAAACTGAAGCAAGCAGAGAGCATGAGCCTACTTAACCCTTAACAGACCAGAGAAGCGCGTAGCACAATGTCGCTCCCCGGTCCTTAACCCTTTGAGTGCCACTTAACCCCTTAACGACCCTTGACAGTCATAGTACGTCAAGGGTCGATTTGACTTAACGACCGATGACGTACTATGACCGTCATCGAGTTCCGGGCTCCCCCCGCGGCTGCACGCCGTTCGGGGTGTCCGGAACGCAACGGAGCAAAAAAAAAATTTTGCTCTGTGGTCGTTGAGTCGCGTCTTTGGCCGGATTTCCCGGTCCTTAAGGGGTTAAAGGGTTAAGGGTTACCATGTGCAGTGAGCAGAGATTGTGGCCCTGCAAGCAACTGTCATGTCCACGTCCATGTACGTGACGTCCAGTTCTGATCGACCATGTCATCTCTTCAACAAAGGCTCAGTGGTATAATCTGCAGGTGCCATTAGGATTTTCTGACTATAGGAAGGTAATGAATTGTTATTATTCAGAGGTGTTACTTCTCCTTTAAAGGAGCAGTAAACTTTTTTTATGAAAAAATATATATTGTAGGGATTTTCCTAGTGAGTAAAATAAGGGTACTCCCGCTGCCGAGATATTTATATTTCCAGAGTTATTACAGTTTAAACCCATATTTTTTTACATTAGCAGTGCCATCTAGTGGTCAAATTTTAACTAGATTTTCTGTTACATTCTAATGGAGAGAAAAGTCATGACAAACAGTTCTCTATAGAATGTGATCGAAACTGCTGAGTCACTTCCTGTCCGTTAGAACTTGCAGGAAGTAAACACAGTAAATTCACTTCCTGTCAGAACTATCAGGAAGTAAACACACTAAATTCACTTCCTGTCAGTTAGAACTATCATGAAGTAAACACAGAAAATTCACTTCCTGATTATCAGAGGTATTATACATTTTGAATAGAACATCTGACAGCGGTGGGAGTGACCTTGTTTTATTCAGCAGGAAAAGATCTATAAAATGTGTGTTTTCATAAAAAAAAAAGTTTACTTCTCCTTTAAGGACACACACCTCTAATATCAGCAGTGATGATACAATGCCCTGTGTGATTTTTTTTATCCTAGGCCAGTGGTTCCCAGCTGTCTCATCATGGATGCATAACAGTACAGGTCATTAGGATTTCCCAGATTATGCACAGGTAAGTTAATCAGAGGATCAGCCATTTCATTAACTCACCTGCGCACAAGAAGGGAAATCCCTAAAGACATGGAAAGTTAGGCGCTCCCTAGAGGAGAGGGTTGGAAATTACTGGTGCTGAGCATTGGTGGGCAACCGGAGGCTCTCCAGGTGCTAGAGGGCCCAGGTTCCATGTCCAAGTTATAGAGCAGTGGTTTCCTAGCTCTCTCCACAGGGGCACCTAACAGGTCTTGTCTTTAGGATTTCCCTGATTGGACACAGGTAAGTTGATTACAGGCTCATTTATTTCATTATAGGGGAACTATCACCCCAAATGAAGTCTCCCACAAATAATTAGTCATCTAGCGATAAGCTCACCAATAGTACTGTAATCCAGCATAATTACCGCGTTAGTTGGAAATCCTACTTGTGCCAAGGCTGATGGCCAGGCAGCAGCACTTACAGACATCTGCGCTGTCAGGCGTGCAGATGCCGCTAACAGAAGAAGCCTGGCCGTCAGCGTAATGGGAAGGTCCCGTTACGTTGTGGTTGGACAAAGACCTACTAAAACTTATGGCGAAAGGCTGAAGGGAACGAGGTCACAGTGACTTAATACAGTGTGGAGCTAGGACGGTATTGTCGATAGACTATGTACGCCAGGGCTGGGAACTGGTACGATTGACTGGGAACTATGTCGACAGCCCACGCCACATTCGATGACCAGCCAGGGGTTGCCTGCTCGTGGTCGGAGCGTCGAAAGACCCAGCCTGATTGGTCAGAACATCAGGGCCAGGTTTAAAGGTCCGCCATAGGCATAACATGGGGAAAAGTAGGTGGCTCAGGCATTGGTTGACAGGAGACCCCGTGACATGTTTAAAGGTCTCCCATAGCTTTAACAGGGGAGAACATCAGTGGTTCCATGATTGGTCGGCAGGCCAATGTTGCATACCCCTCTGGCAATCAAAGGGTTAATCAATCTGTGCTAACTGGTGTACAGAACTCGTAACCCACTGGATGGGACAGCTTGAGTCATAGACTACTACTCTCCATAGTAAGCGTTTTGGAACGGCTCCACCTTGTGACCAGAATGGAAAACTGTACTTTAATTAAAAAAAATAATAATTATAATAAAAAAATAAATTTTTTTAACCAAAATATCCTTTTGAATGAAAGTTTTCCGGCTGCAGGTGTACCATGGATTTATTTATCATGAAAAGGTATATATTTTTTCCCTAAAAAAACCTCCCAAAAAACAAATATACTGGATCCTTAACCCTCTGAGTGCCAGAGGCGTTGTGTGCCCCTTTAGCACTCAAGGGGTTGAATTTAAATCTCCTGATGCATAACACAAAATACATGACTATCATGGATTTACAGAAAGGTATTCCCGAAATCTGCATATTAAATAGACTGCCGAAGCACCTTAACAATTCAGATGTAATCTATTTAAATGACGCATTAAATGCATTTAAATGACCAGATAATAGGAACATTAGAGTAAGGGTCTATTTACTATTGAGGTAGGGGAATTGTTTATTATAGAACATATAAAATCAGGTATAAAAGATAAAAAACAAGTGCAATTAGTTAGAATTTTTACATAAATGTTACATTTCACGGCACCATACAATTCTAACCATATATTTCAGGTTGCAGTAGAATGTAATTTGTTTAATACGAAGAGAGGATGGGGGAGATTCACTAAGTGGTGATAAAGTGCAGATAACGCCTCCAGTTTATCCCTTCTCCAGTTCCCATGTTATTCTATAGAGCCTATTCACTAAGATATGTTAGTGCATTGGCTCTATAGAACTGGAGAAGTCATCTCCAATTTAGCATCTCTTTATCAGTGTTTAGTGAATCTCCCCAATGCCTTTTTAGCAAATCAGGATAGACAGGGTTATAATAATTAGGTCTCGTTCACACTTTTGTTTGTTGTGACGCAGAGCAGTTCAAATCACCCAGTTTACTTACCTGCGACTCTCTGCCTTCCCCCCGCGATCCCATTGCTACTGAGACATGGAAGAGGCACAATGTCTTCAACCTACGTGGGTGTCATCCATATATATCACTGGATGGTGCCAGTGGTGTAACAATAGGGGTCACAGGGGTAGCAACTGGGACTGGGGCCATCATCCTAGGGCCCCGGACGCCTGTGACCCCCCCACCCAGCGCCCGCAAGAGGCCTGTGCCTTCTTCAGCACCGACCTTTATTAGCAGCTGTCTGAGCTCCCTTTCTATCTCCAGCTCTCTAGTAATGCAGGTCGCTGGAAGATGACATCATCTCCAGCACTCTGCATTACTGGTGAGATAGAACCGCACGGGAGCTCCAGCTTCTAATAGAGGTCAGTGCAGAAGGAGGCAAAGACCTCTTCTGCCACACCGCTGGACCACCAGGGAGGTAGGATATCGACACTGGGGGTCAATGGGGGCAATGTGCAGATGGACATTTGGGGCAATGTGCAGATGGACATTGGGGGCAGTGTGCAGATGGACATTGGGGGCAATGTGGAGGTGGCCAATGAGGTGGCAATGTGGTCAGGGAGCCCCATGGCCATTTTTGCAACAAGGCCTGGTGGCTTCTAGTTACACCTCTGGATGGTGCCCAAATGGGACACCCATTCTTTGGATGTCGTGATGCATATCACAGTGTCCAGACTGTTAGTGTGAAAAGATCCACGATACATAGGCCTCTGTGCAGTTCAGCCCTACATAACGTTCCTACGTCCATACGGACTCAGCAAGCTGAGTTACTTGCGACATGCGCAGTGATTTACTCCAGTGTGAACAGCCAAATCGGGACCAATGTGTTAATTCACTGGCAATTACTGCAGCTATAGGAAACACTGAGCTACAATCAACAGCGTGAACCTGGCCTTAAAGGAGAACTCACACTTTTTAATAAACCTACACTTACTTTACGATGGAAAGGCAATCATTGTGTCCCCTATGAATTATCCCTTTGTTCTTTGGTTCAAGTGATAACATTCAGGATTGATTGAAGATGTTTCGCCCTTGGAGGCTGACATGGCAGTTACTATCCTGACCACAAGACCCCAGGCTCTGCTCATAGGATGGCAGTACATCACTACATGCCTTTTTCCCCAAACCAATTCCTCACACTCAAATTCCCCCACCCCACCACAACATACAGGCACAAGAAATGATGGGAATAAAGGGGACACAGCTTTATTATATTGGGTTTGACCTATATACCCTTAGAGGACCCTTCCCCCTCTCTAATGTGGGTCCCCCAGGCCAATAGCCATTATCAAATCTGTGTCCAGCCCTGGCAGCTTGAGCCCTCCCACCCAGCTGCCTGACACCTTGGAGGTGTATGTAGGGGATACTTGGGCACCATGGCCTACCCTGGACCTTTGTGATGGCACCACTCCTTCTCCAACCAAGAAGCAATGTGAACGCCGGTACACACCGATACCTGCCCAAGCCCTCCTCTTACCTCAATAACCCTTGGCATTAGCCCGCCCTGTCACCGAAATTAGTATATAAATGAGTATATAAGTGAATATATTAGTGAGTATATAGGTGAATTTATAAATGAACATATAAGTGAATATATAAATGAGTATGTGAGTATATAAGTGAATATATAAGTGAATTTATAAGTGAATATATAAGTGAATATATAAATGAGTATGTGAGTATATAAGTGAATATATAAGTGAGTATATAAGTGAATTTATGTGAGTATATAAGTGAATATAGAAGTGAGTATATAAATGAGTATATAAGTGAATATATAAATGAGTATGTAAGTGAATATATAAGTGAATATAGAAGTGAGTATATAAGTGAGTATATAAGTGAGTATATAAGTAAATATATAAGTGAGTATATAAATGAGTATATAAGTGAATATAGAAGTGAGTATATAAGTGAATATATAAGTGAGTATATAAGTGAATATAGAAGTGAGTATATAAGTGAATATATAAGTGAATATAGAAGTGAGTATATAAATGAGTATATAAGTGAATATAGAAGTGAGTATATAAGTGAGTATATAAGTGAGTATATAAGTGAATATAGAAGTGAGTATATAAGTGAATATATAAGTGAGTATATAAGTGAATATAGAAGTGAGTATATAAGTGAATATATAAGTGAATATATAAGTGAGTATATAAATGAGTATATAAGTGAATATAGAAGTGAGTATATAAGTGAATATATAAGTGAATATATAAGTGAGTATATAAGTTAATATAGAAGTGAGTATATAAGTGAATATATAAGTGAATATATAAGTGAATATAGAAGTGAGTATATAAATGAGTATATAAATGAGTATATAAGTGAATATATAAGTGAGTATATAAGTGAGTATATAAGTGAATATAGAAGTGAGTATATAAGTGAATATATAAGTGAATATATAAGTGAATATAGAAGTGAGTATATAAATGAGTATATAAGTGAGTATATAAGTGAATATAGAAGTGAGTATATAAGTGAATATATAAGTGAATATAGAAGTGAGTATATAAATGAGTATATAAATGAGTATATAAGTGAATATAGAAGTGAGTATATAAGTGAATATATAAGTGAATATATAAGTGAGTATATAAGTTAATATAGAAGTGAGTATATAAGTGAATATATAAGTGAATATATAAGTGAGTATATAAGTTAATATAGAAGTGAGTATATAAGTGAATATATAAGTGAATATATAAGTGAGTATATAAATGAGTATATAAGTTAATATAGAAGTGAGTATGTAAGTGAGTGTATATAAGTGAATATATAAGTGAGTATATAAGTGAATTTATAAGTGAATATATAAGTGAATATATAAATGAGTATATAAGTGAATATAGAAGTGAATATATAAGTGAATATATAAGTGCCTCTTCCCATGAAGCTGATGGGAGGACAGTAACAATCCTGATATGTCAGTTTTCTATCGTTTGGCACATTATAACGTGTTTCAGGGGATGCAGGTCTGTATAAGACTAACCAATCCATAGGGTGAATGGCCTCTCCCCTCCGCTGCTGTTAGGAATCCCCCATCCCTTGGCTCTATAGAACTCAGAATTTATGTCTTCCTTCCTTCCCCTTCTCTTACACTAAAGCTCTTTTTATTCTGTTTCACCCTTGGCCTCATGGCCTCTGTCTGGCCTCGCCTCTCATCAGAGATGTTCTCCATGGGTTTTCCGTCTACAAGGGGGCGGGGGGGGGGGGGTAGTAAATCGTCCTGGGACCATAATAAATTGATGTCCCTGGCATGTAACAGTAGTTGCCTTTACACAACTGTTGCTGTTCTACCCTTATCCGACATCACTGTGAGGTCTGTGATACTGTATTACTTCACAATCCGACCGGATACAGTCTGTTACTTGTTTGTAAACATCGTTTGGCATATGTGTAAAGGAAAGTGGAATAATTCTGGGTCAATTAGAAGGAATGCGCTGGTGGTCTCTTTAGCATACAATCAGGCCACACATAGACACCAAGGGGGGCTTGAGCACCTGCCGTTTTTGTCCAAAGTGCCCTCGTGCCCTTTTAACAAAAAAAAAAAAAAAAGTTGCCTCGCTGCCCGCATTAACCCCCCCACCGCCCAGTCAGGTCTGTGCCTCCTTCAGGACAGACTTGTAGATGCTGCGCTCCCTCGTCAGCTCTTTAGTATTACAGAGCGCTGGGAGATGACATCATCTCCCAGCGCTCTGCATGAAGAGAAGACCGCACGGGAGCTCCAGCAGCTACAGGTCTGTGCTAAAGGAGGCACATACAGACCTCTCCTGCCGCTGGACCACCAGGTAAGAGGTAGGAAACGGACACTGGGGGGCAATGTGGAAATGATGGGGCAATATGGAGCTGATGGGGGCAATATGGAGCTGACAGGGGACAATGTAAGGGCAATATGGAGCTGACGGGACAATGTAAGGGCAGTATGGAGATGATGGGGGGCAATGTGGAGAGTAGGAGCATTGTGGAGGTGTCCAGTGGAGATGGCCAATGGGAGGGGGCGCTTCAGATTTCTGAGCCTACAGGCTCCTGAGATGTAAATTCTTTTCTTTTTTTTAAATATATATTTTTAATAAATAATTATGAGAAGTGCCCTTTTTTTTCATTTGAGCCCCTGCCCCCCACAATGTCTGTACACGTCCCTGCATACAATGGATTATAAATCTCATTTAAATCAATGGAAAATTTGGTAATATCATTTGTTCCTGATGGTGGAGTTGATTTGACCCCGAATTCCTCCACTTTTGACACCATACATATGGCCCAGCAGCACACCTGGGTAGTCCCTGTAACGGCCCTGGAGACTCCTGCAGACTGATTTACCAGGTCTAAGGGGACAGAGGCTAATGGCTAGATTCCAAGGCAGCCGTCTGCTATATTTAGATGCGTTTTCACCCATTAAAAATGTAAAAAAAAAATGCCACAATTTGCAATTTAACCCCTTAAGGACCGGCGTGCGCACGTGCGGACGGCACTTGAGGACCACGGGGCTTTTTTTTTTTTTGTTCACTTCCGGTTCAGGGCTTCTGGAGCGACGTGCAGCCGTGCCGGGAGCCCAGAACTCCATGATGTACCAGGACCGTCACTGGTCCTGAAGTGCTGGACCGCCGTGACGGTTCTAGCACATCAGTGGTCCTTAAGGGGTTAATAGACTGCATTAGCCCAAACGATCCGATAAGGGACTCACTTGCGCGCACAAAATTTAAGACCCAGTTTTTTTTTTTTGTTTTTTTTTAACTAAAGTCCCTTAGTGGACCTTTAGCCAGCCGACACAGCTATTAAAGGGATAGTAATACTTCGTTTTAGCTTTTTTAATTTTGTAGACATTAAAAAAACATGAACGATATGAGTCTTATCTCTCAAACCTTTATGGTTTGAGAGATATTCACAAGCAAAGTTTCCCCTCCCGCCCCTTTTACCTAGTGTAAGCCATCTCTTCTCAGATGTGGAATCCAGTCCATAGACCAGACAGATAACAGAAGGGGACAATCTTCTTCCTATGAGAACAATGAAAGTCCTGCCCCCCCTGACAAGTTTTTCAGGATTTTCCCTTATCTTAATTGAAGATTGTCCCTCTCTGCAGTCTACCTGGGCACCTCCCTTCTGATCTGGCTGAGCAGTGTTACATCAGTAAAAGGGGCAGGAGGGGGATACTTTGTCATTGAATTACTCTTGAACTACAACTCTGACAGAATTGAAATAACACTCTCCAAAGTCCAAATACTATGATGATTAATTAGAGCTGCTTTTATTATGAAACATTACTATCCCTTTAAAAGGCAAAAAAACCCAAGTCCCAGTGTATGTATTGATATGTAGCCCTAAGCCCCACTTGAGTACATCCAAAGTGCCTAAAAAGTGTTCAGTGTTAGTAGAATTAACCCTATGAATGGCAGTGAGGTTTAATTATAAATATCGCGGACAACAATGCATCATTTAACCCTTTGACTGCCAGAGGGGTCTGCAAACGCATTGCAAAGCAATGCGTTGCGGACCTCTCTGGGGCTCAAAGGATTAAACAATGTGTTAGTGTCTGGTTAAATAGAAATATGCCGCCATTATATTATTTCCAAATAAGCCATTATATTAGGTCAAAGTTAAGCTACTATAATATGTCCCAAAATGCAATAATAAAACACTAGCGATTAGCTTACCAGTAATACTATTATCCAGCCTAATTACCGCGCTGGTCAGAAATCCTACTTCTGACTGATGGTCAGGCAACAGCTCTTTAGAGGCATCTGCTCCATCAGTCCCTTATGGTAACTTTAGGTACAATGCAGCGCCTCCTAGAGGAGACCGGGACTGAGTGCAGGTGCGCAGATGTCTGTAAGCAAAGTTGTCTGCGCCGTTGCCTTGCCGTCAGTCTTTGCAGTAGTGGTATTTCTGACTATTTAGGTAATTAAGCTGAACAATTCTTTAATAATAATTCTTTACTTTTATATAGCACACACAAATTACGCAGCGCTTTACACTCATATTGGTCATGTTGGTCCCTGTCCCCATTGGGGCTCACAATCTAAATTCACCTATCAGTATGTTTTTGGAGTGTGGGAGGAAACCGGAGTACCCGGAGGAAACCCACGCAAACACAGTGAGAACATACAAACTCATTGCAGATGTTGTCCTTGGTGGGATTTGAACCCAGGACCCCAGCGCTGCAAGGCAACAGTGCTAACCACTGGATAATATGACTACTGGTAAGCTAATCGCTAGATGGCTAATTATTGGGGGGACTTAATATCCTCGTAATCCTAAAGTAAGTTTCTCTTTAACCCTTCGACTGCCAGAGGAGTACGCAACAAATTGCAGAGCAATGTGTTGTGTACCTCTCTGGTACTTAAAGGGTTAATAGAAATAAAATGGGTGAGACAGTTTGATGTCAAACATCCACACTCAGTGGCCCATTAAAACAAAATACTTATTAGTGTTTTATTTTTCAGAGAAAACAGTCAAACAATTACCTTTAGCACAGTTCAGCTTAAGGAAATCAATTAGATTGCTAAATTATTTATAAAAGATAGGGCATCTATTAATGGAAGCCCTATATCAAATTCCTAGCAACTTTTAGGAAGCAGCAAACTTTTTTTAATGAGAAAAAATATATATTTAGCGCCTGAGTAAAACAAGCATGGGTATCCATGGGGAGAGGGCAGAGGCAATTTGGGGCACTGCCCCCTTCACTTACCTCCCCCCCCCGGATAAACATAGGGTCTAGACGGGATGGCCTGCGGAGAATATTTTGGCTTTGTCAACCCCCTGGAAACATTTCTGCAGACATCCATGACAACAAGGGTACGTCCACTGCCATGACAGTTTTTATTCAAAGTATATTAATTCATTAAAGGAGCAGTAAAAAAATATACATTGAAGAGATTATCCTATTGAGTAAAATAATGGTACTCCCACTGCCGAGAGATTTATATTTCCATAGTTATTACAATTTAAACCCATGGGTTTTTTTTACATTAGCAGTGCCCTCTAGTGGTCAAATTCTAATTAGATTTCCTGTTAGATTCTAATGGAGCGGAAAGTCAGAAAAGTCGGAGACATGCAGTTCTCCATAGAATGTGAGAGAAGCTGCTGAGTCACTTCCTGTCAGTTAGAACTATCAGGAAGTAAACACAGTAAATTCACTTCCTGTCAGTTAGAACTTCCAGGAAGTAAACACAGTAAATTCACTTCCTGATTATTTGAACTGTTATAAATTTTGAATAAAATATCTGACAGCGATGGGACTGACCTTGTTTTATTCAGCAGGAAATGCTCTGTAAAATATGTGTTTTCATAAAAAAAGTTTACTGCTTCTTTAAGGTACACCCTGTTGCCAGCAGGAAACAATTACACCCCCCCCCTTTTCGTACCAATGTGCACTGAGGGAAATTTTAATAGGGATTGCCTCTTATATGGCCAGTCCCTGTTCAAATTGCCCCCATGCTTCCATTGGCTGTGATGTGGAGTAACCCCACATCCCAACCAATTAGCTTCTAGTGTGTTTCATCATCACTCACACTAGAATTTGATTGGCTAGGAAGTGTGGTTACTGCAGGGCATGTTGCGTGCCCTGCGTAAGTCCACATCACAGCCAGTGGGAGCATGGGGGCAATTTGTAAAGGGACTGGCCATATAAAAGGCCGTCCCTGTTCAATTTCCCTCAGTGTGCATCGGGCAACGGATGAAAGTTACAAAGGAAGGGGGGATTTTTGCAATTGTTTCCTGCCGCCGGTGACAGCGTTGGCAGCGTATCTTTAATAACATATTTAGTTTTAAGAACTTTATTTTTGTTTTACAGTTTGCACATTAAGAACGAAAATGAAGAAAGAAGAGGAGCACAGATGAAGAAAGACAATGTCAGATGAAGATGGAGATGACAGATGTATGTATGTATGTATGTATCTTATATATATATATAGCGCCATACATGTACACAGCGCTTAACAGAAGTTTAAATAATACAATACAAAAACTACAGAGCAGGGATAAGAGCATTAAGGTTAAGTACAATCATTACATTATTTGTGAGGGAAAGTTCAGCAAGGAGCTTACAATCTAGGCTGAATTCATAATGACAAACAGAGACAGTAGGAGGAGTATTATAAGTGCAGGTAGATGAAGAAGAAGAAAAAACAGGGTGAGAGATGAAGAAGAGAGAAGATGATGATAGAAACTTACAGAAGAAAAACTGAAGGAGAAGAGCAGGGTGCTAGAGTCAGGATGACAGGAGTTGTGACTATGGGTGATAGAATAGTATTAGTGATAGTGTTGGTACACTTCATTGTTAGGGTAGTGTAGCGCCAAGGGGAGGGTTAATGTTTGGGATGGTGATGCTGGTGTTCAGCTAACACTCAGTGTTTGACATTGTTAGCTGTTTTCCTTTGCTCACGTTAGCATTGGGTTCTTTGTTCCAACGCACATCGTGGTTACTGTTGGTAGGGCAATTGAATACCTACGGTAACACTGTGTGTGTACCGTTCAGTATTCATTATTGCCCTGCCAACAATTTTACCAGGGAGCTGCTCCAGACACTCTCGTTTTCAGACTGAATTACTGGGTCTTTTGGGACTGTCTGATTCTCTGGTGGTGGTGAGTTTCTTCTCCTTCCCACCTTCTTCCTCCCACTTCCTGCCCTCTTCTCTGCCTTCCTACCCTGTTCCTCCCACTTTCTGCCCTCTTCTCCTCCTTCCTACCCTGTTCCTTCGACTTCCCCCCCACTTCTCCTTCCCACCCTGTTTCTCCCACTTCCTGCCCACTTCTCCTCCTTCCCAACCTGTTCCTCTCACTTCTCCTCCTTCCCACCCTGTTCCTCCCACTTCTCCTTCCCACTTCTCCTCCTTCTCACCCTGTTCCTCCCACTTCCTGCCCACTTCTCGTCCTTCCCATCCTGTTCCTCCCACTTCCCTCCCACTTCTCCTCCTTCCCACCCTGTTCCTCCCACTTCCTGCCCACTTCTCCTCCTTCCCACCCTGTTCCTCCCACATCCTGCCCACTTCTCCTCCTTCCCACCCTGTTCCCACTTCTTCTCCTTCTCACCCTGTTCTTCCCACTTCCCACGCACTTCTCCTCCTTCCCTCCCACTTCTTCTCCTTCCCACCCCGTTCCTCCCACATCCTGCCCACTTCTCCTCCTTCCCACCCTGTTCCTCCCACTTCTTGCCCACTTCTTCTCCTTCTCACCCTGTTCTTCCCACTTCCCACGCACTTCTCCTCCCCTCCCACTTCTCCTCCATCCCACCCTTTTCCTCTCACTTCCCATCCACTTCTTCACCTTCCCACCATGTTCCTCCCACACCTCCCAACATTTCAAATGGCCAAAGAGGGACACTTGTGTTTTAGGTGGTGTTTCTAGGGGCGTGGCTGGTGGGCGGGGAATTTTTAGGTTACTTTGTCAACTATTAACACATGTTTGTGTAACTGAATAAATGATTTAGAGCAAGACCAAAGTATTTTATTTATACAGATTCAATTACAAACACATATACTGAAGATTAACTAAACATTTATGTGAATTTTATTGCTGTGGAGCAGTGTGGTAGACTAATATATACACCACTCACTCTGATGTCCTAAACACAGGGACAACAGGTTAGAAAATAGGGACAGGGGGATTTGGGTCTCAAAGAGGGACACTTGAGAGGTATGCCTCCCACTTTCCACCCATTTTTCCTCCTTCTCACCATGTTCCTCCCACTTCCCACCTACTTCTCCTCCTTCCCACCCTGTTCCTCCCACTTCTCATCCACTTCTCTTCCTTCCCACCATGTTATTCCCACTTCCCTCCCACTTCTCCTCCTTCCCACCCTGTTCCTCCCACTTCTCCTCCTTCCTACCTGTTCCTCCACTTCCCACACACTTCTCCTTCCCACCCTGTTCCTCCACTTTCCACCCACTTCTCCTCCTTCCCACCCTGTTCCTCCACTTCCCACCCACTTCTCCTCCTCCCCACCCTGTTCCTCCCACTTCTCACCCACTTCTCCTCCTCCCCACCCTGTTCCTCCCACTTCTCATCCACTTCTCCTCCTTCCCACCCTGTTCCTCCACTTCCCACCCACTTCTCCTCCTCCCCACCCTGTTCCTCCCACTTCTCACCCACTTCTCCTCCTCCCCACCCTGTTCCTCCCACTTCCCACCCACTTCTCCTCCTCCCCACCCTGTTCCTCCCACTTCTCACCAACTTTTCCTCCTTCCCACCATGTTCTGACCACTTCCTGTCCACTTCTTGTCACAATACACTTAAGCCCCATCCATTCAATTAAGCCCACCCACTCTATGGTGCGAATCATGTTATTTACATCCTCTGATCAACAGCACAGGAGCCTCTCTGGGGGCTCAAGATGGGTAAGTTCCCAGGTATGGAAATACTACCTGTTGGAGGGACAGACACAGAATTGCAGTTAGCAGTAAGTTAGTATAGGTGCCCATACCTTTCCAACCAGTGCAGGTGCTTTGCAATGTGTTGGACACCCTTCTGGCACTGGGTTAAAACACCTTAGCATACCTCCCAAGTGTCCCTCATTGAGACTCAAATCTCTCTGTCCCTCTTTCCCACCCCTGTGTTTAGGAGATCAGACTGTGTGGTGTGTATAGAAGTGTATCACCCTGGTGTCCCTGTGTTTAGGAGATCAGACTGTGTGGTGTGTATATAAGTGTATTACCCTGGTGTCCCCTGTGTTTAGGAGATCAGACTGTGTGGTGTGTTTATAAGTGTATCACCCTGATGTCCATCTTTTTAGGAGATCAGACTGTGTGGTGTGTATATAAGTGTATCACCCTGGTGTCCCTGTGTTTAGGAGATCAGACTGTGTAGTGTGTATATAAGTGTATCACCCTGGTGTCCCAGTGTTTAGGAGATCAGACTGTGTGGTGTGTATATAAGTGTATCACCCTGGTGTCCCTGTGTTTAGGAGATCAGACTGTGAGGTGTGTATAAAAGTGTATCACCCTGGTGTCCCTGTGTGTAGGAGATCAGAGTGTGTGGTGTGTATAGAAGTGTATCACCCTGGTGTCCCTGTGTTCAGGAGATCAGACTGTGCGGTGTGTATATAAGTGTATCACCCTGGTGTCCCTGTGTTTAGGAGATCAGACTGTGTGGTGTGTATATAAGTGTATCACCCTGGTGTCCCTGTGTTTAGGAGATCAGACTGTGGTGTGTATATAAGTGTATCACCCTGGTGTCCCTGTGTTTAGGAGATCAGACTGTGTGGTGTGGGTATATAAGTGTATCACCCTGGTATTGCTGCGTTTAGGAGATCAGACTGTGTGGTGTGTGTATAAGTGTATCACCCTGTTGTCCCTGTGTTTAGGAGATCAGACTGTGTGGTGTGTATAGAAGTGTATCACTCTGGTGTCCCTGTGTTTAGGAGATCAGACTGTGTGGTGTGTATATATGTGTATCACCCTGGTGTCCCTGTGTGTAGGAGAAAAGACTGTGTGGTTTGTATATAAGTGTATCACCCTGGTGTCCCTGTGTTTAGGAGATCAGACTGTGTGGTGTGTATATAAGTGTATCACCCTGGTGTCCCTGTGTGTAGGAGATCAGACTGTGTGGTGTGTATATAAGTGTATCACCCTGGTGTCCCTGTGTTTAGGAGATCAGACTGTGTGGTGTGTATAGAAGTGTATCACCCTGGTGTCCTGTGTTTAGGAGATCAGACTGTGTGGTGTGTATATAAGTGTATCACCCTGGTGTCCCTGTGTTTAGGAGATCAGACTGTGTGGTATGTATAGAGGTGAATCACCCTGGTGTCCCTGTGTTTAGGAGATCAGACTGTGTGGTGTGTATATAAGTGTATCACCCTGATGTCCCTGTGTTTAGGAGACCAGACTGTGTGGTGTGTATATAAGTGTATCACCCTGGTGTCCCTGTGTTTAGGAGATCAGACTGTGTGGTGTGTGTATAAGTGTATCACCCTGGTGTCCCTGTGTTTAGGAGATCAGACTGTGTGGTGTGTATATAAGTGTATCATTACCCTGGTGTCCCTGTGTTTAGGAGAGCAGACTGTATGATGTGTATATAAGTGTATCACACTGGTGTCCCTGTGTTTAGGAGATCAGACTGTGTGGTGTGTATATATGTGTATCACCCTGGTGTCCCTGTGTTTAGGAGATCAGACTGTGTGGTGTGTGTATAAGTGTATCACCCTGGTGTCCCTGTGTTTAGGAGATCAGACTGTGTGGTGTGTTTATAAGTGTATCATTACCCTGGTGTCCCTGTGTTTAGGAGAGCAGACTGTATGATGTGTATATAAGTGTATCACACTGGTGTCCCTGTGTTTAGGAGATCAGACTGTGTGGTGTGTATATAAGTGTATCACCCTGGTGTCCCTGTGTTTAGGAGATCAGACTGTGTGGTGTGTATAGAAGTGTATCACCCTGGTGTCCCTGTGTTTAGGAGATCAGACTGTGTGGTGTGTATATAAGTGTATCACCCTGGTGTCCCTGTGTTTAGGAGATCAGACTGTGTGGTGTGTATAGACGTGTATCACCCTGGTGTCCCTGTGTTTAGGAGATCAGACTGTGTGGTGTGTATAGAAGTGTATCACCCTGGTGTCACTGTGCTTAGGAGATGAGACTGTGTGGTGTGTATAGAAGTGTATCACCCTGATGTCCCTGTGTTTAGGAGATCAGACTCTGTGGTGTGTATATAAGTGTATCACATTGCTCCACAGCAATAAAACTCACATTAATGTTTGTATAAACATCAGTATATATGTGTATAAATTAGTCTGTGTAAATAAAATACTTTGGTCTTGTTATAAATCATTTATTCAGTTACATAAAGAGGTGTCAGTAGGTCATGAAATAACCCAAATATGCATGTTAATGCCCTACCCTCCACTCACACCCTTCAGAAACACCCTCTAAGCCAAAAGTGTCCCTCTTTGGCAGTTAGAAATGTTGTGAGGTACACCTTAGTTAAAAGGTCATGTGACACCAAGGACAAATATGTGATTCCTACACATCAGGTGTTAATGCTTACCCCACGACAATTCCTGTAGGGTCGGGTGAAATCTTCCTCTTCTGGCTTGTTGGCATCAACATCTACTCTGGAGGAGTGTGTGGCCCAGTAAGCACTGTGGGGCTTATACCCTGGAGTACAGCCGCTGTCACCAGAGGCAGGGCTGGATTTCCAATTAGGCAAAGTAGGCACACCCCAGCGGCATACCTGGGAACTTCCAATTGAGGTCTGCCCGAAGGGGAGTCCTCTGTTTAGCAGGGGGTGACAATAATTATGTTAATTGTGTCAAAAAGGGGCGGGGCTTGACGCAAGTTGAGGGGGCAGGGCTTAAATGTGTCACACAGAAGGCTGGGGAAGGAGGAACACCAGGAGAAAAAGCAGATGTGGCAGAGTTTCAATAGAAACTCCCCACATCCAGAGAAATCTGCCTCTGCCCCGGAGACCCGGTAAAGATCTGTCAGAACAGGAGTCTCCGGGGCAAATCCAGAGCGTTCCCAGGTATGCCCAGCGGTAGTGACTAAACCCACATTCTGAGATGTGGGTGTGTTCAGATCCCAGTGTCCTAGTTTATGGAGGTCAGATTATTTACCAGTTTATAGCCCCCCCCCCTTTACTGGCCATTAATGAACCTGTTGGATGCTAGAGAGGTCTGTGAAGAAAGGCTTTGGAGATTTCTCTTGCAATCAAGTGGGTTAAGAGCTTTATTTTGGCTTGTAGGTGATGGGGTAAGAGTATTTTATCTAGCGGGTGACTGTGGATTGTGAGCGATCACAAATAGTGTACATATTTATGGCTTTCAGAAAATAGGGAAGTGTTCACTTTCCTGCATTCCACCCATGTTACTGTGTTATCATGTACTATGTGACTGTGCTACTGTGTTACTGTGTTACTATGTTACAATGTCACTATGTTACTGTGTTATTATGTACTATGTTACTGTGTTATAATGTCACTATGTTAATGTGTTATAATGTCACTATGTTACTGTGTTATAATGTCACTATGTTACTGTTACTATGTCACTATGTTACTGTGCTACTTTGTTACAATGTCACTATGTTACTGTGTTAGTATGTTACAATGTCACTATGTTACTGTGTTATCATGTACTATGTGACTGTGCTACTGTGTTACTGTGTCACTATGTTACTGTGTTATCATGTACTATGTGACTGTGCTACTATGTTACTGTGTTACTATGTTACAATGTCACTATGTTACTGTGTTATTATGTACTATGTTACTGTGTTATAATGTCACTATGTTACTGTTACTATGTCACTATGTGCTACTTTGTTACAATGTCACTATGTTACTGTGTTAGTATGTTACAATGTCACTATGTTACTGTGTTATCATGTACTATGTGACTGTGCTACTGTGTTACTGTGTCACTATGTTACTGTGTTATCATGTACTATGTGACTGTGCTACTATGTTACTGTGTTACTATGTTACAATGTCACTATGTTACTGTGTTATTATGTACTATGTTACTGTGTTATAATGTCACTATGTTACTGTTACTATGTCACTATGTTACTGTGCTACTTTGTTACAATGTCACTATGTTACTGTGTTAGTATGTTACAATGTCACTATGTTACTGTGTTACAATGTCACTATGTTATTGTGTTACTATGTCACTGTTACTATGTCACTATGTTACTATGTTACAATGTCACTCTATTACTCTATTACTAGGTCACTATGTTACTATGTTAATGTGCTACTGTGTCACTATGTTACTGCATTTCTATATTACTGTGTTACCATATTAATTTGTTACTATATTACTATGTTAATGGGTTACTATATTACTATTTTAGTATATTACTTTGTTACTTTGTTACAATATTACTTGTTAATATATTACTGTGTTAATATATTACTGTGTAACAATTTTACTATGTTATTATATTACTGTGTAACTATTTTACTATGTTACTGTGTTACTATGTTACTGTGTTTAATATATTTCTGTGTTACTATATTATTGTGTTACTAAATTACTATGTTGCTGATTTACTATGTTATTGTGTTACTATATCACTGTGTTGCTATGTTACTGTGTTTCTGCATTACTATATTACTGTGTTATTATATTAGTATGTTACTGTGTTACTATATTACAATGACACTATGTTACTGTTTTACAATATCACTGTTACTATATTACGATGTCACTATTTTACTGTTACTGTATTACTGTATTGCTGTCTTTCTGTGTTACTATGTTACTGCATTACTATATTTCTGTGTTACTGTGTTACTATATTACTGTGTTACTATATTACTGTGTTACTATATTATCATGTTACAATGTCACTATGTTACTGTGTACTGTAATACTGTGTTACTATGTTACTCTGTTACTATATAACTATATTACTATGTTACTATGTTACTATGTTACTATATACTGTGTTACTATATTACTGTATTACTATGTTACTATATTACTGTATTACTATGTTACTGTGTTACTATATTACTGTTTTACTGTATTACTATGTTACTGTGTTACTATATTACTGTGTTACTATATTACTGTATTACTATGTTACTATATTACTGTGTTACTATGTTACTATATTACTATGTTACTGTGTCACTATGTTACTATATTACTGTGTTAGTATATTACTCTATTACTGTGTTACTATATTACTGTTACTATATTACTGTGTTACTATGTTACTGTTACTATATTAATGTTACTATATTACTGTGTTACTATGTTACTACATTACTGTGTTACTATATTACTGTGTTATTATATTACTGTGTTATTATATTACTGTATTACTATATTACTGTGTGGTGTGCAAGAGCCACTGTTTTTTCCATTAAGGACCGGTAATGGCCCTGACCTGCCATGTACATTGCTTCTTCGGGAACGATGTAAGTAAAAACGGGGTCTGAAATTGACCTCTCCAAGACTGGAGCAGTACCTCTCAGGCCCCCGCTTGTTGCGCCGGTACACTTACCATGTCACATGTACCGGCGCATTGGCAGAGATCAAAGTGGTCCTTAGGGAAAAGTAACTTCTCTGGACCGTTGGACCTTAAGTGGTTAATCAGTCCTGAATGTCATGTCCATGCTGGCAGAACCACAATACACAAACTCCGCCCACCACACATCATAATATTAACCCAGTAAGGACCAGGAGGTGTCACCCTCTGGTCCTTACAGGGTTAAGTAGGCTCACACACTTTGCCTGCTTCAGTTTTAAAAAAACTTCCAGAAACTGTTATGTCCGCCCCCACGGATATGACATCTAGAACTGACTGAGGGTGTTTATCTCTGAAACCAAGGACGGTGGCTAATTTCATAGGGTCCCATAACATTTTCTGGTCATAGAAAGGTAAATGGGGGATTGTTATTATTAGATATTGTTACTTCTCCTTTAATCGAGGCTTTTACTGATTTGCATGACTTCATTTTGGAAATTAGCACATTGCTAGTCTATCTGACCCCCGGGAAGCCCACTGTATTTTATGTCTTTACCTCCACTTCCCAAGGAGACTTGTCGCTGGAAGCCACAAGCTCTGACTGCTTCAAGTTCAAAGAGGAAGCAATTCCCATGTCGTGTGTGTGGAATTCCAGGTCATGCGTGAAGCCGCCAGTCTGAGGATGGAAGGCGTTCAGCCTGTGGGACTAGACTTGTACCAGGCTGGGTGACTCTCTGTTCTGCTCTGTTTTTCATCACTCCCACTCGCTATCTCTTATAGCTCCACTGAACTATTTAGTCTGCAACTTATCGACGGATCTTGGCTCTTATTTACTTAAAGGGATAGTAATGTTTCACAAAAACAGCAGCTCCAATTAATCTTCATATTATTTGAGCCATAGAGAGTGCTATTTCATTACTGTCAGAGTTGTGGTTCAAGAGTAATTGAATGCTAAAGTTTCCCCTCCCGCCCCTTTTACCTAGTGTAAGCCTCCTCCCCTCAGATGTGGAATGCAGTCCATAGACCAGACAGATAACAGAAGGGGACAATATTCTTCCTATGAGAACAATGAAAGCCCTGCCCCCCTTGACAAGTTTTTCAGGTTTTTCCCTTATCTTAACTGAAGATTGTCCTTCTCTGCAGTCTACCTGGGCACCTCCCTTCTGATCTGGCTGAGCAGTGTTACATAAGTAAAAGCGGAGGGAGGGGGATACTTTGTCATTGAATAACTCCTGAACTACAACTCTGACAGTATTGAAATAACATTCTCTATGGCTCAAATACTATGATGATTAATTGGAGCTGCTTTTATTTTGTAAAATTACTATCCCTTTAACCCTTTAGTGACAGCTGCGTCCGCACGCGGCTGTCAACTTAACGTCTCCGAATGGCGTGCAGCCGCACAGAGACCCAGGCTTCCGGCACTACTTCCGGGACTTACCAGGTACGTCCTCTGTCACTAAGTGACAGATTTTGCGGGAAGTGCTTGGTAAGTCCATTATCAGGGAGGGGTTAAAGGGATAGTAATACTTCATTTTTTCAGGCAATAATATTGCATGTACTGTAAAATCTCAGGTATATTACGCACCTGTGTATAATAAGCAGGTGTATATTATACCCATGATTTGAGGGGAAAACAAGAGTGCCTATGTATAATACGCACCCTTATTTTCCCCCTTAGTAAAAAAATATGAGGGCTGCCAGATAACTTCCCTAACTCCCTCCAGTGCTATCCGCTCAAATAAAATAATGCTTACTTTGACTGGAGATTAAGTCTTCCTTCAATACCCTGTTAGGACCTTCCACCGCCAGCCAATGGTAATGCCCTGTGAGGGTCTCAAGGTCCTTGCAGGGCAATAAAGTAGGTGGAAGGTCCTGACAGGGCAGTGAAGGAAACGGGAGGCAAATGCAAGCATGTCACATGCAGGATAGATGTTGAGTACAGTGAAAGTAAGCATTATTTAACCTCTTAACGATCTCCTAAACACAGGGACACCAGGGTGATACACTTATATACACACCATACAGTCTGATCTCCTAAACACAGGGACACCAGGGTGATACACTTATATACATACCACACAATCTGATCTCCTAAACACAGGGACACCAGGGTGATACACTTCTATACACATCACACAGTCTGATCTCCTAAACACAGGGACACCAGGGTGATACACTTCTATACACACCACACAGTCTGATCTCCGAAACACAGGGGCACCAGGGTGATACACTTATATACACACCACACAGTCTGATCTCCTAAACACAGGGACACCAGGGTGATACACTTATATACATACCAGACAGTCTGATCTCCTAAACACAGGGACACCAGGGTGACACATTTATATACACACCACACAGTCTGATCTCCTAAACACAGGGACACCAGGGTGATACATTTATATACACACCACACAGTCTGATTTCCTAAACACAGGGACACCAGGATGATACACTTATATACATCACACAGTCTGATCTCCTAAACACAGGGACACCAGGGTGATACACTTATATATGTACCAAACAGTCTGATCTCCTAAACGCAGGGACACCAGGGTGAAACACTTATATACACACAACACAGTCTGATCTTCTAAACACAGGGACACCAGGGTGATACACTTCTATACACACCACACAGTCTGATCTCCTAAACACAGGGACACCAGGGTGATACACTTATATACACACCACACAGTCTGATCTCCTAAACACAGGGACACCAGGGTGATACACTTATATACACATACCACACAGTCTGATCTCCTACACACAGGGACACCAGGGTGATACACTTATGTACACACCAGACAGTCCGATCTCCTAAACACAGGGACACCAGGGTGATACACTTATATACACCACACAGTCTGATCTCCTAAACACAGGGACACCAGGGTGATACATTTATATACACACCACACAGTCTGATCTCCTAAACACAGGAACACCAGGATGATACACTTCTATACACACCACACAGTCTGATCTCCTAAACACAGGGACACCAGGGTGATACACTTCTATACACACCACACAGTCTGATCTCCTAAACACAGGGACACCAGGGTGATACACTTCTATACACACCACACAGTCTGATCTCCTAAACACAGGGACATCAGGGTGATACACTTATTTACACACCACACAGTCTGATCTCCTACACACAGGGACACCAGGGTGATACACTTATATACACACACCACACAGTCTGATCTCCTAAACACAGGGACACCAGGGTGATACACTTATATACACCACACAGACTGATCTCCTACACACAGGGACACCAGGGTGATACACTTATATACACACACCACACAGTCTGATCTCCTAAACACAGGGACACCAGGGTGATACACTTCTATACACACCACACAGTCTGATCTCCTACACACAGGGACACCAGGGTGATACACTTCTATACACACCACACAGTCTGATCTCCTAAACACAGGGACACCAGGATGATACACTTCTATACACACCACACAGTCTGATCTCCTAAACACAGGGACACCAGGGTGATACACTTCTATACACACCGCACAGTCTGATCTCCTAAACACATGGACACCAGGGTGATACACTTCTATACACACCACACAGTCTGATCTCCTACACACAGGGACACCAGGGTGATACACTTATATACACACCACACAGTCTGATCTCCTAAACACAGGGACACCAGGGTGATACACTTCTATACACACCACACAGTCTGATCTCCTAAACACAGGGACACCAGGGAGATATACTTATATACACACCACACAGTCTGATCGCCTAAACACAGGGACACCAGGGTGATACACTTATATACACACCACACAGTCTGATCTCCTAAACACAGGGACACCAGGGTGATACACTTATATACACACCACACAGTCTGATCTCCTAAACACAGGGACACCAGGGTGATACACTTATATACACACCACACAGTCTGATCTTCTAAACACAGGGACACCAGGGTGATACACTTATATACACACACCATACAATCTGATCTCCTAAACACAGGGACACCAAGGTGATACACTTATATAAACACCACACAGTCTGATCTCCTAAACACAGGGACACCAGGGTGATACACTTATATACACACCACACAGTCTGATCTTCTAAACACAGGGACACCAGGGTGATACACTTATATACACACACCATACAGTCTGATCTCCTAAACACAGGGACACCAGGGTGATACACTTCTATACACACCACACAGCCTGAACTCCTAAACACAGGGACACCAGTGTGATATACTTCTATGCACACCACACAGTCTGATCTCCTAAACACAGGGACACCAGGGTGATACACTTATATACACACCACACATTCTGATCTCCTAAACACATGGACACCAGGGTGATACACTTCTATACACACCACACAGTCTGATCTCCTACACACAGGGACACCAGGGTGATACACTTCTATACACACCACACAGTCTGATCTCCTAAACACAGGGACACCAGGATGATACACTTCTATACACACCACACAGTCTGATCTCCTAAACACAGGGACACCAGGGTGATACACTTCTATACACACCGCACAGTCTGATCTCCTAAACACATGGACACCAGGGTGATACACTTCTATACACACCACACAGTCTGATCTCCTACACACAGGGACACCAGGGTGATACACTTATATACTCACCACACAGTCTGATCTCCTAAACACAGGGACACCAGGGTGATACACTTCTATACACACCACACAGTCTGATCTCCTAAACACAGGGACACCAGGGTGATATACTTATATACACACCACACAGTCTGATCGCCTAAACACAGGGACACCAGGGTGATACACTTATATACACACCACACAGTCTGATCTCCTAAACACAGGGACACCAGGGTGATACACTTATATACACACCACACAGTCTGATCTCCTAAATACAGGGACACCAGGGTGATACACTTATATACACACCACACAGTCTGATCTCCTAAACACAGGGACACCAGGGTGATACACTTATATACACACACCATACAGTCTGATCTCCTAAACACAGGGACACCAGGGTGATACACTTATATATACACACCACACAGTCTGATCTCCTAAACACAGGGACACCAGGGTGATACACTTATATACACACCACACAGTCTGATCTTCTAAACACAGGGACACCAGGGTGATACACTTATATACACACACCATACAGTCTGATCTCCTAAACACAGGGACACCAGGGTGATACACTTCTATACACACCACACAGTCTGATCTCCTAAACACAGGGACACCAGGGTGATACACTTCTATACACACCACACAGCCTGAACTCCTAAACACAGGGACACCAGGGTGATACACTTATATACACACCACACAGTCTGATCTCCTAAACACAGGGACACCAGGGTGATACACTTATATACACACCAGACAGTCTGATCTCCTAAACACAGGGACACCAGGGTGACACATTTATATACACACCACACAGTCTGATCTCCTAAACACAGGGACACCAGGGTGATACATTTATATACACACCACACAGTCTGATCTCCTAAACACAGGGACACCAGGGTGATACACTTCTATACACACCACACAGTCTGATCTCCTACACACAGGGACACCAGGGTGATACACTTATATACTCACCACACAGTCTGATCTCCTAAACACAGGGACACCAGGGTGATACACTTCTATACACACCACACAGTCTGATCTCCTAAACACAGGGACACCAGGGTGATATACTTATATACACACCACACAGTCTGATCGCCTAAACACAGGGACACCAGGGTGATACACTTATATACACACCACACAGTCTGATCTCCTAAACACAGGGACACCAGGGTGATACACTTATATACACACCACACAGTCTGATCTCCTAAACACAGGGACACCAGGGTGATACACTTATATACACACCACACAGTCTGATCTTCTAAACACAGGGACACCAGGGTGATACACTTATATACACACACCATACAGTCTGATCTCCTAAACACAGGGACACCAGGGTGATACACTTATATATACACACCACACAGTCTGATCTCCTAAACACAGGGACACCAGGGTGATACACTTATATACACACCACACAGTCTGATCTTCTAAACACAGGGACACCAGGGTGATACACTTATATACACACACCATACAGTCTGATCTCCTAAACACAGGGACACCAGGGTGATACACTTCTATACACACCACACAGTCTGATCTCCTAAACACAGGGACACCAGGGTGATACACTTCTATACACACCACACAGCCTGAACTCCTAAACACAGGGACACCAGGGTGATACACTTATATACACACCACACAGTCTGATCTCCTAAACACAGGGACACCAGGGTGATACACTTATATACACACCAGACAGTCTGATCTCCTAAACACAGGGACACCAGGGTGACACATTTATATACACACCACACAGTCTGATCTCCTAAACACAGGGACACCAGGGTGATACATTTATATACACACCACACAGTCTGATCTCCTAAACACAGGGACACCAGGGTGATACATTTATATACACACCACACAGTCTGATCTCCTAAACACAGGGACACCAGGGTGATACACTTATATACACACCACACAGTCTGATCTCCTAAACACAGGGACACCAGGGTGATACACTTATATACACACCACACAGTCTGATCTCCTAAACACAGGGACACCAAGGTGATACACTTACATACAGAGAAATTTGGGTCTAAACGAGAGACTATCCTTCCTAAAGAGGGACACTTGTGAAGTATCTTCATGGATGTCCGGAGGGGTGGGCAAGCGAGGGAGGGCACTTCCCCCCTCCCCGCACTTGCCCTCTCCATATGGGATGGTTGGGCTTGCCTGGGGGTCATATTATAGCTTTGTCCTCTCTGGAAAAATGTTTGGCTGTGTCCCTGGGTATCTGGTATGGCAGCCCCGCTGTGCTCAGGTCAAATTGGGTGGACCTTCTCCAGTGGCATAACTATAGGGGTCGCAGGAGTCAGAACCGCAACCGGGCCTGTCACTCCAGGGGCCCGGCTGCCCCCTGCGACCCCTCCTCCTGGCGCCACAAGCTCCCTCCCACGCTCTAGTAATGCAGAGCGCTGGGAGATGACATCATCTCCCAGCGCTCTGCATTACAGAAGAGGACAGCGCGGGAGGACGTCGCACCAGCCCGCCTCTCCTGCCACTCCACTGGACCACCAGGGATTGGGAGGTAGGAAATGGAGGCATTGTGGAGGGCCCAGGGGCCAATGTCTTCGGGGGTTGGAGGGGCCCATGGCACTTCTTGCACCAGGGCCCGGACCGTACCAGTTACGCTTCTGACCTTCTCTGTCTGGGTATAACCCTTTGAGTGCCAGAGGGGTATGCAATGCATTGCAAAGCAATTGGGCACAGCAAACTGTAAATTTAGGGGAGACAGGCGTTACTGTGTTGGAATGTAAAAAAACATTTTAACTCCTATACTTCAAACTGAGTTTTTTTGCATTGTTTGGCCAAAATATGTTTACGTTTCTCCTGCCCATGTTAGCAGGTTAGCAATGCATTGCACACCCCCCTCTGGCACTCAAGTGGTTAAGCAACTGATATGAAGTCACAGTAACTCCTCTTTGTTTTGTTTTTAAAGGGATAGTAACAATATGCAGAAATATATATTGCAGCGTTAATCCTACCGAGTAAAACAAAGCTACTCCCACTGCTGAGAGGTGTTTTATTCAAAAGCTATTGTAGCTGAAACTTGTATTGTTTTGGATGCAGTAGCTCAATGGCCTGAAATTGTACAGTGGCGCTGTTGCTACACCAGCCTAAGGAGGTTTATGTTCAACTGACCAGAGATGTCCATAGGATGGTGTAGAAATAGCACCACAGTACAATTTCAGGTCATTAAGCTACTGCATCCACAAAAATTCAAGTTTCAGCTACAATAACTTTTGGATACAACATCTCTCAGCAGTGGGAGTTCCCTGTTTTACTCAAAAGGATAAACCCTACAATATTATTTTTAAACATATAAAATATTATTCTTTCTTTTATTTGTGGATGGTGCATACTTTGTGCACTTAGGTTTCATTTCTTTATAAATATCCTATATAATAATTCGCTAGGATGTTTGTCAGAAGCCGTCATGCTCAGTAGAGACTGCTCGAATGCACATAATGCTGGGAGTTCTGTGCTTGGAGCATTCTGTGTGAAATACTGGAAGTTCTGTGCTGGGAGCATTCTGTGCAGACTGCTGGGAGTTCTGTGCTGGGAGCATTCTGTGTGGAATCCTGGGAGTTCTGTGCAGAATGCTGGGAGTTCTGTGCTGGGAGTATTCTGTGTGGAATGCTGGGAGTTCTGTGCTGGGAGCATTCTGTGTGAATGCTGGGAGTTCTGTGCTGGGAGCATTCTGTGCTGGGAGTTCTGTGCTGGGAGCATTCTGTGCGGAATGCTGGGAGTTCTGTGCTGGGAGCATTCTGTGCGGAATGCTGGGATTTCTGTGCTGGGAGCATTCTGTGTGAATGCTAGGAGTTCTGTGCTGGGAGCATTCTGTGTGAATGCTGGGAGTTCTGTGCTGGGTGCATTCTGTGTGAATGCTGGGAGTTCTGTGCTGGGAGCATTCTGTGCGGAATGCTGGGAGTTCTGTGCTGGGAGCATTCTGTGTGAATGCTAGGAGTTCTGTGCTGGGAGCATTCTGTGTGAATGCTGGGAGTTCTGTGCTGGGAGCATTCTGTGTGAATGCTGGGCATTCTGTGCTGGGAGCACTCTGTGCGGAATGCTGGGAGTTCTGTGCTGGGAGAATTCTGTCTCTACAGTGCATGACTGAGTCGGCAGTCTCTACAGTATCTACAGCACTCAGTCTCTACAGTGCATGTCTGAGTCGGCAGCAGGACGCAGAGCAGGACCGGTCTCTTAACCCTTTGAATGCCAGAGGGGTGCGCAAAGCACTGCAAAGAAATGTGTTGCGTACCCCCTGGTATTCAAAGGGTTAACATCACCCGGACCTTGGACCTTGTACACGGGCTTTTACACTAGTATATAATAATTCGCTAAATGTGTGTTTGTCAGAAGCCGTCATGCGCAGTAGGGACGGCTGCACGCGCTGCAGTCATGAGCACTACAGACTGTCCGCGCTGCGGCTGTTGATAACGGAGCGGGGCTCCGAATTCAGACCGTAGTCATGCACTGAGAGGACTACGTTCTGAATTCGGAGAGCCCCACTCCGTTATTGGCTGCAACGCGGGCAGTCTCTATTGTGCATTACTGCACCGTGGCAGTTGCTGGGTGGCACTGTGGCCCATGTACACGGGCTCTGCAACTAGTTGCATATATATATATTAACACCTTAATGACGCAGGACGTACATCATGGGTGTATGTCCCTAAAGAACCCATGACACACATGTACGTCATTGATTTCAGGGTTCCCAGTGCAGCTGCACGCCTCTCGGGGAGCCCTGAATCTGATTTAAAAAAAAAAAAATGCTCTGTGGTTCTTAACTGCTGGTCGCGTGTGTGTGCGCCGGTCTTTTAGGGGTTAAGGTGTTTTAGTAATTTAAGGTTTTTCTTTCCCTAACAAATGTAGAAATGTGTAATCAGGATCTTGCTGTATTTTAGCTCCTGGTTGCTAGTGATGGGTCCCAATGAGGTGAATATATCTGTAGTCTGTGCGAAATAGGTTGGCACTAAATTAATAAAGAATAATAATAGTGTTGCAGCCATGTGCCAGAAGCCTTATAACTGTAAGTAGGTACCACACAGCTATGGGAACTGACTTCCTCTACAGTAAAACTGCCATTTGCTCTGTGATTGCCCTGCAGGTCTCTGTAACCTGAAGGGCTGGGTGAGTCAGCTGTTCAGTTAGCACTTCTGGAAAATCTCTCTCTCTCCTTCCTTCCCACCACACTGAGGCCAGTTGTCAGACCATTAAAGGGAATCTGTCAACCCTACACAAATTAGCCTTAATAGAGTATATAGCAAATAAGTGTAAAACTGTATTAATTTTGTTTTTAAAATCTCTATTTGGCCGAAATTGAAGTTATAAACTCTGCCCTGCGCCCTACTTCCGGATAGACTGCAGTTACCAGCTCTGTAACCGCAGTCTGTCACTCTGCATCTGCTCCCCTCCCTCTATCCAGCCTCCTCCAATGATGGGGGCTTTCTGTCTGTAAGCTGGAGCGCTCTCATTGGCTAACTATTGATCTCTGCCAATGAGACCGCTCCAGCTTACAGGCAGAAGCCTCCATCATTGGAGGGGAACCAAGGCAGTGTGACAGACTGCGGTACAGAGCAGGTAACCACAGTCTGTCCGGAAATAGGTGCAGGGAAACATTTATTACTTCAGTTTGGGCCAAACAGAGATTTTAAAAATGAAATGTATACAGTTTTACACTTATTCGCTATCTACTCTAACTATTAAGGGATGATAGATCCCCTTTAACTAATGGAGAATGTAGTAATGTTGCTTCCTCTTCCAGAATCACAGAGGGATGTGCTGATGTCACTCAGCCCTGCTGATAATGGAGATCTGCAGGACAAACAGATCTTTTAAGATATGTAAAAGTAATTCCTGTAGCTGTTAGGCAAGTTCCTATTTATAAAGCCTCCCTGGCCATTTTCTGGCCCTTTATTTTTATTTTATTTTGTAGGCATTAAAAAAACATCAAGAACGATATAAGTCTTGTCTCTCAAACCTTTATGGTTTGAGAGATATTCACAAGCAAAGTTACCCCTCCCGCCCCTTTTACCTAGTGTAAGCCATCTCTTCTCAGATGTGGAATCCAGTCCATAGACCAGACAGATAACAGAAGGGGACAATCTTCTTCCTATGAGAACAATGAAAGCCCTGCCCCCCTTGACAAGTTTTTCAGGTTTTTCCCTTATCTTAATTGAAGATTGTCCCTCTCTGCAGTCTACCTGGGCACCTCCCTTCTGATCTGGCTGAGCAGTGTTACATCAGTAAAAGGGGCGGGAGGGGGATACTTTATCATTCAGTTACTCTTGTACTACATCTCTGACAGTACTGAAATAACACTCTCCAAAGTCCAAATACTATGATGATTAATTAGAGCTGCTTTTATTATGAAACATTACTGTCCCTTTAAATTAAATTTGGGAGCATATAGGGACCCTAGTGTGAGGAACATGAGTGGAACGGCCCTTGACGAGTGGATAACGAAGCTGATGAATCTGACAGTGGTATTCGGTATGGATTGGAGTAATGATAGTCAGATGAAAGGAAATTCAATAGAGGGGATCGATCCAGCGGATTGCACCCGTACAGTGTACTGAGACAGCGCTGACAAAGACGACTAATGACCTGCTGTCTGCCAAGTCTAAAGGTCACTTTTCCTTCTCATTCGAGACCTTCTACTGCTTTTGACGCTGTTAATTACCAGCTTGTCAAGGACGTTTCTTGTCCAACCACCGATTCGCTGGTGAATCTTAACCCCCCCCCCCCCACATCTCAATGGGGGTTCCACGAAGCGCAGTCTTCAGTTCCCATCTCCCTACACTTCCTCTCTATGTAAACTTAAAGTGGACCTGTCGCCTTAACCCGTGAAGGACTGGAGGGGTGTGAAATGCATTGGCTCTTAACCATTTGAGTGCTTTGCTATGTGTTGGGCACCCCTCTGAAACTCAAAGGGTTAAAGGTTTAGGAAAAATGTAATTCATTTTAAAGTGAATTAAAAAAAAACAAAAAAACCCATATGTTGTTATTCATTTGCTTGAAAGATACATTTTTTTTTAAAAAACTACCTTTATATTTGTGCTAATTTGTTTTTTTACTGGACCAAAGTTATGATTGACACTAGACAGAGCGCGCACACACACGTACGCGCACACACGCATGCACACACACGTACACAGTGTGTGAGTCTAATATTGCAGAACTGATTAGCATACCATGCAGAGAATTTGCATAAAATGCAAAAGGGATGGGCAAAAATTTTCACCTCAAACTGAAATCATACCTCCCAAGTGTCCCTCTTTTAGACCCAAATCCCTCTGTCCCTCTTTCCCACCCTGATGTCCCTGTGTTTAGGAGATCAGACTGTGTGGTGTGTATATAAGTGTATCACCCTGTTGTCCCTGTGTTTAGGAGATCAGACTGTGCGGTGTGGATAGAAGTGTATCACCCTGATGTCCCTGTGTTTAGGAGATCAGACTGTGTGGTGTGTATAGAAGTGTATCACCCTGGTGTCCCTGTGTTTAGGAGATCAGACTGTGTGGTGTGTATGGAAGTGTATCACCCTGGTGTCCCTGTGTTTAGGACATCATACTGTGTGTGGTGTGTATATAAGTGTATCACCCTGGTGTTCCTGTATTTAGGAGATCAGACTGTGTGGTGTGTATAGAAGTGTATCACCCTGGTGTCCCTGTGTTTAGGAGATCAGACTGTGTGATGTGTATATAAGTGTATCACCCTGGTGTCCCTGTGTTTAGGAGATCAGACTGTGTGGTGCGTATAGAAGTGTATCACCCCGGTGTCCCTGTGTTTAGGAGATCAGACTGTGTGGTGTGTATATAAGTGTATCACCCTGATGTCCCTGTGTTTAGGAGATCAGACTGTGTAGTGTGTATAGAAGTGTATCACCCTGGTGTCCCTGTGTTTAGGAGATCAGACTGTGTGATGTGTATATAAGTGTATCACCCTGGTGTCCCTGTGTTTAGGAGATCAGACTGTGTGGTGTGTATAGAAGTGTATCACCCTGGTGTCCCTGTGTTTAGGAGATCAGACTGTGTGGTGTGTATATAAGTGTATCACCCCGGTGTCCCTGTGTTTAGGAGATCAGACTGTGTGGTGTGTATATAAGTGTATCACCCTGGTGTCCCTGTGTTTAGGAGATCAGACTGTGTGGTGTGTATATAAGTGTGTCACACTGGTGTCCCTGTGTTTAGGCGATCAGACTGTGTGGTGTGTATATAAGTGTATCACTCTGGTGTCCTTGTGTTTAGGAGATCAGACTGTGTGATGTGTATGTAAGTATATCACCCTGGTGTCCCTGTGTTTAGGAGATCAGACTGTGTGGTGTGTATAGAAGTGTATCACCCCGGTGTCCCTGTGTTTAGGAGATCAGACTGTGTGGTGTGTATATAAGTGTATCACCCTGGTGTCCCTGTGTTTAGGAGATCAGACTGTGTGGTGTGTATAGAAATATATCACCCTGGTGTCCCTGTGTTTAGGAGATCAGACTGTGTGGTGTGTATAGAAGTGTATCACCCCGGTGTCCCTGTGTTTAGGAGATCAGACTGTGTGGTGTGTATATAAGTGTATCACCCTGGTGTCCCTGTGTTTAGGAGATCAGACTGTGTGGTGTGTATATAAGTGTATCACCCTGGTATCCCTGTGTTTAGGAGATCAGACTGTGAGGTGTGTATATAAGTGTATCACCCTGGTGTCCCTGTGTTTAGGAGATCAGACTGTGTGGTGTGTATATAAGTGTATCACCCCGATGTCCCTGTGTTTAGGAGATCAGACTGTGTGGTGTGTATATAAGTGTATCACCCTGGTGTCTCTGTGTTTAGGAGATCAGACTGTGTGGTGTGTATATAAGTGTATCACTCTGGTGTCCTTGTGTTTAGGAGATCAGACTGTGTGATGTGTATGTAAGTATATCACCCTGGTGTCCCTGTGTTTAGGAGATCAGATTGTGTTGTGTGTATATAAGTGTATCACCCTGGTGTTAATCCTTATGCTGCAGTCGGTTTCACCCTATAAAAAGTGGTACAAATACACAGGGTGGGAATATTATTCTCTAATGTTTTAAAACCTTGGTACCAGTTCTGAAAAAAACTTATTATTGAACTAGAAAATGTTCAGAGCAACTCTCATAAAGGGAGATTTTAGATATAATGTGACTATCCCAAGGATATACATGATTACTATTTATAAATATATTTAAATCTAATAGAAATAACTGTCTGGGAAATGCTTTATTAAATGAGATGAGAAAAAAAACAAAAAGGAGTGAGTATAATGAGTAGAATGACACATCTGACTAAAACAATGACAGGGACTTTTTACAGCAAGGGCAGAAAAAATGTGGAATTCTCCCTATCACAGTATCCCTAGGCAGCCTAGCGCTCCTGTGCTTCCTACCTCTGTATGGCCGCCGGCCGGCATGGCCTCCAGCCACTTCCTCATTGCTGAGATCAGGTAACATGCACTAGCATGGGCGCCTATTTATGGGCCTATTCTGGGTGGCCTAATTTGGTCCCGCCTCCTTCTGCTACTTTATAATCCTCTTTGGGGCTAGGAGTCATTGCCCTTACGTGGTGTTTCTGCTCAGTACTCTTTGTGCTCCTTTGTGACCTGTGTCTGTCTGAGAACTTGCTCCGTGTATGACCCCGGCTTGTCTGACTACCCACATTGGTTCTGACCTGTGGCTCTGGCTGGTTAACTTGCTCTGTGTTGATCCCGGCTTGCCTGACCAGTGGCCCTGGCTACAACTCACTCAGTGTAGTCCCCGGTTTGCCTGACCAGTGACCCTGGCTACTACTCGCTCAGTGTACTCCCCAGTTTTCCTGACTAGTGACCCTGGCTACTACTCGCTCAGTGTAGTCCCCAGTTTTCCTGACTAGTGACCCTGGTTACTACTCGCTCAGTGTAGTCTCTGGTTTACCTGACCAGTGGCTCTGGCTATTACTCGCTCCGTGTAGTCCCCGGTTTGTCTCCTGTGGCTCTGAATACTACCCGCTCCATGTATTCCCGGTTTGTCTGACCTGTGACTCTGGCTGCCTACTAGCTCTCTACATTACTGGCCTGCCTGACCTGTAGTCTGGGTGCCTCGTGGCTCTGGTCTGCTCTCACTCCCTGTCGTCTCTGATCGCAGACCGAAGTGGTGACTTACGCATATTATACCATTCATACTGTTGTTCCACTCGAGCCGCTCCCCTAGTCTCGGTTTCTTGCAGTAGTGCAGAGCACAGCACAGTGTGCAGCTCCGGAGAGACCTTGGGTCCAATCAGCCTGCCTCTGGGGTTATATGTGGGCCAATACCAGTATTGTTGTATATATTTAACAAAGGTGGTTATATATTATCTTTGTGTCTGTCATTCTTTGCCTGAATACTGTGACACTCCCTTAGAGACACTGTAGATACTTTCAAAGAAGATCGGGTTACCTTTTTAGCTCAGAACACTGTAGGTAATTATGACAGCTTGTTACAATATAGTTAAAATGTTGATCAGGTGAGATATTCAACTGCCCTTTGGATTCATTAAATATTTTTCTTCTATTTGAGGAATAATTTAGATTTTTTTTTATTGGGGGGGTACCTTACTTTCAGGGGAGGGCTGGCAATTTGTGGCCCAGGGGGCAAATACATTCAAGTGGCCCATTTCTATTATCATTCCAGCCCGCTGTGCCAGTCCACCCCCTTTTGTTAATTTTAAAATTGGCATTAATGTTGTGACGTAAGTCACGTGATACCACAGAGCTTACAGTTGAAATGGGGCTACAGTAGTGCGGCACTACAAAGCTTACAATTTAAGTAACACTTACCTAGTGATACTAGAGAGCTTACAATAGAAATGGTTTATGCTACTAGTGTAGCTAGGGTGACCACGGGTCCCTTATTTTAAGCCTATGTCCCGCGTCCCGGGTCATCTCCCTCCAGGACAATGAAGTGTCCCGGAATGAAGCCAGTGTTTGTTGTGTTTTTTTTTTATATTTTTTTATATATGCCGCCCTGGATGTCAGCCTGCAAGCGGTGTGTCACATCATGGACGCCGCGAGGGAGCGCTTGGTAGCATAAATCAGCGCTCCCTCGCGGCGTCCATGATGTGACACACCGCTTGCAGGCTGACATCCAGGGAGGCAATCCAGCGGATCTCCTGGAGGCAAGCGCTCTAGTAATACAGAGCGCTGGGAGATGACATCATCTCCCAGCGCTCTGCATTACTGAGCACAGCGCGCGGGAGCTTCAGCTCTGTGCCGGAGGAGGCACAGAGCACTCAAGGTAGGGCATCAAGGGGCAATGTGGCGATGAAGAGGAGTAGGGTGACCACATGTCCCGGAATAGCAGAACGGAAATGTGGTCACCCTAAGTGTAGCTCCATTTTGATTGTTCCTCTGTGGTATCACTAGTGTAGCTCCATTTTAATTGTTCCTCTGTGGTATCACTAGTGTAGCTCCATTTTAATTGTTCCTCTGTGGTATCACTAGTGTAGCTCCATTTTGATTGTTCCTCTGTGGTATCACTAGTGTAGATCCATTTTGATTGGTCCTCTGTGGTATCACTAGTGTAGCTCCATTTTGATTGGTCCTCTGTGGTATCACTAGTGTAGCTCCATTTTGATTGTTCCTCTGTGGTATCACTAGTGTAGCTCCATTTTGATTGTTCCTCTGTGGTATCACTAGTGTAGCTCCATTTTGATTGGTCCTCTGTGGTATCACTAGTGTAGCTCCATTTTGATTGTTCCTCTGTGGTATCACTAGTGTAGCTCCATTTACAGCAGCAATCGGGAGATTTAATGAGATGCAGTGGCCCACCAGCCCAGACATATCACCAGCCCAGGGGGCAATTGCCCCTCTGCCCCCCAGGTCAGCCCTCCCCTGCTTACTTCGGATCAACAAAGCAGGGTTCATATGGCCAAGGATGGACTTGACAGACACATTTCCTTCATTCTCATCAATGTTGTTACCGTGAGAGCTTCAGAAAGCTGTACGTCTATAGTACTATCTCCCTCTGTGCTCTGTCAGACCTGTTATCTGTGTGTGTGTAGGAGAACAGTAATAAGGGCCTGTTCCTCCTCTCAGGAGTGAATAATGATGACGATAGCAGCTCAGGGCACTGTAGCTTTGCCTTGCAGGCTTGATAAGGCAGTGTGAAGGCTAGAGGAATAACAAACACAGCTAGGTCACTGAGATTTGGGACAGGAGAGCACTGTGTCAGCCTGGCCTTGTGAGATCTTATTACATGTTCTGACTGCCCTAGAAACGGCATTCACTGCAGTAGTCTGAAAATATATGTGTATGTTTGCCATTGATATTGTATATGAAAAGAAGCATGAGTGTCTCTGGAACAAAATTCTAGAAAGAACCCCTAAATTCGCAAACCCTTTGAATGCTTGAGGGAGATTTTCCTGTTGAGTAACACATGTGAGCTCCCACTGCTGTCAGTTGTTTTATTCAAAAGTTATAACTTCAAACGATCAGGAAGTGAATTGCAACGCATTTTCTTCCTGAAAGTTCTGACAGGAAGTGACTCAGCGGTTTCTATCATGTTCTATGGAGAACTGTTTGTCAGTGACTCACCACTCCTAGAGAATGCGACAGAATAACTGTTTGGAATCTGACCTCTAGTGCGCACTGCTAATGTAAATAACATACTTCCCAAGTGTCCCTCTTTAGGAGGGACAGTCCCTCTTTGAGATCCAAATCCCTCTTTCCCACCCTGGTGTCCCCGTGCTTAGGAGATCAGACTGTGTGGTGTGTATATAAGGGTATCACCCTGGTGTCTCTGTGTTTAGGAGATCAGACTGTGTGGTGTGTATATAAGTGTATCACCCTGGTGTCCCTGTGTTTAGGAGATCAGACTGTGTGGTGTGTATATAAGTGTATCACCCTGGTGTCCCCGTGCTTAGGAGATCAGACTGTGTGGTGTGTATAGAAGTGTATCACCCTGGTGTCCCTGTGTTTAGGAGATCAGACTGTGTTGTGTGTATATAAGTGTATCACCCTGGTGTCCCTGTGTTTAGGAGATCACACTGTGTGGTGTGTACATAAGTGTATCACCCTGGTGTCCCTGTGTTTAGGAGATCAGACTGTGTGGTGTGTATAGAAGTGTATCACCCTGGTGTCCCTGTATTTAGGAGATCAAACTGTGTGGTGTGTATATAAGTGTATCACCATGGTGTCGCTGTGTTTAGGAGATTAGACTGTGTGGTGTGTATAGAAGTGTATCACCCTGGTGTCCCTGTGTTTAGGAGATTAGACTGTGTGGTGTGTATATAAGTGTATCACCATGGTGTCCCTGTGTTTAGGAGATCAGACTGTGTGGTGTGTATATAAGTGTATCACCCTGGTGTCCCTGTGTTTAGGAGATTAGACTGTGTGGTGTGTATATAAGTGTATCACCCTGGTGTCCCTGTGTTTAGGAGATCAGACTGTGTGGTGTGTATAGAAGTGTATCACCCTGGTGTCCCTGTGTTTAGGAGATCAGACTGTATGGTGTGCATATAAGCAAATCACCCTGATGTCCCTGTGTTTAGGAGATCAGACTGTGTGGTGTGTATATAAGTGTATCACCTTGATGTCTGGGTGTTTAGGAGATCAGACTGTGTGGTGTGTATAAAACTGTATCACCCTAGTGTCCCTGTGTTTAGGAGATAAGACTGTGTGGTGTGTATATAAGTGTATCACCCTGGTGTCCCTGTGTTTAGGAGATCACATTGTTTGGTGTGTATATAACTGTATAACATTGTTCCCCAGCAATAAAACCCACATTAATGTTTGGTCAAACGTCAGTATATGTGTTTGTAGATTACCCTATGTAAATAAAATACTGTGGACTTGCTCTAAATAATTTATTCAGTTACACAAAAAGGTGTCAGTAGGTCATGAAATGACTGAAAAATTCTCAGTAATGCTCCGCCCACCAGCCACACCCCCAGAAACACCATCTAAAACACAAGTGTCCCTCTTTGGTCATTTGAAATGTTGGGTGGTATGAAATAACCAAGTGTTTAAACTGTAATAACTCAGAAAATATGCATCTCACAGTAGTGGGCGTACACTGTTTTACTCAACAGGAAAAATCCTATTTTTTCCCTAACAAAAGTTTACTGCTTCTTTAATATCTTGTACAGAAGAAGAAATTTGCCTGGAGTTTGGGAGCTGGAATGCTTTCAGATGAGTTGCTAGTTTGACTTAGTTTTGAAATCCCTTAAAGGGATAGTAATACTTTGTTTTATCTTTATTTTATTTTGTAGGCATTAAAAAACATGAAGAACGATATAAGTCTTATCTCTCAAACCTTTATGGTTTGAGAGATATTCACAAGCAAAGTGTCCCCTCCCACCCCTTTTACCTAGTGTAAGCCATCTCTTCTCAGATGTGGAATCCAGTCCATAGACCAGACAGATAACAGCAGGGGACAATCTTCTTCCTATGAGAACAATGAAAGCCCTGCCCCCCTTGACAAGTTTTTCAGGTTTTTCCCTTATCTTAATTGAAGATTGTCCCTCTCTGCAGTCTACCTGGGCACCTCCCTTGTGATCTGGCTGAGCAGTGTTACATCAGTAAAGGGGGCGGGAGGGGGATACTTTGTCATTGAATTACTCTTGAACTACAACTCTGACAGTATTGAAATAACACTCTCCAAAGTCCAAATACTATGATGATTAATTAGAGCTGCTTTTATTATGAAACATTACTATCCCTTTAAGGTGTCTTCCTAAGGAGGACAGGTAATCTAGAGAAGGAGTTCTTGCTCACAGTGCCTAGGGAAACCAGCTGTACTTTAATGACAAGGCCGAAACGTACGTCTTGGGTTAGTGTTCGTGTGTAGAGGAATCTAGCTTTGTCATCTCAGAACTGGGCCCTCTTTTTGGCAGGGAGTAGCCTGATATGTTCTTGGAAATATCTCCTCTGTAATAGCGCTAGAGATCCTGATCGGTGACTATCTATGAAACAAGCAGATTATGCTTTTGTTCGCTCCCGGAGAGCTTCTTATATTTTTGGCTAGGTTCCCAAAAGATCTGGGGCTGGTGCCACACTAATACATTATCAGTACACTTTGCATCCCAATTGCACCGTTGCTAATATGGAGATTAGCACCGTTATATGACCCAATATGGCAACAAGATCCAGGGCTTCAATTATGGAACCTGTGGATTAAAAATTAACATCATTACCTAGGAAAGCCCTTGGAATCAACTAATCATGTTTGTCTGATGCTGATTTGGGCCCCAGCAAGCAGGGGGGGCCCACTTCCTGATCAGAAACAGAAGCCCTCACAGCCCCCCAATATGGTGGAGGGACCCTGGATGAAAAGGGGCACCCAGATGGCCAGACTGGCCCAGTGGGATTCTGGAGAATCTCCTGGTCTATTTAAAGGAGCAGTAAACTTTTTACATTTTATAGAGCATTTCCTGCTGAATAAAACAAGGTCACTGCCATCGCTGTCAGATGTTTTATTCAAAATTTATAGCAGTTCAAATAATCAGGAAGTGAATTTACTGTGTTTACTTCCTGATTGTTCTGACAGGAAGTGAATTTACTGTGTTTACTTCCTGATAGTTCTAACTGACAGGAATTGAATTTACCGTGTTTACTTCCTGATAGTTCTAACTGACAGGAAGTGACTCAGCTGTTTCTGTCACATTCTATGGAGAACTGTATGTCTCTGACTTTTCTGACTTTCCTCTCCATTAGAATCTAACAGGAAATCTATTTAGAATTTGACCAGTAGAGGGCACTGCTAATGTAAAAACACATGGGTTTAAATTGTAATAACTCTGGAAATATAAATCTCTCGGCAGTGGGAGTACCCTTATTTTACTCAGTAGGAAAATCCCTACAATATATATTATTTTATATAAAAAAAAGTTTACTGCTCCTTTAAGGACATTCTGTAGGTAGCATAGCAGAGAACTGTACTGCACCTCTACCAGTCTGTCCTCCTTTTCCTACAGTACCATATAGGGGAGCAGTTCCACGCACTCCGTTTTTACATCTACTTCCAGGGCGCAGTGAGAATGCATGGGGAGGGGGTGCCCTGGCTTTATACTGGGCCCAAGATTTCTAATGGCAGCCCTGATCTTTGGCACCCTTAGCCCCATCAATGCTCACATTCTCAACCTTATTCTCTGGCACAGAAAATTCCCTTCTCATATAACATAAAAGCACAAAAAACCTCTTGTCCCCTTGGCTTCTTTACATTTTTCTAACTCATTGTTTTACATTGCATTGCAGACCTCTCTAGTGCCCAAGGGGGTTAAACAGTAACAAATAAAAGGGATGTGAACTGGTACTTTCCTGGTAGAAGGACACTGGGATTTGCACCGACCACAACCCTAATCCAAAATGTGGGCCCCCTCCCCTCACAATCACACACTGCAGGCCGTATTCTATACTGCCTGATGGGAAAAAATGCCCTCCCAGGAGAATCAGCGGTGACCACATATCCCTTTAAAAGGGACAGTTATAAAATACACACATTGCAGGGTTGCTTTGATTCCTGTGCTGTCCTGCAATGTGTGTACTTTATAAGTGTCCCTGATTTAAAGGGCTATGTGTGTATGTGTGTGTGTGTGTGTATGTCTGTGTGTGTCTGTGTGTGTGTGTGTATGTGTATGTGTCTGTGTGTGTATGGTGTGTGTGTGTGTGTGTGTCTGTGTGTGTGTGTGTATGTATGTGTGTGTATGTGTGTGTATGTATGTGTGTGTGTGTATGTCTGTGTGTGTATGTGTGTGTGTATGTGTGTGTGTGTGTATGCGTGTACGTGTGTGTATGTATGTGTGCGTCTGTGTGTGTGTCTCTGTGTGTCACTGTGTGTTTGTGTGTGTCTGTGTGTATGTATGTGTGCGTCTGTGTGTGTGTCTGTGTGTGTCATTGTGTGTTTGTGTGTGTCTGTGTGTGTGGGGGGGGGGCGAGGTTGCTTAGATATTTGTTTGGTCCACTTTAATGTGGAAAAATACAGAAAACCCACTTTGCCGTGACCATTGCCAGTCCCTCATCTACAGACGAGGTAACACAATTCGGCTGCTGGGACCCAGGGCTGCGTTGTTCAGATTTAATAATTAATGTGCAGTTAATTGAGGCTTTTATTGAACTGACACAAAACGAAAGTAAAACCTGTCTGTCTGGATCCTCTGTGTTCCTGGGAACAGGTTCACTGCACCTCCTGGGAACAGGTTCACTGCACCTCCTGGGAACAGGTTCACTGCGCCTCCTGGGTACAGGTTCACTGCACCTCCTGGGAACAGGTTCACTGCGTCCCTGGGAACAGGTTCACTGCACCTCCTGGGAACAGGTTCACTGCACCTCCTGGGAACAGGTTCACTGCACCTCCTGGGAACAGGTTCACTGCACCTCCTGGGAACAGGTTCACTGCACCTCCTGAGAACAGGTGCACTGCACCTCCTGGGTACAGGTTTACTGCACCTCCTGAGAACAGGTTCACTACACCTCCTGAGAACAGGTTCACTGCACCTCCTGGGTACAGGTTCACTGCACCTCCTGGGAACAGGTTCACTGCACCTCCTGGGAACAGGTTTACTGCACCTCCTGGAAACAGTTTCACTGCGCCTCCTGGGAACAGGTTCACTACACCTCCTGAGAACAGGTTCACTGCACCTCCTGGGAACAGGTTCACTGCACCTCCTGGGAACAGGTTCACTACACCTCCTGAGAACAGGTTCACTGCACCTCCTGGGAACAGGTTCACTGCACCTCCTGGGAACAGGTTCACTGCGCCTCCTGGGAACAGGTTCACTACACCTCCTGGGTACAGGTTTACTGCACCTCCTGGGAACAGGTTCACTGCACCTCCTGGGAACAGGTTCACTGCACCTCCTGAGAACAGGTTCACTGCACCTCCTGGAAACTGGTTCACTACACCTCCTGGATACAGGTTCACTGCACCTCCTGGGAACAGGTTTACTGCACCTCCTGGGAACAGGTTCACTGCACCTCCTGAGAACAGGTTCACTGCACCTCCTGGGAACAGGTTCACTGCACCTCCTGAGAACAGGTTCACTGCACCTCCTGAGAACAGGTTCACTGCACCTCCTGGGAACAGGTTCACTGCACCTCCTGAGAACAGGTTCACTGCGCCTCCTGGGTACAGGTTCACTGCGCCTCCTGGGAACAGGTTCACTGCGCCTCCTGGGAACAGGTTTACTGCACCTCCTGGGAACAGGTTTACTGCACCTCCTGGGAACAGGTTCACTGCACCTCCTGGGAACAGGTTCACTGCACCTCCTGGGAACAGGTTCACTGCACCTCCTGGGTACAGGTTCACTGCACCTCCTGGGAACAGGCTCACTGCACCTCCTGGGAACAGGTTCACTGCACCTCCTGAGAACAGGTTCACTGCACCTCCTGGGTACAGGTTCACTGCACCTCCTGGGTACAGGTTCACTGCACCTCCTGGGAACAGGTTCACTGCACCTCCTGGGTACAGGTCACTGCACCTCCTGGGAACAGGTTCACTGCACCTCCTGGGAACAGGTTCACTGCACCTCCTGGGTACAGGTTCACTGCACCTCCTGGGAACAGGTTTACTGCACCTCCTGGGAACAGGTTCACTGCACCTCCTGGGAACAGGTTCACTGCACCTCCTGGGAACAGGTTCACTGCACCTCCTGGGAACAGGTTCACTGCACCTCCTGGGTACAGGTTCACTGCGCCTCCTGGGTACAGGTTCACTGCACCTCCTGGGAACAGGTTTACTGGGTACAGGCTCACTGCGTCCCTGGGTACAGGTTCACTGCACCTCCTGGGAACAGGTTCACTGCACCTCCTGGGTACAGGTTCACTGCACCTCCTGGGTACAGGTTCACTGCACCTCCTGGGTACAGGTTCACTGCACCTCCTGGGAACAGGTTTACTGCACCTCCTGGGAACAGGTTTACTGCACCTCCTGGGAACAGGTTCACTGCACCTCCTGGGAACAGGTTCACTGCACCTCCTGGGTACAGGTTCACTGCACCTCCTGGGAACAGGTTTACTGCACCTCCTGGATACAGGTTCACTGCACCTCCTGGGAACAGGTTCACTGCACCTCCTGGGAACAGGTTCACTACACCTCCTGAGAACAGGTTCACTGCACCTCCTGGGAACAGGTTCACTGCACCTCCTGGGAACAGGTTCACTGCACCTCCTGGGAACAGGTTCACTGCACCTCCTGGGAACAGGTTCACTGCACCTCCTGGGAACAGGTTCACTGCACCTCCTGAGAACAGGTTCACTGCGCCTCCTGGGTACAGGTTCACTGCACCTCCTGGGTACAGGTTCACTGCACCTCCTGGGAACAGGTTCACTGCACCTCCTGGGAACAGGTTCACTGCGCCTCCTGGGAACAGGTTCACTGCGCCTCCTGGGAACAGGTTCACTGCACCTCCTGGGAACAGGTTCACTGCACCTCCTGGGAACAGGTTCACTGCACCTCCTGGGAACAGGTTCACTGCACCTCCTGGGTACAGGTTCACTGCGTCCCTGGGTACAGGTTCACTGCACCTCCTGGGTACAGGTTCACTGCACCTCCTGGGAACAGGTTTACTGCACCTCCTGGGAACAGGTTCACTGCACCTCCTGGGAACAGGTTCACTGTACCTCCTGGGTACAGGTTTACTGGGTACAGGCTCACTGCGTCCCTGGGTACAGGTTCACTGCACCTCCTGGGTACAGGTTCACTGCGTCCCTGGGTACAGGTTCACTGCACCTCCTGGGAACAGGTTCACTGCACCTCCTGGGAACAGGTTCACTGCACCTCCTGGGAACAGGTTCACTGCACCTCCTGGGAACAGGTTTACTGCGCCTCCTGGGTACAGGTTCACTGCACCTCCTGGGAACAGGTTCACTGCACCTCCTGGGAACAGGTTCACTGCACCTCCTGGGAACAGGTTCACTGCACCTCCTGGGTACAGGTTCACTGCGTCCCTGGGTACAGGTTCACTGCACCTCCTGGGAACAGGTTCACTGCACCTCCTGGGAACAGGTTCACTGCACCTCCTGGGAACAGGTTCACTGCGCCTCCTGGGTACAGGTTCACTGCACCTCCTGGGTACAGGTTCACTGCACCTCCTGGGAACAGGTTTACTGCACCTCCTGGGTACAGGTTCACTGCACCTCCTGGGAACAGGTTCACTGCACCTCCTGGGTACAGGTTCACTGCACCTCCTGGGAACAGGTTTACTGCACCTCCTGGGTACAGGTTCACTGCACCTCCTGGGAACAGGTTCACTGCACCTCCTGGGTACAGGTTCACTGCACCTCCTGGGAACAGGTTCACTGCACCTCCTGGGAACAGGTTCACTGCACCTCCTGAGAACAGGTTCACTGCACCTCGTGGGTACAGGTTTACTGCACCTCCTGAGAACAGGTTCACTGCACCTCCTGGGTACAGGTTCACTGCACCTCCTGGGTACAGGTTCACTGCACCTCCTGGGAACAGGTTCACTGCGTCCCTGGGTACAGGTTCACTGCACCTCCTGGGTACAGGTTCACTGCACCTCCTGGGAACAGGATTACTGCACCTCCTGGGTACAGGTTCACTGCACCTCCTGGGAACAGGTTCACTGCACCTCCTGGGAACAGGTTCACTGCACCTCCTGAGAACAGGTTCACTGCACCTCCTGGGAACAGGTTTACTGCACCTCCTGGGTACAGGTTCACTGCACCTCCTGGGAACAGGTTCACTGCACCTCCTGGGAACAGGTTCACTGCGCCTCCTGGGTACAGGTTCACTGCACCTCCTGGGAACAGGTTCACTGCACCTCCTGAGAACAGGTTCACTGCACCTCCTGGGTACAGGTTTACTGCACCTCCTGAGAACAGGTTCACTGCACCTCCTGGGAACAGGTTCACTGCACCTCCTGGGAACAGGTTCACTGCGCCTCCTGGGTACAGGTTCACTGCACCTCCTGAGAACAGGTTCACTGCACCACCTGGGTACAGGTTCACTGCACCTCCTGGGAACAGGTTCACTGCACCTCCTGGGTACAGGTTCACTGCACCTCCTGAGAACAGGTTCACTGCACCTCCTGGGTACAGGTTTACTGCACCTCCTGAGAACAGGTTCACTGCACCTCCTGGGTACAGGTTCACTGCACCTCCTGGGAACAGGTTCACTGCACCTCCTGGGAACAGGTTCACTGCACCTCCTGGGTACAGGTTCACTGCACCTCCTGGGTACAGGTTCACTGCACCTCCTGAGAACAGGTTCACTGCACCTCCTGGGTACAGGTTCACTGCACCTCCTGGGTACAGGTTCACTGCACCTCCTGGGTACAGGTTCACTGCGTCCCTGGGTACAGGTTCACTGCACCTCCTGGGTACAGGTTCACTGCACCTCCTGGGAACAGGTTTACTGCACCTCCTGGGTACAGGTTCACTGCACCTCCTGGGAACAGGTTCACTGCACCTCCTGGGTACAGGTTCACTGCACCTCCTGGGTACAGGTTCATTGCACCTCCTGGGAACAGGTTCACTGCGTCCCTGGGTACAGGTTCACTGCACCTCCTGGGTACAGGTTCACTGCACCTCCTGGGAACAGGTTTACTGCACCTCCTGGGTACAGGTTCACTGCGCCTCCTGGGTACAGGTTCACTGCACCTCCTGGGTACAGGTTCACTGCACCTCCTGAGAACAGGTTCACTGCACCTCCTGGGAACAGGTTCACTGCACCTCCTGGGTACAGGTTCACTGCACCTCCTGGGAACAGGTTCACTGCACCTCCTGAGAACAGGTTCACTGCACCTCCTGGGAACAGGTTTACTGCACCTCCTGGGTACAGGTTCACTGCACCTCCTGGGAACAGGTTCACTGCACCTCCTGGGAACAGGTTCACTGCGCCTCCTGGGTACAGGTTCACTGCACCTCCTGGGAACAGGTTCACTGCACCTCCTGAGAACAGGTTCACTGCACCTCCTGGGTACAGGTTTACTGCACCTCCTGAGAACAGGTTCACTGCACCTCCTGGGTACAGGTTCACTGCACCTCCTGGGAACAGGTTCACTGCACCTCCTGGGAACAGGTTCACTGCGCCTCCTGGGTACAGGTTCACTGCACCTCCTGAGAACAGGTTCACTGCACCTCCTGGGTACAGGTTCACTGCACCTCCTGGGAACAGGTTCACTGCACCTCCTGGGTACAGGTTCACTGCACCTCCTGAGAACAGGTTCACTGCACCTCCTGGGTACAGGTTTACTGCACCTCCTGAGAACAGGTTCACTGCACCTCCTGGGTACAGGTTCACTGCACCTCCTGGGAACAGGTTCACTGCACCTCCTGGGAACAGGTTCACTGCACCTCCTGGGTACAGGTTCACTGCACCTCCTGGGTACAGGTTCACTGCACCTCCGGAGAACAGGTTCACTGCACCTCCTGGGTACAGGTTCACTGCACCTCCTGGGTACAGGTTCACTGCACCTCCTGGGAACAGGTTCACTGCACCTCCTGGGTACAGGTTCACTGCACCTCCTGGGAACAGGTTCACTGCACCTCCTGAGAACAGGTTCACTGCACCTCCTGGGTACAGGTTCACTGCACCTCCTGGGTACAGGTTCACTGCACCTCCTGGGAACAGGTTCACTGCACCTCCTGGGTACAGGTTCACTGCACCTCCTGGGAACAGGTTCACTGCACCTCCTGGGTACAGGTTCACTGCACGTCCTGAGAACAGGTTCACTGCACCTCCTGGGTACAGGTTTACTGGGTACAGGCTCACTGCGTCCCTGGGTACAGGTTCACTGCACCTCCTGGGTACAGGTTCACTGCGTCCCTGGGTACAGGTTCACTGCGTCCCTGGGTACAGGTTCACTGCACCTCCTGGGTACAGGTTCACTGTGTCCCTGGGAACAGGTTCACTGCACCTCCTGGGTACAGGTTCACTGTGTCCCTGGGAACAGGTTCACTGCACCTCCTGGGTACAGGTTCACTGCGTCCCTGGGAACAGGTTCACTGCACCTCCTGGGTACAGGTTCACTGCGTCCCTGGGTACAGGTTCACTGCAGCTCTGGGTACAGGTTCACTGCACCTCCTGGGAACAGGTTCACTGCAGCTCTGGGAACAGGTTCACTGCAGCTCTGGGTACAGGTTTACTGGGCACAGGCTCACTGCGTCCCTGAGAACAGGTTCACTGCATCCCTGGGAATAGGTTCACTGCAGCTCTGGGTACAGGTTTACTGGGTACAGGCTCACTGCATCCCTGGGAACAGGTTCACAGCATCACTGGGAACAAATACACTGCATCACTGGGTACAGGTTCACTGTGTCCTTGGGTACAGGATCACTGCATCTCTGGGCACAGGTTCACTATGTCCTTGGGTACAGGATCACTGTATCCTTGGGAACAGGTTCACTGAGTCCCTGGAAACAGGTTAATTACATCCCTGTGTACAGGTTCACTGCATCACTGGGAACAGGTTCACTGCGTTCCTGTGTACAGGTCCATTACATCCCTGGGAACAGTTTCACTGCATCCCTGGGTAAGTTTCACTGCTTCCCAGAGAACAGGTTCATTATGTCCTTGGGAACAGGTTAGCTGTGTCCCTGTGTACAAGTTCACTGCGTCCTTGGGTACAGGTTCACTGTGTCCCTGGGAATAGGGTCATTGTGTTCTTAGGAATAGGTTCACTGAGTCCATGGGTACAGGCTCACTGTGTTCCTGGGAACAGCTTCACTGCATTCCTGGGTACAGGTTCACTGCATCCCCTGGAAAGGGTTCACTACATCTCCTGGAAAGGGTTTACTACGTGCCCTGGAACAGGTTCACTACCATCCTGGGAACAGACTCAATGTATTCCTGGGTACAGGTTTACTGCTTCCCTTGGAAAAGGTTCACTGCTTCCCTGGGAACAGGTTCACTGCATTCCTGGGTACAGGATCACTGAGTCCCTGGGTACAGGATCGCTGAGTCTCTGGGTACAGGATCACTGCATCCCTGGGTACAAGTTCACTGCACTGCGCTGCACACCCCTCTGTTCTTTTAAGGGTTAAGTAGGCTCATGCCCTCTACCTGCTATAATCTGAAATAACTGGCAACTACTGACATGTCCGCCTCGATGTATATGGCATCCAGGACAGACTGAAGGTGTTACCTCGTAAACCAAGAAGCAAGGAAGAATTTCATTGGGGCTATTAGGATTTTCTGAACAGAGCAAAGTAAAAGGGGGGTTGTAACTGCAAGGCTACAGATGGTGCAGTTATAATGGGTCCATCAGCCCCATTGCCCAAAAGGTTCTAGGTAGGCCATGGGAGAATATTCTTCTTGTCATTGCCACCCTCTAATGGTTATCTATGTCACTGGTGAAGGTGGTGGATTATTTTAATGTTAGTTCTCCTTTAAATCTTACCACAATATTTTAATGTTAGTTCTCCTTCAATTCTTACCAAAAGGAGAGCTCTTATGAAAATCTCTGCAAGGAATTGCGGGTCTTCTACACACACATACTCTCTCACCACAACACACCCAAGCGATATATATTCACACTGCAACACACGCAATATACACACTGTAACGGATCCTACCCGTTACTGGGAGCTCTTGTCAGGGCATGGAACATATTCACCCCTGGGCTCAGGGGTTATGGACCTTTTTCCCTGGTTATGCGCTAAAAAATATTGTGTGTACACTGTATGTGAATGAGCACATGGACATTATTATGGCTTGCTTCCAAGGGAATAGGCAGTGAGGGGTTAATTATTCCAATATGTATTGCAGACTCCCAAGCCTTTTGCTTAATTATTCAACCCCTGGCCATTGTTAAGGAAATGTATATTCTGGCCACTCAAGTCATTGTATTGTGCACTGTCCTGTGGCCCCCTGCTGTGTGATTAATCCAATCATGTCTGCCCTATTATGTTTCCCTCAATCATTTGTTGTTGGTTCTTGGACCCTTTGTGGTGACTGAATTATCCCTGTGACTACCCCATTGTGTTCTTCCCTACCATCTACTGTACCCTATTGGAGGAATTGTGATTGTATTAAGTCTCATGTACTGTACTGTATATAAATATCTGTAGTTTGTGTCAATAAAGTGAGAGTTCTGTTTTGGAGTGAACAAGGAGTCCTGGAGTCTTGTATTGCTTATGGTCTAAAGTATCCACTCTGATACCCATCTGCACCAAGTATCCTGAATCGCCGACCGCCTGCTGCCAGTTTCCTGCGACCTAACTTTGTGGACTGTCAGGCGGCGACGTGGACTCTTCCATGCTTCCCTGCTTCCAGCGATCCTGCGGCTGTTTCCAGTGACTGTCCATACTTCAACTGGTGCATCTGATGGCGCTTATCTGCGTCGAGAAGGAGAGACCCGGGAACGACGGAGGAAGGCGACGCGGTCCCTTCTCAGCTTCCGTTACATTGGTGGCATAGCGGTGGGATTTCTCCTTCTTTTATCGGGTGTACCAGCTAAGAGATGGCGGTGAAAGCGTGGCTACCGGAGGCCATAGGAGTGTATGACATGCGGTACCACTACATCGGATGTCAATGGGAGACCTTCCTAGGTGATTTAGCTGAGGAGTTTTACCGGGAGGTCACCACCTGCATCACAGAGGAGCTCCAAGTCCAGGACGGATACTGGGAAATTATCAGGTGCATTCACAAGGAGTATACAGGAGTTATGGTCAACTTTTTCCCGTTCAACTTGCGCCTGAAACTCCAACAACTGGTATGGATGGCCTTTCAGGAGGATGCTACTTTTGGCCAGAGGAATTACAGCCGCTACTGGGAGATTTGGGAGAAAAGAAAGGCCATGTTTGGAAGTTACTTTCCTCCAGACCTGGAGGGGAACCTAGACCGTTTAGTTGAGCAGGAATGGAACTTGGAGCTAATGTACATGGGCTGGATAGAGGAAGCCCAGGAGATACAAAGAGAGGAAAAAGACTGGGGGAGTTACTCATCTGAGGAGGACTTCAGTGGAGCTGAGGACTTAGATGGAGCTGCCCCTGTTCACTCCACACTGGTGAGTGGGAATGCGTTCCTCACCAGTGCCCCTGTTGCCCTGCCTGATACCCCTTTGCCACTGGACTGTTTGTTGCCTGAGCTGAGGGGTGGGAATTCGTTCCCCCTCAGTGAAGAGAATGCCTCTGCATCAGGGGATGGGACGGACGTCTACCCTGATAGGCATATTGCCCCTTCCCCTGTTTTCCCAGCTGCGGTGGACGAGACGCAGGTCCCCACCAGCAGCAATTGTGTGCCCCAACTGATGGGTGGGAGCGAGCCCATCAGTCCCCATGAGCCCCCTGCTGTAGTGGGTGTGAAAGAGCCCACCAGCAGCCCCAAGATGTTGCCCCTTGTGGGGGTGGAAGATGTGCTGGGAGCGGAACCGTGCGTGCTCCCCAGGATTATAAGTGATGCCACCTTGAGGGATGGGACTGCGGTCTCCCTCAAGGCAGAAGAAGGGCCTGTGTGTAATGGCCTACAGGAGGAGGACCCCAGCGGGCTGGGAGAAAGCAGTGCCGCTGGCCCTCCAGAAGATATGGACTGTGAACTGATGGGTGGGAGTGCGGTCCCCATCAGCCCTTGTGAATCCCCTGCTGGGGTGTGTAGGAGCGAGCACACCACCCCTTGTTGTGCCCTGATGCTGGTGAGTGGGAGCAAGCTCACCAGCAGCCCTAAAGAGATGGTCCCTGGTTTGCTGGAGAATGCCTTGGGAGCAGAGCCGTGTGTGCTCCCCAGGGTCATGGATGCTGCCGCCTTGAGGGATGGGACTGCAGTCTCCCTCAAGGCAGGAAAAGGGACTGTTAAGTATGGCCTACCAGAGGAGGACCCCAGCAGGCTGGGAGAAAGCAGTACTACTGGCCCGCCAGAGGAAATATTGTATGAACTGATGGGTGGGAATGCGGTCCCCATCAACCCTTGTGAATTCCCTGCTGTAGTGTGTAGGCGTGAGCACACCACCCCTTGTTTTGACCTGATGCTGGTGAATGGGAGCGAGTGCACCAGCAGCCCCAAGAAGGCGCTCCCCACCAGTCCCCCTTTGGCCCCTAACTTGGTGACAGGGACCACAGTCCTCAACAGGGATGTTACTGGGGCCCTGGAATTCCCTGAGTTCTGCATAGGGGGTGGGAATGTGCCCCAGAACGTTGCCCCAGCACAGGGGAGTGGGACAAACATCCTCTCCTGTTCCTCTGGGGCGATAGCCCAACTAAAAGGGGGAGATATGCCCCTCTCCCCCCATTCTGATGCACAGGATCCAGAGACCCAGTTGCCCCAGGGAGATTCCCCGTATAGATTGGCTCTGGACCCTGAGCCCCTGGCCCCAGACCCAGGAACATTGGACTCCAGCTCTGAGTGGAGCATGGCCCAGGAGAGGCCGCCCAATTTGGTGATTGCCAGGGCCAATAGGCACCAATATCCCTGGCCCAGGATTAAGAACCAAGACTGTACCCCTGGCCCAGGACAAAAGGACTGCTCATTATTTCCAGGCCCGGACAAGGGGCACAAGTTTCCCTGGCCATGGATCAAGGGCTCAGCCACATTGGTTTCTGGCCTAGGACCAAGGCCTCAAGACTGGTGTACTTTTTAAGACAAGCATGGCTCTCCCGGAGTCCCAAGCCAGCATTTAATACCGTAACCACTGGCTTGGTACAAAAAAAAGGGGAGAAATGTAACGGATCCTACCCGTTACTGGGAGCTCTTGTCAGGGCATGGAACATATTCACCCCTGGGCTCAGGGGTTATGGACCTTTTTCCCTGGTTATGCGCTAAAAAATATTGTGTGTACACTGTATGTGAATGAGCACATGGACATTATTATGGCTTGCTTCCAAGGGAATAGACAGTGAGGGGTTAATTATTCCAATATGTATTGCAGACTCCCAAGCCTTTTGCTTAATTATTCAACCCCTGGCCATTGTTAAGGAAATGTATATTCTGGCCACTCAAGTCATTGTATTGTGCACTGTCCTGTGGCCCCCTGCTGTGTGATTAATCCAATCATGTCTGCCCTATTATGTTTCCCTCAATCATTTGTTGTTGGTTCTTGGACCCTTTGTGGTGACTGAATTATCCCTGTGACTACCCCATTGTGTTCTTCCCTACCATCTACTGTACCCTATTGGAGGAATTGTGATTGTATTAAGTCTCATGTACTGTACTGTATATAAATATCTGTAGTTTGTGTCAATAAAGTGAGAGTTCTGTTTTGGAGTGAACAAGGAGTCCTGGAGTCTTGTATTGCTTATGGTCTAAAGTATCCACTCTGATACCCATCTGCGCCAAGTATCCTGAATCGCCGACCGCCTGCTGCCAGTTTCCTGCGACCTAACTTTGTGGACTGTCAGGCGGCGACGTGGACTCTTCCATGCTTCCCTGCTTCCAGCGATCCTGCGGCTGTTTCCAGTGACTGTCCATACTTCAACTGGTGCATCTGACGGCGCTTATCTGCGTCGAGAAGGAGAGACCCGGGAACGACGGCGGAAGGCGACGCGGTCCCTTCTCAGCTTCCATTACACACACATACCACATGCACAACACACACATACATGCAATATACACACACACACATATACAACACGCAGAAGACACACACACACAATATATACATTCACACCAAACACACATACGCAATATATATATATATATATATATATATATATATATATATATATATATATTCACTCCACAACACACATACAATATACACACACATAACATGCATAACACACAATACACACATGCACGGACAACACACACACATGCACAACACACACATACATGCAATATACACCCACCCACACATACAACACGCAAAACACACACATGCACAACACACACACAATATATATATTCACAACACATACGCAATATGCACACACAAGCACCACATGCACAACATACACACACACACATGGACAACACACACACACGCAACACACATGCATGCACAACACACACACTTACGTATGCACAACACACATATGCATAATACACCCACAACAAATGCATAACACAAACATACAACGCGCAAAACACACACATGCACAACACACATACAATACACACATAAGTACAAAACACACACCACATGCGCAAAATATGCACACAATAAACACAAGAGAAAACACACACATGCACATAATACACATACGCACAACACACCACAACACATGCAATACATACAGACTCAATGCACACACAACAAACACACAATACACACGCAGTACACTCACAACATACACACAATACAAACACACAATATGCATACGCAATACAAAGGAAAATAGTCCTACACGTAAATCCACTTTAATTTTATAACCCTGTTAGCGCCAGAAACGTATCACATTCTTTGTTTATTTTGTCATACATACAACTGCATAGGACTTTTGTTTTGTTTTTTTAATTTGTTTTATTAACCATACGGACAAAGCCGTGCCAACAATGCTAGTAATCAGGAAATTAATTTACTGTGTTTACTTCCTGATAGATCTAACTGACAGGAAGTTAATTTACTGTGTTTACTTCCTGATAGTTCTAACTGACAGGAAGTGACTCAGCAGTTTCTATCACATTCTATGGAGAACTGTATGTCAGTGAATTTGTTCTCCATTAGAATGTGACAGAATGACTAAATGGAATTTGACCGCTAGAGGACACTGTTAATGTAAAACAGGAAAGGTCCTATAATATATATTTTTGCATAAAAAAGTTTACTGCTTCTTTAAGGATCCAGGAGAGATTCTGTTTCCATCTGAGAATTTACTGAGTGGGGAGAGTCTTGAGTCTCTTATTAGTGATGAGCGAGCACCCCAATGCTCGGGTGTTCGGGTGCTCTGACCGAGCGCCCCCGGAGGCTCGAGTGCTCGGCCGAGCACCCGAGCCCCATTGAAGTCAATGGGAGGACTCGACCATTACACCAGGCACCCCCTGCTCTGATGAGGGGAGGGTGCCTGGTCCATAGGAAAAGGGCAGAAAAGGATGGAAACACCACAGAAATGGTTCAGGGACAGCATAGGGAGGATGTCTGGATGCATCTTGGACTCCAACATCGCTGCTGGGAACGATCTTTCGCCCGTAGTACGCCATTTTTACAGACTGACCATAAAACACACAAAAAGGAAAATAAAAACGACTTTAGGCGAAAAATTGTTACCAAACAATATTTGCTGTATATTTACTTGTATATTATCTGCAAATTATCCCAAAAATTTCCTTGATTTTCTGAAGTGAGGCCATGATTAAGAGGGAAACGTGCGCAGAGGCAAATTCTCCCAAAAATTTCCTTGATTTTCTGAAGTGAGGCCATGATTAAGAGGGAAACGTGCGCAGAGGCAAATTCTCCCAAAAATTTCCTTGATTTTCTGAAGTGAGGCCATGATTAAGAGGGAAACGTGCGCAGAGGCAAATTCTCCCAAAAATTTCCTTGATTTTCTGAAGTGAGGCCATGATTAAGAGGGAAACGTGCGCAGAGGCAAATTCTCCCAAAAATTTCCTTGATTTTATTGAACTGAGGCCATGATTAAGAGGGAAACGTGCGCTGAGCTGACCATCTAAAACATTATGGGTGAGGGTCTGCTGCAGAGCTGACCATCCTAAACATTATATGCGAAGGCCTGCTAGTGAGCTGACGCTATAAAACATTATATGAGAGGGCCCGTTAGAGAGCTGACCCAATAAAACATTATATGAGAAGGCCCGCTGGTGAGCTGACCTATATAAAAATTGTCTAACAGGGCCCGCTGGTGAGCTGGCCCTATATAAAAATTATATCACAGGGCCCGCTGGTGAGCTGGCCCTATATAAAAATTATAGCACATGGCATATGGAAGAGGAGGAGGAGGATGAGAAGATTAAGAGTCAACCATATACCCGTTTTTTGGGTGGAAGGGGTGAATGGGAATACAGAGTATTCCCATCATTGTAAATAACATATATAAAGTGAGTTTATGTTCCCCCGGGGCTTTCCTCCAGTGGAGTGGAGAAGTCAGGGGAAATCCAGGCCTTGTTCATTTTTATAAGTGTCAACCTATCAGCATTGTCGGTGGAAAGGCGGATACGCTTATCTGTTATGATGCCACCGGCAGCACTAAATACCCGCTCAGACAGAACGCTGGCGGCAGGGCAGGCCAGCACCTCCAAGGCGTAGAGTGCCAGTTCATACCACGTGTCCAGCTTGGACACCCAGTAGTTGTAAGGCACAGAGGGATCATTGAGGACGCTGACACGGTCTGCTACGTACTCCTTCACCATCTTCCAAAACTTTTCCCTCCTTGTGACACTAGGCTGCGCATCAGGGTGAGGGTGCTGGCGGGGTGTCATGAAGGTGTCCCACGCCTTGGAGAGTGTTGCCCTGCCTTTCTCGGAACTGCTGTGTGCTCCCCTTTTCTCCCCTTCTCGGTTGGCCAAGGTAGCACGTACTCTGCCGCCAGCGTTGTCAGATGGAAAATTTTGGAGCAATTTTTCAACAAGAACCTTCTGGTATTGCACCATTTTGCTTGTCCTCTCCACCGGAGGAATGAGAGATGAGAAATTCTCTTTGTAGCGGGGGTCCAGAAGGGTGAACACCCAGTAATCCGTGTTGTCTAAAATGCGTACAACGCGTGGGTCACGGGAAAGGCAGCCTAACATAAAGTTAGCCATGTGTGCCAGAGTACCAACAGTCAAGATTTCGCTGTCCTCACCAGGAGGATGACTCTCAATCTCCTCATCCTCTTCCTCCTCTTCTGCCCACCCACGCTGAAGAGATGGAACTAAAGTTCCATGGCTACCCTCTGTAGCGGAGGCAACCGTGTCCTCCTCCTCCTCCTCCTCCTCCTCCGCCTCCTCCAATTGTCGCTGAGAAGACGAAGTGAGGGTGCTCTGGCTATCACCTTGTGTAAGCTCTTCCTCCCCCATTTCCACCTCTTCCACATGCAAAGCGTCGGTTTTAATTGTGAGCAGCGAGCGTTTCAGTAGACACAGAAGTGGGATGGTTACACTGATAATAGCGTTATCGCCGCTCACCATCTGTGTCGATTCCTCAAAATTGCGTAAAACCTCGCAGAGGTCTGACATCCATTCCCACTCCTCACTTCTGATTACAGGAAGTTGAACGGAGAGGCGACGACCGTGTAACAGCTGGTACTCCACTACTGCCCTCTGCTGCTCACAAAGCCGGGCCAACATGTGGAAGGTGGAGTTCCAGCGCGTGCTCACGTCACACAGCAGCCGGTGAGCTGGCAATTGTAAGCGCTGCTGCAGCTTCAACAGGCCGGCCGAAGCTGTAGATGACTTACGGAAATGTGCACACACGCGGCGCACCTTGGTCAAGAGATCATGCACATTGGGGTAGGTTTTTAGAAATCGCTGAACCACTAAATTAAATACATGCGCTAGGCATGGTACGTGTGTGAGCTTGCCGAGCTCCAAAGCCGCCACCAAGTTACGCCCATTATCACACACAACCATGCCTGGTTGCAGGTTGAGTGGCGAGAGCCACTGCTCGGTCTGGTGACTAATCCCCTGCAACAGCTCTGAGGCCGTGTGCTGTTTGTCCCCAAGGCAGATCAGCTTCAGCACGGCCTGTTGACGCTTCCCCACTGCAGTGCTACACTGCTTCCAGCTACTGGCTGATGGGGGAGTGGCGCTGCGTGTAGAGAATTCGGAGGTGGAAACGGAGGAGGAGGAGCCAATAACGTAGGTGCTGGCGGAAACCCTGATGGAGGTAGGGCCCGCAATCCTCGGCGTGGGTAGCACCCGTGCCATCCCAGGGTCCGAGTCGCTCCCAGCCTCCACGACATTCACCCAGTGTGCCGTCAGGGAAATGTAGCGTCCCTGGCCACAAGCACTTGTCCATGTGTCAGTCGTTAAGTGGACCTTCCCAGTAACTGCGTTGGTCAGGGCACGGGTGATGTTACGGGACACATGGTGGTGTAATGCGTGGATGGCACACCGGGAAAAGTAGTGGCGGCTGGGGACCGCGTACCGAGGGACAGCTGCTGCCATCAGGCTGCGGAAGGACTCAGTGTCCACAAGCCTAAATGGCAGCATTTCGATGGCCAGTAATTTGGAAAGGTGTGAGGTTAGTGCTATGGCCTGTGGGTGGGTGGCTGGGTATTTTCGCTTGCGCTCAAATGCCTGGGGTAACGACATTTGGACGCTGTGCTGGGACAGGGAAGTGGATGTGGTCGCTGATGGTGCTTCAGATGCTACAGGTGCAGGGCGGGAGGTATGCGGGCCTGCGCCTTCGACAGGCGATTGGCCGGCACCGAAAACAGGGGAAGAGGAGGCAGTGGTGTGGCCTGCAGACACAGATGGGCGATCCAGGCGTTCCTCCCACTTATTACGGTGCTTGGATGCCATGTGTCGGATCATGCTGGTGGTGGTGAGGTTTCTAGTGTTCATGCCTCGGCTCATTCTGGTGTGGCACAGGTTGCAAACTACAATTCTTTTGTCGTCCGCACTTTCCTTAATAAAACGCCATACCGCGGAACACCTACCCTTTGGCAAGGCAGATTTACGCAAGGGGGTGCTCCGTGGAACATTTGCGGGCCGGTTTGGTGCGGTCCGCCTTCTTTCTGTAGCCACACCACTGCCTCTTCCAGCCTGTTGCGGTGCTGCAGATGGCTCACCCTCAGGACTGCTGTCATCGCTCGGCTCTACACCTTCCCAGGTGGGGTCAGTCACCTCATCGTCCACCAAGTCCTCCTCCACTTCCTCACTCTGATCATCCTCCTCATGTCTTGATCCCACCACATACTCAGTCATTGACAACTGTATAACATTCTCCTCAACAAGGTCTTGAGACGGAAATAGTGGTTGATTTAATGGCAACTGTGTCTCATCATCATCATCATCATCATCCACTACTTCCTTTGACCTTAAATGCCGTTCACATCTGTCATCTTCTTGTGATTGGGTACCCTCTAGAGGTTGTGAATCAGGGCACAAGATGTCATGTTCCTCTGCAAGCGTGCTTGGAGAGAGGGTCAAATGAAGGATTGGTGATGAGACGAGCTCCTCACTATATCCCAGTGTGGGATCACTTCTTTGACCAGACCGTGTATGGTGGGAGGAAGGATGATCAGAGTGAGGATTATGTTGACCAGACTCTTGGCTACTGAGAGTGGACTTGGTGGAAGACAGGGTGGTGCTTAACCGACTGGAAGCAGTATCAGCTGACATCCAACCGACCACCTGTTCACAGTGGTCGGACCTCGAGAGTGATGTCCTGCGACGCCCTGTGAAATGAGACATGAAGCTAGGTATGGTGGATGTCTTTCTTTCTTGTGCTCTGGCACCAGGCACAGTTTCTCCGCGTCCTGACCCGCGCCCTGAACTATCAGGATCACGTCCACTTCCCCGTCCCTTTTTACCCGCCTTCTTCATCTTACACGGAATATGTGACTTTAATATTTGAGTTTGAAAACTTAACAGTATTTCTTCCTAGTCTGCAACGGTGCAGAGTACACAGAATAGGCTGCTAAACTGCGGTGACACACACTGGATGGAATATGTGACTTTAATATTTTAGTTTGAAAACTTAACAGTATTTCTTCCTATTCTGCAACTGTGCAGAGTACACAGAATAGGCTGCTAAACTGCGGTGACACACACTGGATGGAATATGTGACTTTAATATTTGAGTTTGAAAACTTAACAGTATTTCTTCCTATTCTGCAACTGTGCAGAGTACACAGAATAGGCTGCTAAACTGCGGTGACACACACTGGATGGAATATGTGACTTTAATATTTGAGTTTGAAAACTTAACAGTATTTCTTCCTATTCTGCAACTGTGCAGAGTACACAGAATAGGCTGCTAAACTGCGGTGACACACACTGAATGGAATATGTGACTTTAATATTTGAGTTTGAAGACTTAACAGTATTTCTTCCTATTCTGCAACTGTGCAGAGTACACAGAATAGGCTGCTAAACTGCGGTGACACACACTGAATGGAATATGTGACTTTAATATTTGAGTTTGAAAACTTAACAGTATTTCTTCCTATTCTGCAACTGTGCAGAGTACACAGAATAGGCTGCTAAACTGCGGTGACACACACTGAATGGAATATGTGACTTTAATATTTGAGTTTGAAGACTTAACAGTATTTCTTCCTATTCTGCAACTGTGCAGAGTACACAGAATAGGCTGCTAAACTGCGGTGACACACACTGAATGGAATATGTGACTTTAATATTTGAGTTTGAAAACTTAACAGTATTTCTTCCTATTCTGCAACTGTGCAGAGTACACAGAATAGGCTGCTAAACTGCGGTGACACACACTGAATGGAATATGTGACTTTAATATTTGAGTTTGAAGACTTAACAGTATTTCTTCCTATTCTGCAACTGTGCAGAGTACACAGAATAGGCTGCTAAACTGCGGTGACACACACTGGATGGAATATGTGACTTTAATATTTGAGTTTGAAAACTTAACAGTATTTCTTCCTATTCTGCAACTGTGCAGAGTACACAGAATAGGCTGCTAAACTGCGGTGACACACACTGAATGGAATATGTGACTTTAATATTTGAGTTTGAAAACTTAACAGTATTTCTTCCTATTCTGCAACTGTGCAGAGTACACAGAATGTGCTGCTAAACTGCGGTGACGCACACTGAATGGAATATGTGACTTTGATATTTTAGTTTGAAGACTTAACAGTATTTCTTCCTATTCTGCAACTCTGCACAGTACACAGAATGTGCTGCTAAACTGCGGCGACGCACACTGAATGGAATATGTGACTTTGATATTTTAGTTTGAAGACTTAACAGAATGTGCTCTAATCTGCAACTTTGCACACTAAACAGAATGTGCTCTAATCTGCAACTTTGCACACTAAACAGAATGTGCTCTAATCTGCAACTTTGCACACTAAACAGAATGTGCTCTAATCTGCAACTGTGCACACTAAACAGAATGTGCTCTAATCTGCAACTTTGCACACTAAACAGAATATATGTTTTTTTTTTTTTTTTCCCACCACACAAAATAACCTGCTGCCCCCACACACAGTAGTCCTAAAAAGGACTTTTGGTTCTTTTTTTTTCACAATTTTGCTTTTTTTCCTCCCTACACTGACTTTCCCTTCCTATCATCAGCTCTCCCTGGCTAAGACTGAGCCGAACTCGCTGGTCAGGTGCTATACAGCACCCGACCACGGGTTCTGGCCAGCCAATCAGTGTAATGCCAGCAGCCAACATGGCTGCTGGCATTACACTGATGTCAGAGCCTCCCTGCACGTTTATTGGCTGCGCAGCAGCCGCAAAACGTGCGGGGAGGAGACCCGAACATGGCGGGCGAGCACATGCGGTACTCGTACGAGTACCGCCATGTGCCGAGCAGAGCGATGCTCGAGCCGATCCGAGCATCGGCCGAGCATGCTCGCTCAACACTATCTCTTATACATCCAGCTGACCACTGCTAGTGGCCTATCGTTACATATTGGAGCAGGTCCTACCATTTGAATATATTACTCTCCCGCCCCTTTCTTTTTGTCAGTTCTGGAATAAGCAAAGAGCTGGTCAGAGATGTTCAACTAGGAACGAGCCTGCCCTCGAATTGATGAGGCTCTTTAAGGAAAAGTATCCTACCAAGGGTGCAATCTCTTTTAACTCACTAGTGCCTTTCACAGATAGGAAATATCCTAAAGCATATCATATTGATCCTACCAAAAAGCAGTCCAGCCATGAAATGCCAGGTACCTCCTCTCTGAACAAGAGAAGCAGCCAACCCCAGACATATACGTTTCGGCCTTGTTGGGTCTCATCAGTGAGGTGCAGCTGATCTCTCTAGACACTGTGAGCAAGGGATCCATGTCTGGATTCCCCTGTTACCCTTAGGGTGACCAGTCTCAAGACTATTTATTCCAAGGCCTGATCAGGTGACCAGGGGACACCCCTTGAGATTAGAGGAAAGGAGGTTTAGACTTCAGCAGAGGAAGGGGTGTTTTACAGTAAGGTCTGTTAAATTGTGGAATTCTTTGCCCAAGGAGGTGGTTATGGCAGATAAAATGGATACATTCAAGAGAAGACTAGATATATTTCTTTCAGAAGGGAACATACAGGGTTATACTGTTTATTAGTAGGAAGATCAGGAAGGTCTGATAAAGACTAACTTATTTGGTAGCAGGAAAGCTATAAAATTCTCGGTCACTGGGGTATGAGGAGAAGGTTGAACTTGATGGACTTGTGTCTTTATTCAGCCTAATTTACTATGTTACTATGTTAGTCTACAAGTGCAAAGAGCTGGTCAGAGTCTGCGGTTGGCTGGTCTGGAGAGGAACTGAGAGGAACTGACTGGCACTTGGTGGCTGGACTGCCTTTTGCACCCTGGGTAGGATACTTTTCCTACAGAGCCTCCTCACTTTGAGGGCAGGTTTGTTCCTAGTTGAACATCTCTGACCAGGTCTTTGCAATTCCCGAATAAACCAACTGCACCATTGGAAAAAAAAATTAAATTCCCATTGAGTTCTGCAATAATTAGGCAAGTGGCAACTAGCTTAATAATAGTTATATTACCTCTAAAAATGACATAATGCTAGTGAAATCCTTAATCTTCCAAGACTGACGGCCAGGTTAGTGCAGTCTGGGCGCCTGCGCCATCAGTCCCTTCCAGTGCGTTCGGGCCAGTGCAATGCTTCTGTAGGGAGACTGGGACTGACAGAGCAAGCGTGCAGACAAGATGCCTGATCTGATACCTGGCTTCCAATCTGGGAAGATTAAGGATTTCTATAGAATCGTGTCGTTCTGAGAGGTAATATAACTATTATTAAGCTAGTTGCCACCTGACTAATTATTGCAGGGCGACTTTACTTCTGGTGGTAGTTCCACTTTAACCCCTTGAATGACAGAGTGATCTCCAATACATTGTGAAGACCTCTCTAGCATTCAGTGGGAATTTACATTTGTTCTCTATGGTTCAGATGGTTGGCCCCAGAATTGCACCTAACGGCCTTCCCTTCTTGTGCTTTATAATCCCACGTGGGGATGTGTTTCGGTAAATATCATGACACGGGAGGCAACCTGTGACATTGCAGCTGTTGGTGACTAGAAGTCCCATCATGCACCACCAGCTATACACTCCAGGTGTTGGCGACTAGAAGTCCCATCATGCACCACCAGCCATACACTCCAGGTGTTGGAAACTAGAAGTCCCATCATGCACCACCAGCCACACACTCCAGGTGTTGGAGACTAGAAGTCCCATCATGCAACACCAGACGTTTGTTGATGAAGAACGGTGGAAGCTGTAATCTCAGCTAGTATGCCAAAGGCTTGCTACCCCTCCCTTTACATATCAAATGAAAACCCATTAATTAACCCCTTAAAGACCGTCTGATCTGGGGTGAGACAGTCATTAAGAACCACAGATCTTTTTTTTTTTTTGTACAATGAATTCTGGGATGTCGGAGTGACGTGCAGCCGCTCTGCCGTTCCAGAATTGCATGATGTGCCAGGACCTGGAGTGACGGTCCTGGCAAATCATGTGTCACTAACGGTTTAAAGAGATAGTAATGTCACGCTATAAATGAAGATCCGAAGATTCCTTATAGTTTTTAACCCAATGCTTTGCATGCCCCCTCTGGCATTCAAAGGGTTAATAATGCTCCGTACCTTTCCCCGATATTCATATCGGTATAGGTGTTTTTTTTGGTAATTATATTTTAATAACCCTTCGATTGCCAGAGTGGTACACAACGCATTGCTTTGCAATGCGTTGCGTACCACTCTGGCACTCAAAGGGTTAAAATTTCACCCTCCCGGCCCTTTTTCTCTACGTCACTCTTCTTCCTCAGAGCCGGTCCGGACCTATCGCTGCGCGGGACAATCTTTCCTTATACAGACACACACAATACTGTCCATTGTTGTGGATTTCGGGGGAGAAGAGTGACATCGGGAAAAGGGTCGGGAAGGAGAAACTTCCATATATAATTACAAAAAACTATAACGATATGAACATTGCGAAAGGTACGGAGCATTATTAAAAAGTATTATTACATTTTTATTTTATTTTATTTTTAACATTTTTTTAATGATTACAATTTTTATTTTATTATTCAAAAGTAGTAGTAAAAACGGATCTTCATTTATAGAGTGACATTACAATCTCTTTAACCCCTTAAGTACTGGCTGCACGCGCTTGCTGCTGACACTTAAGGACCACTGAACTTTTTTTTTTTTCTATCCAACGCAGGGCTAAGTGAACGCCGTGCAGCCGCTTGGAGAGCCCTGAAATCCATGACGGTCCTGGCACGTCATGGGTCCTTGTCGCACGTCCAAACCCATGATGTGCCAGGACGGTCATGAGTCCTTAAGGGGTTAAATGTTCTTCTGTGGGAGTGGGGAGGTGGTTAAACCTTTGTGTGCCAAAATGGGTGTGCAATGCATTTCTTTGCAATGCATTGCATATTCCTCTGGCACTCAAAGGGTTACTAAGAGAATGAGCCAGACAGTGACCCCATGCAGAGCTGCAGGAATGCACGTGTCCTCTCCATGACGCACGCAGAGTGTGCTCAGCTCCAGTTCGGCAGCCCTGAGGCAGACACAGTGAGTCAACGAGCCATCTTCCCAGGGGACTTGTTTGGTTCCAAGCCTCAGATTGCTAGCAGTCTCCTTGCCAACGCCAGCAAGAACAGCCGAGCATCACGTGTCATTTGGCCAAACGTGAGGAAATAATCACTTGGCAGGACCCTGAAGTCAGTTGGACAAAGAGCAAGCCCTTTCTTTCCCAACCTCTTGAGCCCAACCAACTCACGCTCCCTCACTTTTCCATGGAAACGCCAACCGCACACGGTGATGAAAAGCACAATGGGGAAAACCTCGTTATCACACAGCCCTAATCTTCCTCTGGCTGAAACACTCATTTCATCCCCTTCAGGAAACAAGCAACAAGGCACATTGTCCTTTATTTATAAAACTGGAGATATCCTGGAGTAAACCAACTGCACTACAGGGTACAAATACACATTTCTAAATTCCCATGCACTTAAGTAGATCTTTTAAACCCCTTGCATGCTAGAGAGGTCGCCAATGCATTGCAAACCTCTCTAGCATTCCAGGGCTTAATGTTTCATAATAAAAGCAGCTCTAATTAATCATCATAGTATTTGGACTTTGGAGAGTGTTATTTCAATTCTGTCAGAGTTGTAGTTCAAGAGAAATTCAATGACAATGTATCCCCCTCCACCCCTTTTACTGATGTAACACTGCTCAGCCAGATCAGAAGGGAGGTGCCCAGGTAGACTGCAGAGAGCGACAATCTTCAATTAAGATAAGGGAAAAACCTGAAAAACTTGTAAAGGGGGGTAGGGCTTTCATTGTTCTCATAGGAAGAAGATTGTCCCCTTCTGTTATCTGTCTGGTCTATGGACTGGATTCCACATCTGAGGGGAGGTGGCTTACACTAGGTAAAAGGGACGGGAGGGGGATACTTTATCATTCAATTACTCTTGAACTACAGCTCTGACAGTAATGAAATAACACTCTCTATGGCTCAAATACTATGAAGATTATTTGGAGCTGATGTTTTTTTGAAACATTACTATCCCTTTAAAAGCCCAATTTGATTCTGGAGGCAGGCACACTTTGAGACCGTTCTAATGAAGTATTTATTTGTCGATAAAGTTATTTCGGCTCTGCTGAAAAGCCGTCCTGTCGCACGACCAGAATCTCGATCTGTCAGCTACAGCTCTGAAATGAGTAAAAGGGGAGGGAGGGGGAGACTTCAAAAGCTTATAAGTCTTAAAGTATACACATTTAAGCAACGGGATTTACTGCATTTCATTTTTTTATATGAACAATATTAAAACTTCTTATATCTAGGTATTACTATCCCTTTAAGGCATATTTATGAAGGGGAAATATTGCAATTCTTACGGACAAGATCAAAAATATTGAAATGATGGAAAAGAGAACTTTTTCATCACAACAACCTTAAAGGATTAGTAATACTTCGTTTTAATTTTATTTTATTTTGTAAAACATAAACATGACGAACGATATAAGTCTTATCTCTCAAACCTTTCTGGTCTGAGAGATAGTCACAAGCAAAGTTTCCCCTCCCGCCCCTTTTACCTAGTGTAAGCCATCTCTTCTCAGATGTGGAATGCAGTCCATAGACCAGACAGATAACAGCAGGGGACAATCTTCTTCCTATGAGAACAATGAAAGCCCTGCCCCCTTGACAAGTTTTTCAGGTTTTTCCCTTATCTTAACTGAAGATTGTCCCTCTCTGCAGTCTACCTGGGCACCTCCCTTCTGATCTAGCTGAGCAGTGTTACATCAGTAAAAGGGGCGGGAGGGGGATACTTTGTCATTGAATTACTCTTGAACTACAAGTCTGACAGAATTGAAATAACACTCTCCAAAGTCCAAATACTATGATGATTAATTAGAGCTGCTTTTATTATGAAACATTACTATCCCTTTAAGCCTTATTGCTTATTGACGAGAGCGAGACAAGGGTGGGGGGGAGGTTGTGGAGTTGGTTCCCCTATCTGAACTATAACTGGCTTTTTCATACTTTAGTCTAGTGATTCTCAACCAGGGTGCCACGGCAATCAACATAGGGTGCCCCTTGTTTTCTATGATATTTAACAAAAAAGTGAATATTGATTTTTAAATTCGGATTTATGGAAACGGTTATGCATAACATTTTTTTCTTTTTGTTTTTATGATTGTAAGCAGATAACTGTCCATTTATGTATTGTACCCTTCATTATGCCCTTGAGAAATGACATTTCATTATTTAGGGGTGCCACAAAAGTTTCAGATTTTGTGTTAGGGTTGCCTTGAGGAAAAAACATATTGAACACTACTGCTTTAGTCAATTGGGTTAGAATTATAATTTTGGCTTTAAAGGGATAGTAATGTCTGCTGATAAGTTTATGCTATATTGTAGGTAAAAAAAAAATAAAGTATCTTGAGCAAGTCCCATCTCGCAAACCTTTATGGTTTGAGAGATATTCTCCTGACGTCAGCGCGCTGTACTGACAGCACACGATCCCGGTCCGGGGACCAGCCAGTGACTCTGTAGCAGAGCCAAAATAGCGATATTTAAAAAGAAATGCTTCATTGGAATGGTCTACAAAGTGTGCCTGGTTTGCGAGCACACTTTGTCGACAGTTCAAATTAAGTAGTTATTTTTAAATATCGCTATTGCGGCTCTGCTGAAGAGCCACCTCGAGTTGGCTGACACAGATCTCCTGCTGTCAGCTTTACCACTGACATCAGGGAAAAGGGCGGGAGGGAGGAACTTTAGCTGCGAATATCTCTCAAATCGTAAAGATTCGAGAGATGGGATTTTCTGCACATAATTTTTTTTTTTTTAAGTCTACTGTATATCAGCAACTTATAAAAGGACATTACTATCCATTTAATGTAATTGTATGCCTCTATAAGTTCAACAGTTTTTTAACTTCTCAGATGCTTAAAGGGTTAATATTGTTTTAATCAATCAAACACACTTCTTACACACAGTCAACCTTTTTTAATGTCTAGTCTTCCATTCATTCATGTGAACTTCACAAGCAAAACTGACCTCTTTTTAGTGTAATTTTTTTATGTGATCAAGTAAACCATATTAAAGAGATCACCTTTTATTAAAGGGATAGTAACACTTAAAGGGCTAGTAATACTTTGCTTTATCTTTATTTTGTAGGCATTAAAAAAACATGAAGAACGATATAAGTCTTATCTCTCAAACCTTTATGGTTTGAGAGATATTCACAAGCAAAGTTTCCCCTCCCACCCCTTTTACCTAGTGTAAGACATCTCTTCACAGATGTGGAATGCAGTCCATAGACCAGACAGATAACAGAAGGAGACAATCTACTTCCTATGAGAACAATGAATACCCTGCCCCCCTTGACAAGCTTTTCAGGTTTTTCCCTTATCTTAATTGAAGATTGTCCCTCTCTGCAGTCTACCTGGGCACCTCCCTTCTGATCTGGCTGAGCAGTGTTACATCAGTAAAAGGGGAGGGAGGGGGATACTTTGTCATTGAATTACTCTTGAACTACAACTCTGACAGAATTGAAATAACACTCTCCAAAGTCCAAATAATATGATGATTAATTAGAGCTGCTTTTATTATGAAACATTACTATCCCTTTAATATATATAAAAATATATATTCTTTCGTTTATCTTTCTGAGTAAAACAAGGGCACTTCCACTGCTGAGAGGTGTTTTATTCAAAAGTTATTTCAGCTTAAACTACTTAGGTGCAGTATCTAAATGGCCTGAAATTCTACAGTGGCGCTGTTGCTACATCATCCTGTGGACAGCTCTGGTTAATTGACCATAAACCTCCATAGGATGGTGTAACAACAGCGCCACTGTAATATTTCAGGCCATTGATATACTGCACCTAAAAAAATTCAAGAATGACCTGCAATAACTTTTGAATAAAACACCTCTCAGCTGTGGAAGTACCCTTCTTGTACTCAGGAGGATAAACCTTATAATACATATTTTGCTAGATATATATTAAGTGTTACTATCCCTTTAATCATATAATCTTTAGATGCATTATTTACAGATACGATTGACCTTTTTTGAATGTTTTCTTTTGTTTGACTGAGCAAGGTTTGCCAGATGCAGAGCAATGCGTTGCGTACCCCTCCGGCACTCACAGGGTTAAAGCATAATGTTTTGATCTATTAAAAAAACTGAAAGTGTCTCTAACACATATACTTTTCCCATCATGTCACCCATGACTACAAAATGTGGATGTCCCTGATTTTGTTCATTAACCCCTGTAAGACCAGCAGCCTTCCTGCCCTGATCTCCGCTACTAAATATAGGTGAATGCTGGAGAGCCAGTCCGTGCAGAATCGATTCCTAGTAGTTGATAGGAAGGCTTGCCCTGATTAACCCTGTGAATGCTAGAGGCAGCACGCAATGCATTGCAAAGCTACGCGCTGCTCACCCCTCTGGTACGGATGGGGTTAAGGAAAGCGGACGTTGTTATGATTCGGAGGTATTTGTGTTCCCTTATTTGTGCTGTTAACCCAATGAGAACCAGAGGGACGTACACGTCACTATGGCCCTCAAGGAGTTAATAATCATTTATGTTATTATTAAAGGAGCAGTAAACTTTTTTTATGAAAAATATATATTGTAGGGATTTTCCTATTGAGTAAAATAAGGGTATTTCCACTGACGAGAGATTTATATTTCCAGAGTTATTACAGTTTAAACCCGTGTTTTTTACATTAGCAGTGCCCTCTAGTGGTCAAATTCTAATTAGATTTCCTCTTAGATTCTAATGGAGAGGAAAGTCAGAAAAGTCAGAGACATACAGTTCTCCATAGAATGCGATAGAAATTGCTGAGTCACTTCCTGTCAGTTAGAACTATCAGGAAGTAAACACAGTAAATTCACTTCCTGTCAGTTAGAACGATCAGGAAGTAAACACAGTAAATTCACTTCCTGATTATTTAAACTGCTTAATAAAACATCTGACAGCGATGGGAGTGACCTTGTTCTATTCAGCAGGAAATGCTCTGTAAAATATGTGTTTTCATAAAAAAAACGTTTACTGCTCCTTTAATCTATTGCACAACCCTTTGTGTGCCATTGGAATGTCTGCACTCATTTGGCATGGAAAGGGTGAATATGTGCATTGAACCAAAGACCTGTCAACATTAAAGGATTAAAAGCATCATTTAAATCAATGGGGACTTTTTCATTTTTATGTCTCCCCCCTACGGCACAGTTGGTTTGCCCCAGAATTGCTCCAGTTTGCCTTAATACATAAGTCTCACAGTTCCACAAATTTTCACTGTGCCTTATTTAACCCTTTGGGTGAACAGCAATGCGTTGGACGCCTCTCTAGCATTCAAGGGGTTAAAAAATAAATTTATATCAATAAGGATTTTTATTTGTCCCCTACGGTGAAGTTGGTTTGCTCCAGAATTGCTCCCTTTGTTATTTGGTGGGTCAGCCTGACAGCGTGCATTTGGTATCTCTTCCTGTTTGTTGTCAGACCACATGTCCCTAGCGGTGTGTTTGTCACTGGGAATGGACATGTTTGTCTGCACCAGAGCATACGTCTCCCCGCTGCCCCGTCAGTGACCCCCGCGTGATCTGGAAGTGGCTCCCATTACAGTCGTGCGGCTGATTTCCCCCTCGCCCCTTCCTTACCGTTCCCAAGCTAGCTCAGACAGAGGACAGATGAAGCATTCAGTCTGGGTAAAATGATTCACACTTTGATTTATTCCAAATCCCCCTGGGTTCCAGATACAGGGGAAAGCCAGGTGGGCAGTAAATTTGCCACCCAAAATCCGCCCACTGAAAGTTCATGCCACGATGAAACCAAAGAATGGATAGTGGCAGTCTTCCAGTTTCTTGCTCTGCCTATGCCATGGTTACATCCTGGCACCATAATTAGGCATTCCATGCTGTCTGGATTTTAAAGAGACACGAGGTGGGAGATGTACAGATGATTCTTCCCTAAACCAGGCTCTGGAATTGATTTTCTAGAGACACAACCTGACTAACTCCACATCTCCCAAGTATCCACCTTTAGGATAAATTAGGGGTCCATACCCCCCAAGTGTTCCTCTTTAGGAGCTATAAGACATCCATATCTCCCAAGTCTCCCTCTTTAGTTGATATTAGCGGTCCATGCCTCCCAAGTGTCTCTCTTTAGGAGATATTAGGGATCTGTACCTCCAAGGTGTCCCTCTTTAGGGCGGATAGCACCTCTTTGAGGCCCAAATCCCTCTGTCCCACTTTCCCACCCTGCAGTCCCTGTGTTTAGGAGATCATTCTGTGTGGTGTGTATATAAGTGTATCATCCTGGTGTCCCTGTGTTTAGGAGATCAGACTGTGTGGTGTGTATATAAGTGTATCACCCTGGTGTCCCTGTGTTTAGGAGATCAGACTGTGTGGTGTGTATAGAAGTGTATCACCCTGGTGTCCCTGTGTTTAGGAGATCAGACTGTGTGGTGTGTATAGAAGTGTATCACCCTGGTGTCCCTGTGTGTAGGAGATCAGACTGCGTGGTGTGTATAGAAGTGTATCACCCTGGTGTCCCTGTGTTTAGGAGATCAGACTGTGCGGTGTGTATAGAAGTGTATCACCCTGGTGTCCCTGTGTTTAGGAGATCAGACTGTGCGGTGTGTATAGAAGTGTATCACCCTGGTGTCCCTGTGTTTAGGAGATCAGACTGTGTGGTGTGTATATAAGTGTATCACCCTGGTGTCCCTGTGTTTAGGAGATCAGACTGTGTGGTGTGTATACAAGTGTATCACCCTGGTGTCCCTGTGTTTAGGAGATCAGACTGTGTGGTGTGTATAGAAGTGTATCACCCTGGTGTACCTATGTTAAGAGATCAGACTGTGTGGTGTGTATATAAGTGTATCACCCTGGTGTCCCTGTGTTTAGGAGATTAGACTGTGTGGTGTGTATATAAGTGTATCACCCTGGTGTCCCTGTGTTTAGGAGATCAGACTGTGTGGTGTGTATATAAGTGTATCACCTTGGTGTCCCTGTGTTTAGGAGATCAGACTGTGTGGTGTGTATATAAGTGTATCACCTTGGTGTACCTGTGTTTAGGAGATCAGACTGTGTGGTGTATATAAGTGTATCACCCTGGTGTCCCTGTGTTTAGGAGATCATTCTGTGTGGTGTGTATATAAGTGTATCATCCTGGTGTCCCTGTGTTTAGGAGATCAGACTGTGTGGTGTGTATATAAGTGTATCACCCTGGTGTCCCTGTGTTTAGGAGATCAGACTGTGTGGTGTGTATAGAAGTGTATCACCCTGGTGTCCCTGTGTTTAGGAGATCAGACTGTGTGGTGTGTATAGAAGTGTATCACCCTGGTGTCCCTGTGTGTAGGAGATCAGACTGCGTGGTGTGTATAGAAGTGTATCACCCTGGTGTCCCTGTGTTTAGGAGATCAGACTGTGCGGTGTGTATAGAAGTGTATCACCCTGGTGTCCCTGTGTTTAGGAGATCAGACTGTGCGGTGTGTATAGAAGTGTATCACCCTGGTGTCCCTGTGTTTAGGAGATCAGACTGTGTGGTGTGTATATAAGTGTATCACCCTGGTGTCCCTGTGTTTAGGAGATCAGACTGTGTGGTGTGTATACAAGTGTATCACCCTGGTGTCCCTGTGTTTAGGAGATCAGACTGTGTGGTGTGTATAGAAGTGTATCACCCTGGTGTACCTATGTTAAGAGATCAGACTGTGTGGTGTGTATATAAGTGTATCACCCTGGTGTCCCTGTGTTTAGGAGATTAGACTGTGTGGTGTGTATATAAGTGTATCACCCTGGTGTCCCTGTGTTTAGGAGATCAGACTGTGTGGTGTGTATATAAGTGTATCACCTTGGTGTCCCTGTGTTTAGGAGATCAGACTGTGTGGTGTGTATATAAGTGTATCACCTTGGTGTACCTGTGTTTAGGAGATCAGACTGTGTGGTGTATATAAGTGTATCACCCTGGTGTCCCTGTGTTTAGGAGATCAGACTGTGTGGTGTGTATAGAAGTGTATCACCCTGGTGTCCTGTGTTTAGGAGATCAGACTGTGTGGTGTGTATATAAGTGTATCACCCTGGTGTCCCAGTGTTTAGGAGATCAGACTGTGTGGTGTGTATACAAGTGTATCACCCTGGTGTCCCTGTGTTTAGGAGATCAGACTGTGTGGTGTGTATAGAAGTGTATCACCCTGGTGTACCTATGTTAAGAGATCAGACTGTGTGGTGTGTATATAAGTGTATCACCCTGGTGTCCCTGTGTTTAGGAGATTAGACTGTGTGGTGTGTATATAAGTGTATCACCCTGGTGTCCCTGTGTTTAGGAGATCAGACTGTGTGGTGTGTATATAAGTGTATCACCTTGGTGTCCCTGTGTTTAGGAGATCAGACTGTGTGGTGTGTATATAAGTGTATCACCTTGGTGTACCTGTGTTTAGGAGATCAGACTGTGTGGTGTATATAAGTGTATCACCCTGGTGTCCCTGTGTTTAGGAGATCAGACTGTGTGGTGTGTATAGAAGTGTATCACCCTGGTGTCCTGTGTTTAGGAGATCAGACTGTGTGGTGTGTGTATAAGTGTATCACCCTGGTGTCCCTGTGTGTAGGAGATCAGACTGTGTGGTGTATATATAAGTGTATCACCCTAGTGTCCCTGTGTTTAGGAGATCAGACTGTGTGGTGTGTATATAAGTGTATCACCCTGGTGTCCCTGTGTTTAGGAGATCAGACTGTGTGGTGTGTATATAAGTGTATCACCCTAGTGTCCCTGTGTTTAGGAGATCAGACTGTGTGGTGTGTATATAAGTGTATCACCCTGGTGTCCATGTGTTTAGGAGATTAGACTGTGTGGTGTGTATAGAAGTGTATCACCCTGGTGTCCCTGTGTTTAGGAGATCAGACTGTGTGGTGTGTATAGAAGTGTATCACCCTGGTGTCCCTGTGTTTAGGAGATCAGACTGTGTGGTGTGTATAGAAGTGTATCACCCTGGTGTCCCTGTGTTTAGGAGATCAGACTGTGTGGTGTGTATATAAATGTATCACCCTGGTGTCCCTGTGTTTAGGAGATCAGACTGTGTGGTGCGTATATAAGTGTATCACCCTGGTGTCCCAGTGTTTAGGAGATCAGACTGTGTGGTGTGTATATAAGTGTATCACCCTGGTGTCCCTGTGTTTAGGAGATCAGACTGTGTGGTGTGTATATAAAAGTGTATCACCCTGGTGTCCTATGTTTAGGAGATCAGACTGTGTGGTGTGTGTATATAAGTGTATCACATTGCTCCACAGCAGTAAAACTCACATTAATGTTTGTATAAACTTCAGTATGTCTTTAGTCTGTGTCAATAAAATACTTTGCCCTAAATTACTTATTCAGTTACATAAAGTGGTGGTAATAGGTCATGAAACAGCCTAAAAATTCTGGGTAATGCCTCGAACATCAGCCACCCCCCCAAAAACACCACCTAAAACAAAAGTGTCCCTCTCTTTGGCAATTTATAATTTTGGGAGGTATGTAACTCCAGTTCCTCTGAGAATCCTCCCCATAACATCACTTGCTCCAATGGTAGGGTAGTGTGGGAGCGTCCGAATGTTTCGTGGTGTTCCAATGTTTACAATGCATTGGATACCCCTCTGGCACCCAAAGGGTTAAACAAGGAGCGGTGGAAATTGGCAGATCTGTGGGAATTATGTATAAAATCTCAAAGTGGGGCAAAACAACTTCACCATAGGAGAGACATAAAAATTCTAAAATCCCCATTGATTTATATAGGGCTTTTAACTCTTTGAATGCTAGAGAGCTCTCCAAGAGACCTTAACGGGGTACAAAACTAGACAATGAGATTGGTCTCGCCACACCCACAATTCAGAATGTGGGTGTGGTCAACACAACTGAGGCACCGCCCCTCAAAATTTACATAATTTTTATTTTCAAAATAATGCCCTCCGGGCAGTTTCCTACTCTGCCTATTTGGAAATCCGGCACTGATTGAATCCATCTCTATATTATTTGTGTCCAGTGGCGTAACAATAGGGGTCGCACCTGCAACCAGGCCCGTCACTCTCAGAGGCCCGGCCGCCTCCTGTGACCCCCTCAACACGCGCCCGCAGCACAGCTGATCTCCCGGTGGCCGGCGCTCTAGTAATGCAGAGCGCTGGGAGATGACATCATCTCCCAGCGCTCTGCATTACTAAGAACCGCGCGGGAGCTTGAGTTCCAGACAGAGGTCTGTGCCGAATGAGGCACAGATCTGTCATCTCACACTGCTAGACCACCAGGGACTCGAGGTAGGAGGAGGGGGGGCGGTCAGTAGGGGCAATGTGGAGAATGAGGGGCACTGTGGAAAGGTCATTGTGGAGAATGAGGGGCATTGTGATGGGGGCATTGTGGAGAAAGAGGGGCATTGTGGAAGGGGAATGTGGAGATGGGGGCATTCTGAAAGGGGCAATGTGGAAGGGGCAATATGGAGGTGGCCAATATAGTTGAGGGGGGCCAATGTGGTCGGGGGGGCCATGGCAATTCCTGCACCAGGGCCCTGTGGCTTCTAGTTACGCCTCTGTTGTGTCTCACATATTTCTAGGTACAGACAGACTGAATCTAAAATAAACATATATGCACCCTCCCAAGTTCCTAATACACATACCTGGGATCTCCTCCGAGACTTCGGTTTTCAGATTGAATTATTGGGTCTCCGGTGACAAAGGCTGATCCTCTGTCTTCAGTTCTAACCCCGTCCACTTTCCAGTCAGCTCCTCCCACTCCCACCCTGTTCCTCCCACTGTACCCACCCATTTCATGGCAAACGCTTCCTTTCTCCCAGCCACTTGCATCTATATATGGACACTCCCAGTGTCAGCTCGACAGCGTTTCTCTGGGGACCTGGGACAAGATGTTTCCCATATACGCTAATACACTTTGGGCCTTATTCACGAAAGAAAAGAGGAGCTATTCTGGATCAAACCAATTTCACTATAAGGAGCCCCCTATAAATTTAATACGGAAGACTGTCTACCCTATGGGACAGCTGGTTTGCTCCAGAATTGCTCCTCACATTTCTTTTGGGAATAAGACTCCTAGGGTTTGACTCTATTTGGACTGTTAGTAAAACCAAAATAACGTCCGTAGTTTTAAGTCATAGTTTGGTATTGTTTTACCTGCACTGTGACAAACCACCAGAGGCGTAACTAGAAGCCTCCGGGACCTGGTACAAGAACTGCCACGGGCCCCCCCACCACATTGGCCCCCCCGAACACATTGACCCCCTCCACAATGCCCCTCAATCTTCACAATGCCCCCATCTCCTATCTGGAGCTCCCACGTGGTCCTCTTAGTAATGCAAAGCTCTGGGAGATGATGTCATCACTCTGCATTACTAGATGATGAAATCTCCCAGTGCTCTGCATTACTAGATGATGTCATCTCCCAGCGCTCTGCATTACTAGATGATGTCATCTCCCAGCGCTCTGCATTACTAGATGATGTCATCTCCCAGCGCTCTGCATTACTAGATGATGTCATCTCCCAGCGCTCTGCATTACTAGATGATGTCATCTCCCAGCGCTCTGCATTACTAGATGATGTCATCTCCCAGCGCTCTGCATTACTAGATGATGTCATCTCCCAGCGCTCTGCATTACTAGATGATGTCATCTCCCAGCGCTCTGCATTACTAGATGATGTCATCTCCCAGCGCTCTGCATTACTAGATGATGTCATCTCCCAGCGCTCTGCATTACTAGATGATGTCATCTCCCAGCGCTCTGCATTACTAGATGATGTCATCTCCCAGCGCTCTGCATTACTAGATGATGTCATCTCCCAGCGCTCTGCATTACTAGATGATGTCATCTCCCAGCGCTCTGCATTACTAGATGATGTCATCTCCCAGCGCTCTGCATTACTAGATGATGTCATCTCCCAGCGCTCTGCATTACTAGATGATGCAATCTCCCAGCGCTCTGCATTACTAGATGATATCTTCTCCCAGCGCTCTGCATTACTAGAGCGCTGGCGAGAGATTGCGGGCACCAGGCAGAAGGGTCACAGGGGGAGGCCGGGCCCCTGGAGTGCACGGGACCGGCCGCAGGTGAGACCCCTGCGACCCCTACAGTTATGACACTGCAAACCACCGACATTTAGAAAAGCACAACGGGTGAAACATTATCATTATCGACTATTGAAAACAATGAATCACCATATGAATTTGCCATTCAGTTACATGCGGTGGCTAGTAAAACGCGTTAAGGAACTCTTTTTTTTGTGTATTTTAGCTCCTAAAAAAAAAATCATGCATGCTCAACTAGGCATCCCTACACTAGTGACACCAAGCCCCATATCAATACATCCAAGTTACCAAAATACATAAGTGAAACCAAACAATAAATAACCCTTTGAGTGCCAGAGGGGTGTGCAATGCATTGAAGAGCATTGCATACCCCTCTGGCACTCAAAGGATTAATCCCCCCTAAAGCTAACATTATCCCATGGCCCATTCCTCACAGCATTAACAATAAACACTTACCTTTAAAGGGACAGTAATACTTAAAATGTAAAAATAATATGTTGTAGGGTTTATCCCCCTGAGTAAAACAAGAGTACTCCCACTGCTGAAAGGTGTTTCATTCAAAAGTTATTAATTTTCAATGTTGAATTTTATAGGTGCAATATCACAGTGGCCTAAAATTGTACAGTGGCGCTGTTGCTACACCATCCTATGGACAGCTCTGGTCCCAGGACCATAAATCTCCATAGGATGGTGTAGCAACAGCGCCACTGTACAATTTCAGGCCACTGTGATATTGCACCTAAAAAATTCAACTTTGAAAATTAATAACTAGTCCCGATGGCTCCGTTAGCCCCTTCCACAAATATATTTGCACACATACACACGCACACACACATAGACGCATACACAAACACATATACACCGTTAAAAAGTGTGGGGTCACTTAGAAATGGTCTTTTTTGAAAGAAAAGCAAATGTTGTCCATTCAAATAACATGAAATGAATCAGAAGCACAGTGTAGACACTGTTAATGGTGTAAATTACTATTGTAGCTGTATACTGCTGATTTTTAATGGAAAAACTACATTTGCTGCAAATGGACAATACTTCGACGAAAGCAAAGTTTGAAGGACACAATTATTATTTAAATTAAAAATCACTATTTCTGATCTTGTCAACGTCTTCACTGTATTTCCTATTCATTTTGCAACTTATTTGATGTATGTTTTCATGGAAAACATGGTAATTTCTGAAGTGACCCCAGACTTTTCAACGGTAGTGTATACACACATATACATACACACACACATACATACACGCTAACACAGACACATATATATATTCACACACACACATATATCTAAGTACAAAAATATACTCACACACCTACACACGCACATACACAAACAAATATACACACACACACACACACACATATATACACGGATACATACATGTTAACACACACACACATACACATACTAAGAAATTCTGGGACAAAGTGACTGGACTCTATGCACAGAATTAACCCTATATATATTAGCAAGGTTTACAATTAACCCCTTAGTGACCGGCCACGCGCTTAACGCCCGCCGAACATTTTTGTTTATTTTTTAAAAAGAATCCACAGTCCACGAACGGCCTGCAGCCGCGAGGGGACCCGGATTTCCAGGACGTACATATACGTCTTCTGTCCTCAAGGGACATCCGCTCGGGACATACATGTAAGTCCACGGGCGGTAAGGGGTTCATCTTCTATTTCAGTGCATTGAAGACCTCTCCAAGTGGTTTCAATATTCTTTTGAGCTCAATGGGAATATTTATTTGATCCACACTATGTAGATGTTGCCCCCTCAGAATTTTTCCACATTTATTTTGCACGTATGTCCCAGTGTGACAGATTGTTCAAAGCTGCTTTTCCCCTTGGGGTGGGATCTGGGGTCTGGAAGCTGCTAATTGAAACGTGTCATTGGTTATTTCACATCTCCAGCTCTTGTTTCAGGGCAATTTCAAACCACAGAGCTGATTGCTGGTTTCACATGGCACAGAGAAAAATCAATGGCAAACGCAGAGAGCATTAACCCATCCCTGCCGGGGATAATTAACCTAGCAATATTAGGAGAAAGGGACCATTAACCCTTCCACTGCACCACTGATTAACTCCAAGATTAAAATAAAAAGCTTAACAGTACATCCTGTGTTTCCCTTTAACTGCAATACATAATAAAATCTCACGCACAGATTATTATTTTAGTCATTTTGGTAAAATTGAAAGGGCAGTGCATTTTTTAAAGTTGACAGATAACCCTTTGAGTGCCAGAGGAGTACGCCACGCATTGTAAAGCAAGGCGTTGCATACTCCTCTGACAATAAAATGGTTAAATGATAATGATGCACCTCTGGGTATGTATGAGGCATACAATCATTTCAAAACATGCTGGTGCCCACACGTCTCCTTTGTTAAGACGTTAAAGTGAAAATGTCATTGTACTATACATTTTCTTCATTTTAAACAGAAGTAAAAACTACTATATGTTGTACAAGCCACGTGTCTTTAACATAAATAGTTTCTGAGAAATTAAACTTTACTTATTAGTGGCATTTTATGCTAATTAGTCTATGTGAAGAGCCAATGTTACCACACACTGCATAAGTTTATAGAGAAGACACAATACAAGATGGATTCCCAGAGCTCTCAGAGTTCAAATGGAACATAACAGTGATAAAACCAAGCTGACTGACAATTAAAGGCCTAAGAAAAGTTCTTATTTTATACATCTGCTGTGTTTTTCTGCCATGTTGAGGCGATCTATACAGTGATATCTAACCAGACTGTGTGAATTGTATTATAAGGCTTGACCATTACCTCAGAACTTTCAAAATGAGCTGATCCTGTGATGTATGAAATACTAGCAGTACTGGCACGGCGTTGCCTGAGGGCTTAATAATGATTACTTAGTAAGTGGCTTGCTTAGTCCTTTCAGCTCCAAAAAGGCATGCAACGCATTGCAAAGTACTGTGTTACAGAACTCTACATCAGTGTATGTGAATATGTGTGTGTTGTATGCTCATGTGTGTGTACACTTGTGTGAGTATGTGAAAGCAAGTGCACATGTGTGAGTGACAGTGTGTGTGAACGTGTGTGAGTAAGAGCTTGTGTGTTTTGTGTTTATTTCGTATAGTGTTTTGGTATAATGAATTGTGTATAGCATATTGCCTAATAGCATTGTGAGTACTGCGTTTTGTATACACAATTTTGCCTATTGCATACAGTGTATAGCATATTGATTTTGCCTACTGAGCATAGCTGTTTTCCTATTGCATATACTATTTGGCTACAGCATCTTGCACATAGTGTTTTGTTAGTGTTTGGTGTATAGAGTATGATCACTCCAGATCTCCATACTAACTATAATCTCCACTTCACTACTAACAACTCACTATTTCCCACTACCTGAGCAGTATGATCACTCCAGATCTCTATACTAACTATAACCTCCACTACTAACAACTCACTGACTATTCCACACTACCTGAGCAGTATGATCACTCCAGATCTCCATACTAACTATAACCTCCACTACTAACAACTCACTGACTATTCCACACTACCTGAGCAGTATGATCACTCCAGATCTCCATACTAACTATAACCTCCACTACTAACAACTCACTGACTATTCCACACTACCTGAGCAGTATGATCACTCCAGATCTCCATACTAACTATAACCTCCGCTCCACTGCTAACAACTCACTGACAATTCCACACTACCTGAGCAGTATGATCACTCCAGATCTCCATAATAACTATAACCTCCACTACTAACCACTCACTGACTATTCCACACTACCTGAGCAGTATGCTCACTCCAGATCTCCATACTAACTATAACCTCCACTACTAACAACTCACTAACTATTCCACACTACCTGAGCAGTATAATCACTCCAGATCTTCATACTAACTATAACCTCCACTGCTAACAACTCACTGACTATTCCATACTACCTGAGCAGTATGATCACTCCAGATCTCCATACTAACTGTAACCTCCACTAACAACTCACTGACTATTCCACACTACCTGATCAGTATGATCACTCCAGATCTCCATACTAACTGTAACCTCCGATCCACTACTAACAACTCACTGACTATTCCACACTACCTGAGCAGTATGATCACTCCAGATCTCCATACTAACTATAACCTCCACTAACAACTCACTGACTATTCCACACTACCTGAGCAGTATGATCACTCCAGATCTCCATACTAACTATAACCTCCACTACTAACAACTCACTGACTATTCCACACTACCTGAGCAGTATGATCACTCCAGATCTCCATACTAACTATAACCTCCACTACTAACAACTCACTGACTATTCCACATTACCTGAGCAGTATGATCACTTCAGATCTCCATACTAATTATAACCTCCGCTCCACTACTAACAACTCACTGACTATTCCACACTACCTGAGCAGTATGATCACTCCAGATCTCCATACTAACTATAACCTCAGCTCCACTTCTAACAACTCACTGACTATTCCACACTACCTGAGCAGTATGATCACTCCAGATCTCCATACTAACTATAACCTCCACTACTAACAACTCACTGATTATTCCACACTACCTGAGCAGTATGATCACTCCAGATCTCCATACTAACTATAACCTCCACTACTAACAACTCACTGACTATTCCACACTACCTGAGCAGTATGATCACTCCAGATCTCCATACTAACTATAACCTCCACTACTAACAACTCACTGACTATTCCACACTACCTGAGCAGTATGATCACTCCAGATCTCCATACTAACTATAACCTCCACTAACAACTCACTGACTATTCCACACTACCTGAGCAGTATGATCACTCCAGATCTCCATACTAACTATAACCTCCACTTCTAACAACTCACTGACTATTCCACACTACCTGAGCAGTATGATCACTCCAGATCTCCATACTAACTATAACCTCCACTACTAACAACTCAATGACTATTCCACACTACCTGAGCAGTATGATCACTCCAGATCTCCATACTAACTATAACCTCCACTAACAACTCACTGACTATTCCACACTACCTGAGCAGTATGATCACTCCAGATCTCCATACTAACTATAACCTCCACTTCTAACAACTCACTGACTATTCCACACTACCTGAACAGTATGATCACTCCAGATCTCCATACTAACTATAACCTCCACTACTAACAACTCACTGACTATTCCACATTACCTGAGCAGTATGATCACTCCAGATCTCCATACTAACTATAACCTCCACTTCTAACAACTCACTGACTATTCCACACTACCTGAACAGTATGATCACTCCAGATCTCCATACTAACTATAACCTCCACTACTAACAACTCACTGACTATTCCACATTACCTGAGCAGTATGATCACTCCAGATCTCCATACTAACTATAACCTCCACTACTAACAACTCACTAACTATTCCACACTACCTGAGCAGTATGATCACTCCAGATCTCCATACTAACTATAACATCCACTACTAACAACTCACTGACTATTCCACACTACCTGAGCAGTATGATCACTCCAGATCTCCATACTAACTATAACCTGCTCTTCTAACAACTCACTGACTATTCCACACTACCTGAGCAGTATGATCACTCCAGATCTCTATACTAACTATAACCTCCACTACTAACAACTCACTGACTATTCCACACTACCTGAGCAGTATGATCACTCCAGATCTCCTTACTAACTATCACCTCCACTGCACTGCTAACAACTCACTGACTATTCCACACTACCTGAGCAGTATGATCACTCCAGATCTCCATACTAACTATAACCTCCACTACTAACAACTCACTGACTATTCCACACTACCTGAGCAGTATGATCACTCCAGATCTCCATACTAACTATAACCTCCACTACTAACAACTCACGTACTATTCCACACTACCTGAGCAGTATGATCACTCCAGATCTCCATACTAACTATAACCTCCACTCCACTGCTAACAACTCACTAACTATTCCACACTACCTGAGCAGTATGATCACTCCAGATCTCCATACTAACTATAACCTCCACTACTAACAACTCACTGACTATTCCACACTACCTGAGCAGTATGATCACTCCAGATCTCCATACTAACTATAACCTCCACTACTAACAACTCACTGACTATTCCACATTACCTGAGCAGTATGATCACTCCAGATCTCCATACTAACTATAACCTCCACTACTAACAACTCACTAACTATTCCACACTACCTGAGCAGTATGATCACTCCAGATCTCCATACTAACTATAACCTCCACTACTAACAACTCACTGACTATTCCACACTACCTGAGCAGTATGATCACTCCAGATCTCCATACTAACTATAACCTCCACTAACAACTCACTGACTATTCCACACTACCTGAGCGGTATGATCACTCCAGATTTCCATACTAACTATAACCTCCACTTCTAACAACTCACTGACTATTCCACACTACCTGAGCAGTATGATCACTCCAGATCTCCATACTAACTATAACCTCCACTACTAACAACTCACTGACTATTCCACACTACCTGAGCAGTATGATCACTCCAGATCTCCATACTAACTATAACCTCCACTAACAACTCACTGACTATTCCACACTACCTGAGAAGTATGATCACTCCAGATCTCCATACTAACTATAACCTCCACTTCTAACAACTCACTGACTATTCCACACTACCTGAGCAGTATGATCACTCCAGATCTCCATACTAACTATAACCTCCACTACTAACAACTCACTGACTATTCCACACTACCTGAGCAGTATGATCACTCCAGATCTCCATACTAATTATAACCTCCACTACTAACAACTCACTGACTATTCCACACTACCTGAGCAGTATGATCACTCCAGATCTCCATACTAACTATAACCTCCACTACTAACAACTCACTGACTATTGCACATTACCTGAGCAGTATGATCACTCCAGATCTCCATACTAACTATAACCTCCACTACTAACAACTCACTAACTATTCCACACTACCTGAGCAGTATGATCACTCCAGATCTCCATACTAACTATAACATCCATTACTAACAACTCACTGACTATTCCACACTACCTGAGCAGTATGATCACTCCAGATCTCCATACTAACTATAACCTGCTCTTCTAACAACTCACTGACTATTCCACACTACCTGAGCAGTATGATCACTCCAGATCTCTATACTAACTTACCCTCCACTACTAACAACTCACTGACTATTCCACACTACCTGAGCAGTATGATCACTCCAGATCTCCTTACTAACTATCACCTCCACTGCACTGCTAACAACTCACTGACTATTCCACACTACCTGAGCAGTATGATCACTCCAGATCTCCATACTAACTATAACCTCCACTACTAACAACTCACTGACTATTCCACACTACCTGAGCAGTATGATCACTCCAGATCTCCATACTAACTATAACCTCCACTAACAACTCACTGACTATTCCACACTACCTGAGCAGTATGATCACTCCAGATCTCCATACTAACTATAACCTTCACTTCTAACAACTCACTGACTATTCCACACTACCTGAGCAGTATGATCACTCCAGATCTCCATACTAACTATAACATCCACTACTAACAACTCACTGACTATTCCACACTACCTGAGCAGTATGATCACTCCAGATCTCCATACTAACTATAACCTCCACTAACAACTCACTGACTATTCCACACTACCTGAGCAGTATGATCACTCCAGATCTCCATACTAACTATAACCTCCACTTCTAACAACTCACTGACTATTCCACACTACCTGAGCAGTATGATCACTCCAGATCTCCATACTAACTATAACCTCCACTACTAACAACTCACTGACTATTCCACACTACCTGAGCAGTATGATCACTCCAGATCTCCATACTAATTATAACCTCCACTACTAACAACTCACTGACTATTCCATACTACCTGAGCAGTATGATCACTCCAGATCTCCATACTAACTATAACTCCACTACTAACAACTCACTGACTATTCCACATTACCTGAGCAGTATGATCACTCCAGATCTCCATACTAACTATAACCTCCACTACTAACAACTCACTAACTATTCCACACTACCTGAGCAGTATGATCACTCCAGATCTCCATACTAACTATAACCTCCACTACTAACAACTCACTGACTATTCCACACTACCTGAGCAGTATGATCACTCCACATCTCCATACTAACTATAACCTCCACTACTAACAACTCACGTACTATTCCACACTACCTGAGCAGTATGATCACTCCAGATCTCCATACTAACTATAACCTCCACTCCACTGCTAACAACTCACTGACTATTCCACACTACCTGAGCAGTATGATCACTCCAGATCTCCATACTAACTATAACCTCCACTGCTAACAACTCACTGACTATTCTACACTACCTGAGCAGTGTGCTCACTCCAGATCTCCATCCTAACTATAACCTCCACTACTAACAACTCACTGACTATTCCACACTACCTGAGCAGTATGATCACTCCAGATCTCCATACTAACTATAACCTCCACTACTAACAACTCACTGACTATTCCACACTACCTGAGCAGTATAATCACTCCAGATCTCCATACTAACTATAACCTCCATTACTAACAACTCACTGACTATTCCACACTACCTGAGCAGTAAGATCACTCCAGATCTCCATACTAACTATAACCTCCGCTACTAACAACTCACTGACTATTCCACACTACCTGAGCAGTATGATCACTCCAGATCTCCATACTAACTATAACCTCCGCTACTAACAACTCACTGACTATTCCACACTACATGAGCAGTATGATCACTCCAGATCTCCATACTAACTATAACCTCTACTACTAACAACTCACTGACTATTCCACACTACCTGAGCAGTATGATCACTCCAGATCTCCATACTAACTATAACCTCCACTACTAAAAACTCACTGACTATTCCACACTACCTGAGCACTATAATCACTCCAGATCTCCATCCTAACTATAACCTCTCCTACTAACAACTCACTGACTATTCCACACTACCTGAGCAGTATGATCACTCCAGATCTCCATACTAACTATAACCTCCACTACTAAAAACTCACTGACTATTCCACACTACCTGATCAATATGATCACTCCAGATCTCCATACTAACTATAACCTCCACTACTAACAATGCACTGACTATTCCACACTACCTGAGCAGTATGATCACTCCAGATCTCCATACTAATTATAACCTCCACTACTAACAACTCACTGACTATTCCATACTACCTGAGCAGTATGATCACTCCAGATCTCCATACTAACTATAACTCCACTACTAACAACTCACTGACTATTCCACATTACCTGAGCAGTAAGATCACTCCAGATCTCCATACTAACTATAACCTCCACTAACAACTCACTGACTATTCCACACTACCTGAGCAGTATGATCACTCCAGATCTCCATACTAACTATAACCTTCACTTCTAACAACTCACTGACTATTCCACACTACCTGAGCAGTATGATCACTCCAGATCTCCATACTAACTATAACATCCACTACTAACAACTCACTGACTATTCCACACTACCTGAGCAGTATGATCACTCCAGATCTCCATACTAACTATAACCTCCACTAACAACTCACTGACTATTCCACACTACCTGAGAAGTATGATCACTCCAGATCTCCATACTAACTATAACCTCCACTTCTAACAACTCACTGACTATTCCACACTACCTGAGCAGTATGATCACTCCAGATCTCCATACTAACTATAACCTCCACTACTAACAACTCACTGACTATTCCACACTACCTGAGCAGTATGATCACTCCAGATCTCCATACTAATTATAACCTCCACTACTAACAACTCACTGACTATTCCACACTACCTGAGCAGTATGATCACTCCAGATCTCCATACTAACTATAACTTCCACTACTAACAACTCACTGACTATTGCACATTACCTGAGCAGTATGATCACTCCAGATCTCCATACTAACTATAACCTCCACTACTAACAACTCACTAACTATTCCACACTACCTGAGCAGTATGATCACTCCAGATCTCCATACTAACTATAACATCCATTACTAACAACTCACTGACTATTCCACACTACCTGAGCAGTATGATCACTCCAGATCTCCATACTAACTATAACCTGCTCTTCTAACAACTCACTGACTATTCCACACTACCTGAGCAGTATGATCACTCCAGATCTCTATACTAACTTACCCTCCACTACTAACAACTCACTGACTATTCCACACTACCTGAGCAGTATGATCACTCCAGATCTCCTTACTAACTATCACCTCCACTGCACTGCTAACAACTCACTGACTATTCCACACTACCTGAGCAGTATGATCACTCCAGATCTCCATACTAACTATAACCTCCACTACTAACAACTCACTGACTATTCCACACTACCTGAGCAGTATGATCACTCCAGATCTCCATACTAACTATAACCTCCACTAACAACTCACTGACTATTCCACACTACCTGAGCAGTATGATCACTCCAGATCTCCATACTAACTATAACCTTCACTTCTAACAACTCACTGACTATTCCACACTACCTGAGCAGTATGATCACTCCAGATCTCCATACTAACTATAACATCCACTACTAACAACTCACTGACTATTCCACACTACCTGAGCAGTATGATCACTCCAGATCTCCATACTAACTATAACCTCCACTAACAACTCACTGACTATTCCACACTACCTGAGCAGTATGATCACTCCAGATCTCCATACTAACTATAACCTCCACTTCTAACAACTCACTGACTATTCCACACTACCTGAGCAGTATGATCACTCCAGATCTCCATACTAACTATAACCTCCACTACTAACAACTCACTGACTATTCCACACTACCTGAGCAGTATGATCACTCCAGATCTCCATACTAATTATAACCTCCACTACTAACAACTCACTGACTATTCCATACTACCTGAGCAGTATGATCACTCCAGATCTCCATACTAACTATAACTCCACTACTAACAACTCACTGACTATTCCACATTACCTGAGCAGTATGATCACTCCAGATCTCCATACTAATTATAACCTCCACTACTAACAACTCACTAACTATTCCACACTACCTGAGCAGTATGATCACTCCAGATCTCCATACTAACTATAACCTCCACTACTAACAACTCACTGACTATTCCACACTACCTGAGCAGTATGATCACTCCACATCTCCATACTAACTATAACCTCCACTACTAACAACTCACGTACTATTCCACACTACCTGAGCAGTATGATCACTCCAGATCTCCATACTAACTATAACCTCCACTCCACTGCTAACAACTCACTGACTATTCCACACTACCTGAGCAGTATGATCACTCCAGATCTCCATACTAACTATAACCTCCACTGCTAACAACTCACTGACTATTCTACACTACCTGAGCAGTGTGCTCACTCCAGATCTCCATCCTAACTATAACCTCCACTACTAACAACTCACTGACTATTCCACACTACCTGAGCAGTATGATCACTCCAGATCTCCATACTAACTATAACCTCCACTACTAACAACTCACTGACTATTCCACACTACCTGAGCAGTATAATCACTCCAGATCTCCATACTAACTATAACCTCCATTACTAACAACTCACTGACTATTCCACACTACCTGAGCAGTAAGATCACTCCAGATCTCCATACTAACTATAACCTCCGCTACTAACAACTCACTGACTATTCCACACTACCTGAGCAGTATGATCACTCCAGATCTCCATACTAACTATAACCTCCGCTACTAACAACTCACTGACTATTCCACACTACATGAGCAGTATGATCACTCCAGATCTCCATACTAACTATAACCTCTACTACTAACAACTCACTGACTATTCCACACTACCTGAGCAGTATGATCACTCCAGATCTCCATACTAACTATAACCTCCACTACTAAAAACTCACTGACTATTCCACACTACCTGAGCACTATAATCACTCCAGATCTCCATCCTAACTATAACCTCTTCTACTAACAACTCACTGACTATTCCACACTACCTGAGCAGTATGATCACTCCAGATCTCCATACTAACTATAACCTCCACTACTAAAAACTCACTGACTATTCCACACTACCTGATCAATATGATCACTCCAGATCTCCATACTAACTATAACCTCCACTACTAACAATGCACTGACTATTCCACACTACCTGAGCAGTATGATCACTCCAGATCTCCATACTAATTATAACCTCCACTACTAACAACTCACTGACTATTCCATACTACCTGAGCAGTATGATCACTCCAGATCTCCATACTAACTATAACTCCACTACTAACAACTCACTGACTATTCCACATTACCTGAGCAGTAAGATCACTCCAGATCTCCATACTAACTATAACCTCCACTTACAACTCACTGACTATTCCACACTACCTGAGCAGTATGATCACTCCAGATCTCCATACTAACTATAACCTTCACTTCTAACAACTCACTGACTATTCCACACTACCTGAGCAGTATGATCACTCCAGATCTCCATACTAACTATAACATCCACTACTAACAACTCACTGACTATTCCACACTACCTGAGCAGTATGATCACTCCAGATCTCCATACTAACTATAACCTCCACTAACAACTCACTGACTATTCCACACTACCTGAGCAGTATGATCACTCCAGATCTCCATACTAACTATAACCTCCACTTCTAACAACTCACTGACTATTCCACACTACCTGAGCAGTATGATCACTCCAGATCTCCATACTAACTATAACCTCCACTACTAACAACTCACTGACTATTCCACACTACCTGAGCAGTATGATCACTCCAGATCTCCATACTAATTATAACCTCCACTACTAACAACTCACTGACTATTCCATACTACCTGAGCAGTATAATCACTCCAGATCTCCATACTAACTATAACTCCACTACTAACAACTCACTGACTATTCCACATTACCTGAGCAGTATGATCACTCCAGATCTCCATACTAACTATAACCTCCACTACTAACAACTCACTAACTATTCCACACTACCTGAGCAGTATGATCACTCCAGATCTCCATACTAACTATAACCTCCACTACTAACAACTCACTGACTATTCCACACTACCTGAGCAGTATGATCACTCCACATCTCCATACTAACTATAACCTCCACTACTAACAACTCACGTACTATTCCACACTACCTGAGCAGTATGATCACTCCAGATCTCCATACTAACTATAACCTCCACTCCACTGCTAACAACTCACTGACTATTCCACACTACCTGAGCAGTATGATCACTCCAGATCTCCATACTAACTATAACCTCCACTGCTAACAACTCACTGACTATTCTACACTACCTGAGCAGTGTGCTCACTCCAGATCTCCATCCTAACTATAACCTCCACTACTAACAACTCACTGACTATTCCACACTACCTGAGCAGTATGATCACTCCAGATCTCCATACTAACTATAACCTCCACTACTAACAACTCACTGACTATTCCACACTACCTGAGCAGTATAATCACTCCAGATCTCCATACTAACTATAACCTCCATTACTAACAACTCACTGACTATTCCACACTACCTGAGCAGTAAGATCACTCCAGATCTCCATACTAACTATAACCTCCGCTACTAACAACTCACTGACTATTCCACACTACCTGAGCAGTATGATCACTCCAGATCTCCATACTAACTATAACCTCCGCTACTAACAACTCACTGACTATTCCACACTACATGAGCAGTATGATCACTCCAGATCTCCATACTAACTATAACCTCTACTACTAACAACTCACTGACTATTCCACACTACCTGAGCAGTATGATCACTCCAGATCTCCATACTAACTATAACCTCCACTACTAAAAACTCACTGACTATTCCACACTACCTGAGCACTATAATCACTCCAGATCTCCATCCTAACTATAACCTCTTCTACTAACAACTCACTGACTATTCCACACTACCTGAGCAGTATGATCACTCCAGATCTCCATACTAACTATAACCTCCACTACTAAAAACTCACTGACTATTCCACACTACCTGATCAATATGATCACTCCAGATCTCCATACTAACTATAACCTCCACTACTAACAATGCACTGACTATTCCACACTACCTGAGCAGTATGATCACTCCAGATCTCCATACTAATTATAACCTCCACTACTAACAACTCACTGACTATTCCATACTACCTGAGCAGTATGATCACTCCAGATCTCCATACTAACTATAACTCCACTACTAACAACTCACTGACTATTCCACATTACCTGAGCAGTAAGATCACTCCAGATCTCCATACTAACTATAACCTCCGCTACTAACAACTCACTGACTATTCCACACTACCTGAGCAGTATGATCACTCCAGATCTCCATACTAACTATAACCTCCGCTACTAACAACTCACTGACTATTCCACACTACATGAGCAGTATGATCACTCCAGATCTCCATACTAACTATAACCTCTACTACTAACAACTCACTGACTATTCCACACTACCTGAGCGGTATGATCACTCCAGATTTCCATACTAACTATAACCTTCACTTCTAACAACTCACTGACTATTCCACACTACCTGAGCAGTATGATCACTCCAGATCTCCATACTAACTATAACCTCCACTACTAACAACTCACTGACTATTCCACACTACCTGAGCAGTATGATCACTCCAGATCTCCATACTAACTATAACCTCCACTAACAACTCACTGACTATTCCACACTACCTGAGAAGTATGATCACTCCAGATCTCCATACTAACTATAACCTCCACTTCTAACAACTCACTGACTATTCCACACTACCTGAGCAGTATGATCACTCCAGATCTCCATACTAACTATAACCTCCACTACTAACAACTCACTGACTATTCCACACTACCTGAGCAGTATGATCACTCCAGATCTCCATACTAATTATAACCTCCACTACTAACAACTCACTGACTATTCCACACTACCTGAGCAGTATGATCACTCCAGATCTCCATACTAACTATAACCTCCACTACTAACAACTCACTGACTATTGCACATTACCTGAGCAGTATGATCACTCCAGATCTCCATACTAACTATAACCTCCACTACTAACAACTCACTAACTATTCCACACTACCTGAGCAGTATGATCACTCCAGATCTCCATACTAACTATAACATCCATTACTAACAACTCACTGACTATTCCACACTACCTGAGCAGTATGATCACTCCAGATCTCCATACTAACTATAACCTGCTCTTCTAACAACTCACTGACTATTCCACACTACCTGAGCAGTATGATCACTCCAGATCTCTATACTAACTTACCCTCCACTACTAACAACTCACTGACTATTCCACACTACCTGAGCAGTATGATCACTCCAGATCTCCTTACTAACTATCACCTCCACTGCACTGCTAACAACTCACTGACTATTCCACACTACCTGAGCAGTATGATCACTCCAGATCTCCATACTAACTATAACCTCCACTACTAACAACTCACTGACTATTCCACACTACCTGAGCAGTATGATCACTCCAGATCTCCATACTAACTATAACCTCCACTAACAACTCACTGACTATTCCACACTACCTGAGCAGTATGATCACTCCAGATCTCCATACTAACTATAACCTTCACTTCTAACAACTCACTGACTATTCCACACTACCTGAGCAGTATGATCACTCCAGATCTCCATACTAACTATAACATCCACTACTAACAACTCACTGACTATTCCACACTACCTGAGCAGTATGATCACTCCAGATTTCCATACTAACTATAACCTCCACTAACAACTCACTGACTATTCCACACTACCTGAGCAGTATGATCACTCCAGATCTCCATACTAACTATAACCTCCACTTCTAACAACTCACTGACTATTCCACACTACCTGAGCAGTATGATCACTCCAGATCTCCATACTAACTATAACCTCCACTACTAACAACTCACTGACTATTCCACACTACCTGAGCAGTATGATCACTTCAGATCTCCATACTAATTATAACCTCCACTACTAACAACTCACTGACTATTCCATACTACCTGAGCAGTATGATCACTCCAGATCTCCATACTAACTATAACTCCACTACTAACAACTCACTGACTATTCCACATTACCTGAGCAGTATGATCACTCCAGATCTCCATACTAACTATAACCTCCACTACTAACAACTCACTAACTATTCCACACTACCTGAGCAGTATGATCACTCCAGATCTCCATACTAACTATAACCTCCACTACTAACAACTCACTGACTATTCCACACTACCTGAGCAGTATGATCACTCCACATCTCCATACTAACTATAACCTCCACTACTAACAACTCACGTACTATTCCACACTACCTGAGCAGTATGATCACTCCAGATCTCCATACTAACTATAACCTCCACTCCACTGCTAACAACTCACTGACTATTCCACACTACCTGAGCAGTATGATCACTCCAGATCTCCATACTAACTATAACCTCCACTGCTAACAACTCACTGACTATTCTACACTACCTGAGCAGTGTGCTCACTCCAGATCTCCATCCTAACTATAACCTCCACTACTAACAACTCACTGACTATTCCACACTACCTGAGCAGTATGATCACTCCAGATCTCCATACTAACTATAACCTCCACTACTAACAACTCACTGACTATTCCACACTACCTGAGCAGTATAATCACTCCAGATCTCCATACTAACTATAACCTCCATTACTAACAACTCACTGACTATTCCACACTACCTGAGCAGTAAGATCACTCCAGATCTCCATACTAACTATAACCTCCGCTACTAACAACTCACTGACTATTCCACACTACCTGAGCAGTATGATCACTCCAGATCTCCATACTAACTATAACCTCCGCTACTAACAACTCACTGACTATTCCACACTACATGAGCAGTATGATCACTCCAGATCTCCATACTAACTATAACCTCTACTACTAACAACTCACTGACTATTCCACACTACCTGAGCAGTATGATCACTCCAGATCTCCATACTAACTATAACCTCCACTACTAAAAACTCACTGACTATTCCACACTACCTGAGCACTATAATCACTCCAGATCTCCATCCTAACTATAACCTCTTCTACTAACAACTCACTGACTATTCCACACTACCTGAGCAGTATGATCACTCCAGATCTCCATACTAACTATAACCTCCACTACTAAAAACTCACTGACTATTCCACACTACCTGATCAATATGATCACTCCAGATCTCCATACTAACTATAACCTCCACTACTAACAATGCACTGACTATTCCACACTACCTGAGCAGTATGATCACTCCAGATCTACATACTAACTATAACATCCACTGCTAACAACTCACTGACTATTCCACACTCCCTGATCAGTATGATCACTCCAGATCTCCATACTAACTATAACCTCCACTACTAACAACTCACTGACTATTCCACACTACCTGAGCAGTATGATCACTCCAGATCTCCATACTAACTATAACCTCCACTGCTAACAACTCACTGACTATTCCACACTACCTGAGCAGTATGATCACTCCAGATCTACATACTAACTATAACATGCACTGCTAACAACTCACTGACTATTCCACACTACCTGATCAGTATGATCACTCCAGATCTCCATACTAACTATAACCTCCACTACTAACAACTCACTGACTATTCCACACTACCTGAGCAGTATGATCACTCCAGATCTACATAGTAACTATAACATCCACTACTAACAACTCACTGACTATTCCAGACTACCTGAGCAGTATGATCACTCCAGATCTCCATACTAACTATAACCTGCTCTTCTAACAACTCACTGACTATTCCACACTACCTGAGCAGTATGATCACTCCAGATCTCCATAATAACTATAACCTCCACTGCTAACAACTCACTGACTATTCCACACTACCTGAGCAGTATGATCACTCCAGATCTACATACTAACTATAACTTGCACTGCTAACAACTCACTGACTATTCCACACTACCTGATCAGTATGATCACTCCAGATCTCCATACTAACTATAACCTCCACTACTAACAACTCACTGACTATTCCACACTACCTGAGCAGTATGATCACTCCAGATCTACATAGTAACTATAACATCCACTACTAACAACTCACTGACTATTCCAGACTACCTGAGCAGTATGATCACTCCAGATCTCCATACTAACTATAACCTGCTCTTCTAACAACTCACTGACTATTCCACACTACCTGAGCAGTATGATCACTCCAGATCTCTATACTAACTATAACCTCCACTACTAACAACTCACTGACTATTCCACACTACCTGAGCAGTATGATCACTCCAGATCTCCTTACTAACTATCACCTCCACTGCACTGCTAACAACTCACTGACTATTCCACACTACCTGAGCAGTATGATCACTCCAGATCTCCATACTAACTATAACCTCCACTACTAACAACTCACTGACTATTCCACACTACCTGAGCAGTATGATCACTCCAGATCTCCATACTAACTATAACCTCCACTAACAACTCACTGACTATTCCACACTACCTGAGCAGTATGATCACTCCAGATCTCCATACTAACTATAACCTTCACTTCTAACAACTCACTGACTATTCCACACTACCTGAGCAGTATGATCACTCCAGATCTCCATACTAACTATAACATCCACTACTAACAACTCACTGACTATTCCACACTACCTGAGCAGTATGATCACTCCAGATTTCCATACTAACTATAACCTCCACTAACAACTCACTGACTATTCCACACTACCTGAGCAGTATGATCACTCCAGATCTCCATACTAACTATAACCTCCACTTCTAACAACTCACTGACTATTCCACACTACCTGAGCAGTATGATCACTCCAGATCTCCATACTAACTATAACCTCCACTACTAACAACTCACTGACTATTCCACACTACCTGAGCAGTATGATCACTTCAGATCTCCATACTAATTATAACCTCCACTACTAACAACTCACTGACTATTCCATACTACCTGAGCAGTATGATCACTCCAGATCTCCATACTAACTATAACTCCACTACTAACAACTCACTGACTATTCCACATTACCTGAGCAGTATGATCACTCCAGATCTCCATACTAACTATAACCTCCACTACTAACAACTCACTAACTATTCCACACTACCTGAGCAGTATGATCACTCCAGATCTCCATACTAACTATAACCTCCACTACTAACAACTCACTGACTATTCCACACTACCTGAGCAGTATGATCACTCCACATCTCCATACTAACTATAACCTCCACTACTAACAACTCACGTACTATTCCACACTACCTGAGCAGTATGATCACTCCAGATCTCCATACTAACTATAACCTCCACTCCACTGCTAACAACTCACTGACTATTCCACACTACCTGAGCAGTATGATCACTCCAGATCTCCATACTAACTATAACCTCCACTGCTAACAACTCACTGACTATTCTACACTACCTGAGCAGTGTGCTCACTCCAGATCTCCATCCTAACTATAACCTCCACTACTAACAACTCACTGACTATTCCACACTACCTGAGCAGTATGATCACTCCAGATCTCCATACTAACTATAACCTCCACTACTAACAACTCACTGACTATTCCACACTACCTGAGCAGTATAATCACTCCAGATCTCCATACTAACTATAACCTCCATTACTAACAACTCACTGACTATTCCACACTACCTGAGCAGTAAGATCACTCCAGATCTCCATACTAACTATAACCTCCGCTACTAACAACTCACTGACTATTCCACACTACCTGAGCAGTATGATCACTCCAGATCTCCATACTAACTATAACCTCCGCTACTAACAACTCACTGACTATTCCACACTACATGAGCAGTATGATCACTCCAGATCTCCATACTAACTATAACCTCTACTACTAACAACTCACTGACTATTCCACACTACCTGAGCAGTATGATCACTCCAGATCTCCATACTAACTATAACCTCCACTACTAAAAACTCACTGACTATTCCACACTACCTGAGCACTATAATCACTCCAGATCTCCATCCTAACTATAACCTCTCCTACTAACAACTCACTGACTATTCCACACTACCTGAGCAGTATGATCACTCCAGATCTCCATACTAACTATAACCTCCACTACTAAAAACTCACTGACTATTCCACACTACCTGATCAATATGATCACTCCAGATCTCCATACTAACTATAACCTCCACTACTAACAATGCACTGACTATTCCACACTACCTGAGCAGTATGATCACTCCAGATCTCCATCCTAACTATAACCTCCACTGCAAACAACTCACTGACTATTCCACACTACCTGAGCAGTATGATCACTCCAGATCTACATACTAACTATAACATCCACTGCTAACAACTCACTGACTATTCCACACTCCCTGATCAGTATGATCACTCCAGATCTCCATACTAACTATAACCTCCACTACTAACAACTCACTGACTATTCCACACTACCTGAGCAGTATGATCACTCCAGATCTCCATACTAACTATAACCTCCACTGCTAACAACTCACTGACTATTCCACACTACCTGAGCAGTATGATCACTCCAGATCTACATACTAACTATAACATGCACTGCTAACAACTCACTGACTATTCCACACTACCTGATCAGTATGATCACTCCAGATCTCCATACTAACTATAACCTCCACTACTAACAACTCACTGACTATTCCACACTACCTGAGCAGTATGATCACTCCAGATCTACATAGTAACTATAACATCCACTACTAACAACTCACTGACTATTCCAGACTACCTGAGCAGTATGATCACTCCAGATCTCCATACTAACTATAACCTGCTCTTCTAACAACTCACTGACTATTCCACACTACCTGAGCAGTATGATCACTCCAGATCTCCATAATAACTATAACCTCCACTGCTAACAACTCACTGACTATTCCACACTACCTGAGCAGTATGATCACTCCAGATCTCCATAATAACTATAACCTCCACTGCTAACAACTCACTGACTATTCCACACTACCTGAGCAGTATGATCACTCCAGATCTACATACTAACTATAACTTGCACTGCTAACAACTCACTGACTATTCCACACTACCTGATCAGTATGATCACTCCAGATCTCCATACTAACTATAACCTCCACTACTAACAACTCACTGACTATTCCACACTACCTGAGCAGTATGATCACTCCAGATCTACATAGTAACTACAACATCCACTACTAACAACTCACTGACTATTCCAGACTACCTGAGCAGTATGATCACTCCAGATCTCCATACTAACTATAACCTGCTCTTCTAACAACTCACTGACTATTCCACACTACCTGAGCAGTATGATCACTCCAGATCTCTATACTAACTATAACCTCCACTACTAACAACTCACTGACTATTCCACACTACCTGAGCAGTATGATCACTCCAGATCTCCTTACTAACTATCACCTCCACTGCACTGCTAACAACTCACTGACTATTCCACACTACCTGAGCAGTATGATCACTCCAGATCTCCATACTAACTATAACCTCCACTACTAACAACTCACTGACTATTCCACACTACCTGAGCAGTATGATCACTCCAGATCTCCATACTAACTATAACCTCCACTTCTAACAACTCACTGACTATTCCACACTACCTGAGCAGTATGATCACTCCAGATCTCCATACTAACTATAACCTCCACTTCTAACAACTCACTGACTATTCCACACTACCTGAGCAGTATGATCACTCCAGATCTCCATACTAACTATAACCTCCACTACTAACAACTCACTGACTATTCCACACTACCTGAGCAGTATGATCACTCCAGATCTCCATACTAACTATAACCTCCACTTCTAACAACTCACTGACTATTCCACACTACCTGAGCAGTATGATCACTCCAGATCTCCATACTAACTATAACCTCCACTACTAACAACTCACTGACTATTCCACACTACCTGAGCAGTATGATCACTCCAGATCTCCATACTAATTATAACCTCCACTACTAACAACTCACTGACTATTCCATACTACCTGAGCAGTATGATCACTCCAGATCTCCATACTAACTATAACTCCACTACTAACAACTCACTGACTATTCCACATTACCTGAGCAGTATGATCACTCCAGATCTCCATACTAACTATAACCTCCACTACTAACAACTCACTAACTCTTCCACACTACCTGAGCAGTATGATCACTCCAGATCTCCATACTAACTATAACATCCATTACTAACAACTCACTGACTATTCCACACTACCTGAGCAGTATGATCACTCCAGATCTCCATACTAACTATAACCTGCTCTTCTAACAACTCACTGACTATTCCACACTACCTGAGCAGTATGATCACTCCAGATCTCTATACTAACTATAACCTCCACTACTAACAACTCACTGACTATTCCACACTACCTGAGCAGTATGATCACTCCAGATCTCCATACTAACTATAACCTCCACTACTAACAACTCACTGACTATTCCACACTACCTGAGCAGTATGATCACTCCAGATCTCCATACTAACTATAACCTCCACTACTAACAACTCACTGACTATTCCACACTACCTGAGCAGTATGATCACTCCAGATCTCCATACTAACTATAACCTCCACTACTAACAACTCACGTACTATTCCACACTACCTGAGCAGTATGATCACTCCAGATCTCCATACTAACTATAACCTCCACTCCACTGCTAACAACTCACTAACTATTCCACACTACCTGAGCAGTATGATCACTCCAGATCTCCATACTAACTATAACCTCCACTCCACTACTAACAACTCACTGACTATTCCACACTACCTGAGCAGTATGATAACTCCAGATCTCCATACTAACTATAACCTCCACTGCTAACAACTCACTGACTATTCTACACTACCTGAGCAGTGTGCTCACTTCAGATCTCCATACTAACTATAACCTCCACTACTAACAACTCACTGACTATTCCACACTACCTGAGCAGTATAATCACTCCAGATCTCCATACTAACTATAACCTCCACTACTAACAACTCACTGACTATTCCACACTACCTGAGCAGTATGATCACTCCAGATCTCCATACTAACTATAACCTCCGCTACTAACAACTCACTGACTATTCCACACTACCTGAGAAGTATGATCACTCCAGATCTCCATACTAACTATAACCTCCGCTACTAACAACTCACTGACTATTCCACACTACCTGAGCAGTATGATTACTCCAGATCTCCATAATAACTATAACCTCCGCTACTAACAACTCACTGACTATTCCACACTACCTGAGCAGTATGATCACTCCAGATCTCCATACTAACTATAACCTCCGCTACTAACAACTCACTGACTATTCCACACTACCTGAGCACTATAATCACTCCAGATCTCCATCCTAACTATAACCTCTACTACTAACAACTCACTGACTATTCCACACTACCTGAGCAGTATGATCACTCCAGATCTCCATACTAACTATAACCTCTACTACTAAAAACTCACTGACTATTCCACATTACCTGATCAATATGATCACTCCAGATCTCCATACTAACTATAACCTCCACTACTAACAATGCACTGACTATTCCACACTACCTGAGCAGTATGATCACTCCAGATCTCCATCCTAACTATAACCTCCACTGCAAACAACTCACTGACTATTCCACACTACCTGAGCAGTATGATCACTCCAGATCTACATACTAACTATAACATCCACTGCTAACAACTCACTGACTATTCCACACTCCCTGATCAGTATGATCACTCCAGATCTCCATACTAACTATAACCTCCACTACTAACAACTCACTGACTATTCCACACTACCTGAGCAGTATGATCACTCTAGATCTACATGCTAACTATAACATCCACTGCTAACAACTCACTGACTATTCCACACTACCTGATCAGTATGATCACTCCAGATCTCCATACTAACTATAACCTCCACTACTAACAGCTCACTGACTATTCCACACTACCTGAGCAGTATGATTACTCCAGATCTCCATACTAACTATAACCTCCACTACTAACAACTTACTGACTATTCCACACTACCTGAGCAGTATGATCACTCCAGATATCCATACTAACTATAACCTCCACTACTAACAACTCACTGACTATTCCACACTACCTGAGCAGTATGATCACTCCAGATCTCCATACTAACTATAACCTCCACTACTAACAACTCACTGACTATTCCACATTACCTGAGAAGTATGATCACTCCAGATCTCCATACTAACTATAACCTCCACTACTAACAACTCACTGACTATTCCACACTACCTGAGCAGTATGATCACTCCAGATCTCCATACTAACTATAACCTCCACTGCTAACAACTCACTGACTATTCCACACTACCTGAGCAGTATGATTACTCCAGATCTACATACTAACTATAACATGCACTGCTAACAACTCACTGAATATTCCACATTACCTGAGAAGTATGATTCACTCCAGATCTCCATACTAACTATAACCTCCGCTCCACTGCTAACAACTCACTGACTATTCCACACTACCTGAGCAGTATGATCACTCCAGATCTCCATACTAACTATAACCTCCACTACTAACAACTCACTGACTATTCCACACTACATGAGCAGTATGATCACTCCAGATCTCCATACTAACTATAACCTCTGCTAACAACTCACTGCGTATACCACAATACAAGAAAGAAGCAGGAAGATCTGCCTTCTCCTTCAGTGCTCCGAAAGCCTGGAATAATCTGCCTGAAAAAATCAGATCTCCCTGTCTAAAATCCTTAAAAATAAATGCTTCGTTATATCTAAAAACAATATGTAACTGTATATAATTTTTTAATATGTATGTATATCTATGTGTGTGTCTGTGTGTGTATAATGATTCTCTATTTATGTAAATATGTAACCCTTTACTGAAAACCATCTGGGACGTACTTAAAAACGAGTGAAATCTCAATGTATTCTTCCTGGTAAAATATTTTCTAAATAAATAAATAAATAAATAAATAAATAAATAAACAGAGTATAGCATTTGGAGTATTGTGTATAGCATTTGGCTTATTGCTGATAGCATACAGTGTTTGGTGTATGTGTATTGCACTTTGCGTAGTTTGGTGTTTTGCTTATATAGCATTTTAACCCTTAACGTTTCCCATAATGTAGATTTGTTTGCAGTATGTTCTTGCTTGCTCTAACACATAGATGCACCAGTCGGTCCGCAAAGAGCCATTAATGTGCAATAATTTAGCGATCTCATTGCCTGAACACAAACAAAACAAGCAGGATCTCTCGCTCTCCCTTTTTGGTCCAAATGACACCAATTTAGACACTAAAGAAACATTTAATTGGTTCAGATCATATAGAAGGTGACAGAGGACTCTGTCACCCTGAGAATATAGCCCTTCACCCTGAGATCTGGGTCAAAACCCTAAGTCTCATGGTCATCAAAACCTGAGTTTCCAAATATGATCATAACAGGAAGGTGCAAGGTATTTGCAGGAAGATTCTTCTTCTGGTGACCCCTTGATGTCGCTGATCAAATCAGGCACATGAGGCACGTATCTCTCCTGCCAACCAGTATTAGGTTGCTCTATACGGTGACCACATTTCCATTTTCCCATTCTGGGACACTGAAATCATCTGAACACCGTTAGTGACATATACCGTAATATCTCAGGTAAAATACGCACCTGTGTATAATACGCAAGTGTATATTATACCCAAGATTTAGGGGAAAACAAGAGTGCCTGTGTATAATACGCACCCTTGTTTTCCCCTTGCTAAAATAAATTTGTGGCGATCCCTTCCCTAGTTCCCCTGGCGATATCCGCTGTCATAATGATGCTTACTGTGCTCCACTGAGGTCCCTGCTGTACTGTAGGCAAAAGAAGAGACGTTTGTGGCATGCTTGATTACGATTGGCTGGAGACGGAAGGTCCTGAAAGCCCATTGATGGGAAGCAGGTGGTCAGCAAATGCAAGCATGCCACCGGCATTGAAGATTTGCCCAGAGGAAGTTTATTTTAAGCTTCTCTTCTTTTGCCTACAGTACAGCGGGGACCTCAGTGGAGCACAGTAAGCATCATTATGACAGCGGATAGCGCCGGGGGCGGGAGGGAAGGGACCTCCAGCATTACAAATTAAATCCCCCAAAAAACTCTTGTGTATAATACACCCCCCACTTCACATAAGGTAAAGTGGGGTAAAATTGTGCGTATTATACCTGAGATTTTACTGTAAGCATAACTATGTAAAACTGTAAAAGTTCTTAAAGACTTACTGACAGTAGCGTTACTCTCTTACTGACAGACTCAGCCTCAGAATCAGGAGCGCTGGGCGCTGGCAGGGCTCGCTTGCCTGGAGAGCACAGGAGAAAACGAGTTTGTGCTGCCAGTCTGCCTCTGCTGCTGCGTCAAGTGCTGTGCGGCTGCCTTGTGCCTGTTCCGTTTCAACCGACTCCTTCTCACCTCGTTCACAGCTGCACTGACCACACGGTCAACACAGACACCCACTTAAAACTTTTTTTGGCATGCACCGCAGGCTTATACGCCGCTTCATGTACTCACCAGCCAGCCAATGAGGAGAGGACTATTGTAATACTATCCTCTTACATTGGCTGGTGGCGTACAGCCTTGCTGTACATAAGTAGGCTGTGAGACTGGGCTGGCAGCAGCACTGGCAATCAGAAAGAATAGGATCCGGCAGACTAAGTGGACAGACTTTGTCCGGACTCGGGTGAGTTTGCAAATTGCTGCCTTCATTCCGGGACTCTTTAATGTCCCGGAAGGGGATGATTCGGGATGCGGGACACAGGGCAATATTAAGGGACAGTCCCGGGCATTCCGGGACATGTGGTCACCCTATTGCTCTATTGCAGAGCAGGCGTTTAACCTTTTCAGTGCCAGTGGGGTACACAACGCATTGCAAAGCAATGCGTTGTGTACCCCTCTGGCACTGAAAGGGTTAAAGGGATTGTAATGTTTATTATAAAAGTAGTTTGTCGAGTCTTCGTTATATTAAATGTAACACATTTACATATTTTTAGTTTAAAAGTTATTAAGTGGAGAAATATTCCCCTCCCGCCCCTTCTGTCCATGTCACCCTGAATCTGCAGTCTGGTCTGGACGGATGCAGCGAGGGACAATCTTCAGTAAGCAAAGGGAAATCCTGCCCTCCTTCATAAAGGGGAGGGGGTCCTCATACTTACTGACTGAAGATTGTCCCTCACTGCAGCCGTCCAGACCAGACTGCAGATTCAGGGTGACATGGACAGAAGGGGCGGGCAGGGATCTTTCTCCACTTAATAGCTTTTGAACTACAAATAAGTAAGCTCCTACACATAGCGCAATGTGTTACACTTAATATAAAGAAGACTCAGCGAACTGTTTCATAATAAACATTACTATCTCTTTAAATTTCCCCTGTGCAGAGCCATACTGACTTATGGGCATAAGGTTCGATCACTTCTGTTGGTACATGTATGTTCGGTGGAGACACTCTATATGTATACGTTTATTTATATGATGCCAGTGGGTACGCACCACCTCCTAATAATAGCCCCCAAACACACTTAACTTAAATCTTAATGGCCCTTGTGAATGTTTTACCTGGTGCCTTTGTACATGAGATAATATATCAGTCCTGGATGAAGGGGCGATTATGTAAAAAGAAACATACCTAGGAGGAGATTCACTAAGCGGTGATAAAGCGGAGATGACTTCTCGCATTTATCACTTCTCCAGTTCCTATGTTATTCTATGGAGCAATTCACTAAGATCTCCAAAGTCGAAGAAATGTATTGGCTCCATAGAATAACAAAGGCATTGGAGAAATGATAAACTGGAGAATTCATCTCCACTTTATCACGTCTTTATCACCTTATTCTTGGGGGACAAAATGCAAAAAAAAAAAAAAAAGTACTCGGTCACCGATAAAATATACCGGGTCAATGACCTGTCTGAATATCAGCCCTTCCTGAATGTCATCTCCAGTGAAAGCAGACATAACAGGAAATAAAACTCTGTCCACTGCACATGGTGATCTTAAACTGTTAATGATCAGAGGGATGCGAAATGCGTTGTGCACCACTCTGGTCATAAAAGAGGTAACTAGGTAAATGCAATCTCCCTGCTTCAGTTTGAAAGAAAACTGATATGGCCGCCTCCACGGACATGACACACCGGATTAATTGATGATATTATCTCTTTAAAGGGATAGTAATGTTTCATAATAAAAGCAGCTCTAATTAATCATCATATTATTTGGACTTTGGAGAGTGTGATTTCAATTCTGTCAGAGTTGTAGTTCAAGAGTAATTCAATGACAAAGTATCCCCCTCCCGCCCCTTTTACTGATGTAACACTGCTCAGCCAGATCAGAAGGGAGGTGCCCAGGTAGACTGCAGAGAGGGACAATGTTCAATTAAGATAAGGGAAAAACCTGAAAAACTTGTCAAGGGGGGCAGGGCTTTCATTGTTCTCATAGGAAGAAGATTGTCCCCTTCTGTTATCTGTCTGGTCTATGGACTGGATTCCACATCTGAGAAGAGATGGCTTACACTAGGTAAAAGGGGCAGGAGGGGAAACTGCTTGTGAATATCTCATAAACCATAAAGGTTTGAGAGATAAGACTTATATCGTTCTTCCTGTTTTTTTAATGCCTACAAAATAAAAGATAAAACGAAGTATTACTATCCCTTTAACAAAGGCTCAACGGCAAAATGCAAAGGAACAATTAGGATTTTTTGGCCATAATAATAATATGTGTGTGTATGGGTGTGTTATTACTAGGATGTGTTAGTTCTCCTTTAAGAAATGATCTATCTTGATTCTCAGTTCCCATTGTGCTACAGGACAAAATCACTTGTCAAATTAAAATGTCAGGGCTGCAGAGCAGGTTCCTTTGACCTGTACAATCAAGTTTTGATTCAGTGTGAGTGTGCCCAATTGGTAGATCTGGAACATGTCACTTCCCGTGTAAATGTCAAACAGAGATATCGGCAATAGTCTAGACTTCAGGACAGGTGACCACTTGACCAGCTGAAATCTATACGAAAAGCACATAAAAAATTTTTGAAAAAAGTATGTTATATGGATTTTCCTTCTGAGTAAAACAAATGTTTGTTCACTGCCAGGGGATTTTTCATCCAAAACTTATTAACGTTTACTAAAACTTCTTGTTTTACTCAAACTGTTAACAACAGCACCAACTAATGTCCAACAGGCAAATTTGTTTTCTATTGCACACTATTGGAGAGCTTGAGTCATAGACTACAGTTTTCCATAGTAAGTGACAGAAACTGCACCATCTATCTGGTGGCCAGAATACAACATTTCCATGTAATTTAAAACTATTGAGATGTAATAACAATTGAAAGAAAGATCTTCCAACATTAGGAGTACTCTTTCTTATTACGCAGGAGAATCCCTGTAACATCTCAATGTTAAAAAAGTTTACTTGTGATTGAACCCCTTTGAATGCCAGAGTGTGTTGGAATGAGTTGGATACCTCTCGGGGACTTGAATAGTTAATAAACTAAGTAAAAAAATTAAAAAAAACAATGAAAATGTCTAATATGTTACATTTATGAGTTAATTCACCTTCATTTGTTTTACTTTAGTTAGCTGAAAATGGAGATGGAGCAGCGGGGGGGGGGGGGGGATATCCTGAAGATGGAGATGGAATGGCGGGCGATATGCTGAAGATAGAGATGGAATGGCGGGCGATATGCTGAAGATAGAGATGGAGCAGCGGGGGGAGGGATATGCTGAAGATGGAGATGGAGTGGCGGGGGGATATGCTGAAGATGGAGTGGGGGGGATATGTTGAAGATAGAGATGGAGCAGGGGGATATGCTGAAGATGGAGATGGAGTGGCGGGGATATGCTGAAGATGGAGCCGGGGGGATATGCTGAAGATGGAGCAGGGGGATATGCTGAAGATAGAGATGGAGCAGGGGGATATGCTGAAGAAGGAGATGGAGTGACGGGGGATATGCTGAAGATGGAGTGGGGGGATATGCTGAAGATGGAGCGGGCAGATATGCTGAAGACTGAGCAGGGGGATATTCTGAAGCTAGAGATGGAGCAGGGGGATATTCTGAAGATGGAGCGGGCAGATATGCTGAAGACTGAGCAGGGGGATATTCTGAAGCTAGAGATGGAGCAGGGGGATATTCTGAAGCTAGAGATGGAGTGGCGGGGGGATATGCTGAAGATGGAGATGGAGAGGTGGGGAGGAAATGCTGAAGATGGAAATGGAGTGGGGAGGTATGCTGAAAATGGAGATGGAGTGGCGGGGGGATATGGTGAAGATGACTTATAACCCTAAAAGTACCAGTGGGGTATTCAACACATTGCAGAGGGTTGCATCCCCCCACTGGCACTCACAGGGTTAATCCCCCAAAAACTAACACCATCCCATACACTTACCTGTACACTTAATCTGAAGTCCAGCAGTGTTTTCAGCAACCTGGTCATCCACTGTAAATTCTCTTCTGTAATCTTCTATTTTCAGTGTTTTTCTTTCTACTTACCTCGCTATCTTTAGTCTTCATCTTCTTATCTTTTGTGTCTACAGCCCTCTCTCGCATTAAACCTTTATATCTCATTGTTCCTTATCTATGGAATGTTCTACCTCCCACCACTGCACCACTGCACCTCTCTTACAGTCTTATCTATGGAATGCTCTACCTCCCACCCTGCACCACTGCACCTCTCTTATAGTCTTATCTATGGAATGGTCTTCCTCCTAACCTGCACCACTGCACCTCTCTTATAGCCTTATCTATGGAATGGTCTTCCTCCCACCCTGCACCACTGCACCTCTCTTATAGTCTTATCTATGGAATGGTCTTCCTCCTAACCTGCACCACTGCACCTCTCTTATAGTCTTATCTATGGAATGGTCTTCCTCCTAACCTGCACCACTGCACCTCTCTTATAGTCTTATCTATGGAATGTTCTACCTCCCACCCTGCATCACTGTACCTCTCTTATAGTCTTATCTATGGAATGGTCTTCCTCCTAACCTGCACCACTGCACCTCTCTTATAGTCTTATCTATGGAATGTTCTACCTCCCACCCTGCACCACTGCACCTCTCTTATAGTCTTATCTATGGAATGGTCTTCCTCCTAACCTGCACCACTGCACCTCTTTTATAGTCTTATCTATGGAATGTTCTACCTCCCACCACTGCATCACTGTACCTCTCTTATAGTCTTATCTATGGAATGCTCTACCTCCCACCCTGCACCACTGCACCTCTCTTATAGTCTTATCTATGGAATGTTCAACTTCCTACCCTACACCACTGAACTTCTCTTATAGTCTTATCTATGGAACGTTCTACCTCCCACCCTGCACCACTGCACCTCTCTTATAGTCTTATCTATGGAACTCTCTTCCTCCCACCCTGCACCACTCCACCTCTCTTATGGTCTTATCTATGGAATGTCCTACCTCCCACACAGTGCCACTGCACCTCTCTTATAGTCTTATCTATGGAACGCTCTTCCTCCCACCCTGCACCACTCCACCTCTCTTATGGTCTTATCTATGGAATGTCCTACCTCCCACACAGTGCCACTGCACCTCTCTTATGGTCTTATCTATGGAATGCTCTACCTCCCTCCCTGCACCATTGCACCTCTTTTATGGTCTTATCTATGGAATGCTCTTCCTCCCACCCTGCACCACTCCACCTCTCTTATGGTCTTATCTATGGAATGTTCTTCCTCCCACACAGTGCCACTGCACCTCTCTTATGGTTTTATCTATGGAATGCTCTACCTCCCACCCTGTCCCACTGCACCTCTCTGATGGTCTTCAAATCACAGTTGAAACTTCACTTCCTTAACAAAAAGTAAACATACTAGAAGGCACTGACTTTGTACAACTTAGGCTCTTTATAAATGATTTACTTTATTTGTGTCCCCTATCCTGACAGAACTCTGGCACTGTATTCAGCATTTGTCATGGAGTGACTAGACAAATAAAGGTTCTGACAGGTACAATCAATAAATTTTATTAAGAACAAATGCAAACAAGATGGCAATAAGCACTTCCCCAACCTCCCCGGGTAAGGAGTGAGGACAGTGCACAATCCACTGCCAGGATTAGCACTGAATGAAGCCAGGCAATGCGTCCAGAGTATAGGAACTGAACTAGGATGGAGAGGTGAACCACAGGAATAAAGCTGAGTGGAAAGTGTACTAGCACTGGCAGCGTGCAGACACTGGAGGCCCTGAACTATCCAATTAATTATTTATGCAAAGAGCTGAGCTAAGAACAAGAGGTCATCCATTAAGACTAGAGGAAAGGCACTTTCGACTAAAACAAAGGCAGGGATTCTTTACAGTAAGGGCGGTAAGGCTATGGAATTCTTTGCCTTGGGATGTTGTGCTTGCAGATAATGCAACTGCATTCAAAAAAGCAATGGATGCCTATCTAGCACAGAACAATATTGACAATTATGACAGATGGCTTCAAAGCAAATAGGATATTGATCCGGGGAACTATTTGAGTTCCAATTGGAGTCAGGAAGGAATAATTCCCCCACACACACACACACACTTGGGGCTAGATTGGAAATGGCTCCAGAGGGCTTTTTTTGCCTTCCTCTGGATCAACAGGGGTGTTTTTGGCATGGGCTGGACTTGATGGACGCATGTCTTTTTTCAGCCTTATCTACTATGTTACTATGTTAACCCTAGAATGCTAGAGTCCACTGACACAATTCCCTAGAACTCTAGAGGACACAGGAACTGCCACACGTCCTAGAATGCTAGGACTACAAGTGACCGATAGGACCAAGCGCTGCTGGACTACAGAGTGAACTCACCTGGAAGCAACCAGGCCCCTGAGCCTGCACGGAAAAAGCCAGGCCCCAGGAAACACAGATAGGGACAGACTAAGCCAAGGTCATACACTATTCAGGAAGTCAGAAAGAGCCACAGTATAACATGGAATGGGTAGTCAGCCAGGCCAAAGGTCATACACAGATCGGGCAGTCAGACAGAGCTGGGAGTCAAGCATGGAGCGGGTAGTCAGACGAGGCCAGAGGTACAAGCACTAATCGGGTAGTCAGATGGAGCCAAGGGTCATACACAACTTGGAATCACCAGCCAAAAACAAATCACAACGGAAGACTAAAGAGTGCTCAGGTACACCACAAAAGGGCACTAAGGGTATGATAGACTGCAGCACATAAAGCCTATTGGAGAGGCGGAACCATGTTAGGCCAAAAGCCTAGCCTATAAATATAGCGAGCTCGCTGAATGACGCGTGTAGCAACCAGGAAGTCAGTGATCGGCAACGCTGCCACCAGGCATACAAGGACAGACAGGTAGAGTCTTAGGCCCAGATCACGGGCACTATGATAGCACGTGACCCTTATGTGCGCTGTATGATTCCCATTACCACTTTAGATTGTAAGCATTCGGGCAGGGACCTCACTTTCAGTGTTCACTTTGCAAAGCACTTGTAAGCCTGTATTGTCTAAATCCTTTCTTCTTCTGAAAAATTATTATTATTATTATTATTCTTTATTTATATAGCGCCAACTAATTCCGCAGCGCTGTACAATTGGGAATAGACATACAGAGGTATTAAATAGTACAATCAGATGTGGAGAACAGGAGGATCAGAGGGCCCTGCTCGTGAGAGCTTACAGTCTAGAGGAACGTAGGTTGGACACAGGAGTAAGTGCTATTGGGTGTAAGTGCCTCCTGTCACATGAACTGCCAGTCAGTGGGTGGGAGTGAGAAGTGCCATTGAGTGCAGTAGTCCGTGCAAGGGGTGAATCTTGGTGATGATGTTTATAGAAGCAGTTGATAGGCCTCCCTGAAGAGGTGAGTCTTCAGGGAGCGTCTGAAGATTTGAAGGCTGGGGGAGAGTCTGATGGGGCGGGGGAGGGAATTCCACAGCTCAGACGCAGCACGGGAGAAGTCCTGTAGGAGGGAGTGGGAGGATGTGATAAGAGCTGTGGAGAGCAGAAGGTCATGTGCAGAGCGAAGATGGCGGGCGGGGGTATATTTGGAAATTATGTCACTATAAAGAAAAAAAAATGCATGCTCAAATTATGTATGCCCCCAAAGATGTGGTGGCGCTTAAAAAACGCTGCTGCAGTTGGTGGCAGAGGCAGGAGAGCAGATCAAAAATCCCCCCCAGTTACCTCTTGGGCCGTTGCCCAAGCCATTTTGAGGGAAATTTGAACAGAGACAGAACGTGCCCTGCAGTAACCACACCCCCCATCCAATCAGCTTCTAGCAGGTTTTGTCATCCCTCCAGCTAGAAGCTGATTGGCTGGGAGGTGTGTAACCCCACATTCCAGCCAATGGAAGCGTGGGAACCATCGTGAACAGGGACTGGCTATATAAAAGCCAGTCTCTGTTCAAATTTCCTACAATATGGCTCGAGCAATGGCCTGAGAGATATATATGGGAGGGGGGGGCAGGGATTTGATCTGCTTTTTAGCATTTTTTAATGGCCAGTGCGTCTTTGAGCATGTAATTTTTTCTTTATAGTGACATACTTCTTTCATAAGAAAAAGATAAGAAGGACAAAGATGAAGATTGAAGAAAAGTAGATGAGAAGAAAGGAGAACACGGAAGAGAGAAGATTACAGAAGAAGACTTACAGTGGATGACAGGTGAGTGTTACAGCTATGTGGCATGGGTGATGGGACAGTGTTAGGGCTAGTATTGTTTCACTTTATTTTTAATATTAGAGGTAGTGTGTGTCAGGTCCTCATTCCCGTCGCTTGCGCGGCGGGTTCAGCCGTCTTCCGGGTTTCCTCACTCATCACCACATTAGCGTGGTGACGCCATCCCCGACCCGCTCTTCCGGGTCTAGGTCCTTTATAGCCGTGCGCCGCACAGTCTAGCAGCTTTGTGCCTTGTCCAGTTCGCTCCTGTTCTGTGGTATCCCGTGCCTTGTCCAGTCCGCTTCTGTTCTGTGGTATCTTGGGTCTGCCTGCTCTGGCCGAGGCTCCCTTCCTCTCCTGGCCTGGTGGTCCAGCTTGCCTTCCAGCATCTACAGTTCAGCTAGCCTCCCTTTTCTTTTGCCCAGCTAGCCATCCAGCATCTCTAGGCTGGATAGCCTTCCTGCCATCTACTGCTCTTTGCTACCCTGATCCTGCTCTCCCTCAGTCCTCACTTGTGGCTTCCCTGCCTCTCGTTCCCTGGGACCTGTTCCCAATTTCCTGGCTTCCTGCTCAGGAAATCCTGCCTTTGTCTGTCCCCAACCTGCTCTCTGTCCCACTAGCCTCTGGACTTACCTTAGTGAGTCCCTGTTCTTTACTGGAAATAGACCTTGCCTGGGGTTGGTGGTGGGTGTCCTCACTGTAGTGCGTTCTCCTGGGCCTTCTTCGGCTCAACCGAAGAAGGTCATCTGGCTTCGCGACCAGCACCTTTACACGGCTTTGGCCACAGCACAACGCACTACAGGGGGCCTGCGAACACCAGCCACGCTACCCAGCGATGTACTCTAGCCTTCACTCTACCAGCCCTTGTTGGTAGGTTTGCCACCTTTTCTTCAAAAAAATACCGGTCATGGCATTCCCTCCATAGACTTAACATTGGACAGAAGCCAATTTTTTACCGGCCTGCCAGTAAAATACCGGCTGGGTGGCAACCCTACTTGTTGGAGGAGTCGATGTATCCGTGATCACTCCTCTTAGGTACAGCTTAGTCCCAGGGCATCCTGACAGTGTGGGGTTAGAGTTTGGGAGGATGACTGTGTTTTCAGCTCGCTGGAGATTTAGCTAGTTTCCTTTGATGTTCCCACAACTCACTCTCTTTAGAGTGCATTATGGGAACAAAAAGCTGCGGCAAATGCTTATAATGCTTTTAGCTTCGTTAATAGTATTGAGGCCCTAATGAGATGTTTGTATACCCTTGCAGGTTCGTAAGCCTAGTGGAAGCATCTCTGACGAATACTTTTTCACAGCTTTTATAGTTGTATGTTTTGATAAGGCACTATTTACACCTTCCTTTTTTGTTTTCTCTCCTTTATATTTAGTTTTCTTGTTTTGGAAGTATGGAACAGTCAGAGAGAGACGTTCTATAATTCTATTTAACTATTTATTGGGATCCTCTTGAGATCCAAGAAGCCTTTGCAGCTGGGGGACACATAAGTGTTTTCCTAGCCTTTTTTTGCGGGTAAAATTCTTACGTTGGGGATGGTGGTGGTGAATCAGGATTAGGGATGTATTGCACTAAGAGGCCCTCCTTTTTTCCTTTTTTCTATTCTAAGAACTAAATTAAGTACTTTCCAGGAATTTGAAGCTGAAACACTGGAGTTGTGATTTGCAGCAATTAATAGAGGTATAGGATATACTAGAACTAGAGAGGGTACAGCGAAGACAACAAAATTAATTAAGGGAATGGAGGACTTGACATATGAGGAACGACTAGACAAACTTGGTTTATTTACTCTAGAGAAAGGACGACTAAAAGGAGACCTTATCACATTGTACAAGTATATGAGAGGCCAATACAAGGATCTCTGCGGTGAGCTATTTATTCCAAGGCCTGATCAGGTGACCAGGGGACACCCCTTGAGATTAGAGGAAAGGAGGTTTAGACTTCAGCAGAGGAAGGGGTATTTTACAGTAAGGTCTGTTAAATTGTGGAATTCTTTGCCCAAGGAGGTGGTTATGGCAGATACAATGGATACATTCAAGAGAAGATTAGATACATTTCTTTCAAAAGGGAATATACAGAGTTATACTGTTTATTAGTAGGCAGATCAGGAAGGTCTGATAAAGACTAATTTATTTGGTAGCAGGAAAGCTATAAAATTACTGGGGTATGAGGAGAAGGATATTCAACCTAATTTACTATATTACTATGATAAACAGGCACCCAAGAGGTTAACCCTTTGAGTGCCAGACTGGTACAAAACGCATTGCTTTGCAACACGTTGCGCACCCTCTGCACTCAAAGGGTTAAAGGGATAGTAATGTTTGGTATAAAGTAGTTTGCTAAGTCTTCTTTATAGTAAACTAGCAATGTGGGACGGAGTTGCCCGTCATGTTATGACCGTTGGGCGCACGTGTGTGAAATGCAGACACACTGATAAACACAGACATATGCAACACACAGGCAGACACATACCATACATCCCAAGTGTCCCTCTTTAGGAGGGACAGTCCCTCTTTGAGGGCCGGATCCCTCTGTCCCTCTTTTTAGGAGGTCAGACTGTGTGCAGGGCCGGCTCCACCTATAGGCGAGGTAGGTGCCGGCCTAGGGTGCACACGTACTGGGGGCGCGGGCATGCAGCGGAGAAGAGCTGCGCCCGCACACACCACGCCGGGAACCACAACACCGTCAGGTCTGTGTTGCTACAGCGCTCCCTCATTGGGTCGGATCTTTAGTAATGCAGAGCGCGCTGGGAGTCATGATTTCCCGCCTCGCTCTGCATTACTGAAGAGAAGACTGCGCGGGAGCTACAGGTATGTGATGGGGGGCAAGTTGGAACTGAAGGGGCATAGTGGAGCTGCTGGGGGCAAGTTGGAGCGGATGGGGGGCAAAGTGGAGCTGATGGGGGCAAGCTGGAGCTGATAGGGGAAAGCTGGAGCTGAGGGGGCATAGTGGAGCTGGTGGGGGCAAGTTGGAGCTGGTGGGGGCAAAGTGGAGCTGATGGGGGTAAGTTGGAGCGGATGAGGGTCAAAGTGGTGCTGAGGGGGTAAAGTGGAGCTGAGGGGGGGCAAAGTGGAGCTGAAGGGGGGCAAAGTGGAGCTTGAAGGGGAGGCAAAGTGGAGCTTGAAGGGGAGGCAAAGTGGAGCTGAAGAGGGGCAAAGTGGAGCTGGTGGGGGGGCAAGTTAGAGCGGATGGGGGGCAAGTTAGAGTGGATGGGGGGCAAGTTAGAGCGGATGGGGGGCAAAGTGGAGCTGATGGCGGCAAGTTGGAGCTGATGGCGGCAAGTTGGAGCTGCTGGGGGCATAGTGGAGCTGCTGGGGGGCAAAGTGGAGCGGATGGGGGTAAGTTGGTGCTGATAGGGGAAAGTTGCAGCTGAGGGGGCATAGTGGAGCTGGTGGGGGCAAGTTGGAGGTGGTGGGGGCAAGTTGGAGTGGATGGGGGGCTAAGTGGAGCTGATGGGGGTAAGTTGGAGCGGATGGGGGGCAAAGTGTAGCGGATGGGGGGCAAAGTGGAGCTGAGGGGGAGTAAAGTGGAGCTGAGGGGGGCACGTTGGAGCGGATGGGGGGCAAAGTGGAGCTGATGGTGGCAAGTTGGAGCTGATGGTGGCAAGTTGGAGCTGCTGGGGGTAAAGTGGAGCTGAGGGGGTGCACGTTAGAGCAGATGGGGGCAAAGTGGAGCTGATGGTGGCAATTTAGAGCGGATGGGGGGCAAAGTGGAGCTGATGGTGGTAAGTTGGAGCTGCTGGGGGCATAGTGGAGCTGCTGGGGGGCAAAGTGGAGCCGGTGGGGGCAAGTTGGAATGGATGGGGGGCAAAGTGGAGCTGATGGTGGCAATTTGGAGCGGATGGGGGGCAAAGTGGAGCTGATGGTGGCAAGTTGGAGCTGATGGTGGCAAGTTGGAGCTGCTGGGGGTAAAGTGGAGCTGAGGGGGGGCACGTTAGAGCAGATGGGGGCAAAGTGGAGCTGATGGTGGCAATTTAGAGCAGATGGGGGGCAAAGTGGAGCTGATGGTGGTAAGTTGGAGCTGCTGGGGGCATAGTGGAGCCGGAGGGGGCAAGTTGGAATGGATGGGGGGCAAAGTGGAGCTGGTGGGGGCACGTTGGAGTTGATGGGGGACAAAGTGGAGCTGATAGGGGCAAAGTGGAACTGGTGGGCCAAAGTGAAGCTGATAAGGGGCAAGTTGGAGCTGGTGGGGGGCATCTCTTACAGGCATCTCCAGACCAGGGGCAGACTGGCCCAGGGGGCAGAGAGAGGACAATCATGAAAAGAGGTTGGGTATAAGTAGGCGGGGTATAAAGGGGTGGGACACAAGGGGCGGAGCGAAATAGGCAGCAAAATTAGGTTTTGCCTAGGGTGGCAAAAATCCTTGCACCAGCCCTGACTGTGTGGTGTGTACTACTTTGCTCTACAGCAATAAAGCAATAAACTTCAGTATATGTGTTTATACATTAGTCTGTGCAAATAAAATACTTTGGTCTTGCACTAAATCATTTATTCAGTTACATAAATCGCCAGTAATAGGTCATGAAATAACCTACAAATTCTTAGTAATGCCCCGCCCACCAGCCACGCCCCCAACAATATCACTAAAACTAACGTGTCCCTCTTTGGCCATGTGAAATGTTGGGAGGTATGCACATACACACAGTGAGCGGCAGAGACATGCAAAAGACATGCACACATACAGACACACTGGAGATGCACACATGGACACACATATGTAACAGAGATGTACACACACACACGCAACATATATGAGCAGAAACACATGCGTGCATGAGTTGTGTACCCCTCTGGCACTCAAATGGTTAATGTATAGAGAGGCATGTCAGAGATAAATAGCAGTGGGAAGTGAATACCTGGGAACTTTGATTTGTGTAGTCCCTAGAGGGGACTGATGTGGTGAGGCAAATGGGGCAATCTGGGTTAAAAGTGGGTGGGGCTTAATCGCGAGTAGGGGGCGGGGGTTAACATAAATGTGGAAAAAGTGTTAGTAATAGGCTGGGGAAGGAGGACAAGTGGGAGGGAAATGCACGTTTACAGTGTGAGGGGTTTGAACACACTCCCTGAGGGGTAAAGCTTGATACACAACCCTGTGGCAGTCAGTGGGTTAAGTGTGAATCTGATGGCTGTCTGTCCTGTGTTTTGCATGGCAAATGATGACAGTGAAGAAATAATTGAGCAATGAGGACCTACCTTAACCCTTTGAGTGCCATTTTGTTCCCCTGGTGCTGTAGCAGCCTTTAGTAGCTGTAGTGCAGGTCCTGCTGAGGCCACTGGGAGTCAGGGTGAGTGACTGTATGTCAGCCATCTTTCTTTCTGGCTTTTTGTGTGTGTATGAGTGTTTGGTGCTGTGTGAGTGGGGCATGTATGTGTTATACCTGGGAACTTTTACTTGTGGAGTCCCTCATGGGCTGCTGATGTGGAGAGAGCAATGGGGCAATTTGGGTTAACAGTGGGCGGGGCTTAATCGCAAGTAGGGGGCGGGGCTTAACATAAATGTTGAAAAGTGTTACTAATAGGCTGGGGAAGGAGGAGAAGTGGGAGGGAAATGCAAGTTTGCAGTGTGAGGGGTTTGAACACACTCCCTGAGGGGTAAAACTTGATACACAACCCTGTGGCAGTCAGTGGGTTAAGTGTGTACCTGATGGCTTTCTGTCCTGTGTCTTGCATGGCAAATGATGACAGTGAAGAAATAATTCAGCAGAGGGCCTACCTTAACCCTTTTAGTGCCATTTTGTTCACCTGGTGCTGCACTACAGGTCCTGCTGAGGCCACTGGGAGTCAGGGTGAGTGACTGTGTGTGTGTGTCAGCCATATTTATTTTTGGCTGTGTGTGTGTATGTGGTGCTGTGTGTGTAAGTGGGAGCATGTCTGTTTGGTGCTGTGTGAGTGGGGCATATGTGTGTGTGGTGGTCTGTGTGTGTGAGTGGGGCATGTGTGTGTGTTTGGTGCTGTATGAGTGGGGCATGTGTGTTTGTCTGTGGTGTAGGAGCAAATGGCAGCCATATTGTTTTTTTCTGACTTTGATAGTGGTGGGCGGGCTGCATAGTGGGGGTGGGCCAACTCCCTGCATGACTGAATCACCCAATAGGAACAGTAACTCCTCCTTAATATCACCCCTGGGTGTGTTTGCCAGGCACACAGAAGTCTTCTTTTATATATATAGATGTAACACATTGCTCTATGTTTATCTACTTCCTTTTGTGTAGTTCAAAAGATATTAAGTGTAAAAGGATTTCCTTCTGGCAGCCTCCCACTGAATGTGAGATCTGGCCCCGGGACAGACGGATGCAACGAGGGACAGACTTCAGTCAATGAGTATAAGGAAAACCCTGACCTCCTCAACGAAGGAAAGCAGGATATTCCTTTGCTTACTGAAGTTTGTCCCTCGATGTATCCGTCCGTACTGGAAAGCAAATTCAGCAGTGACATGGTCAGAAGGGGCAGGCGGGGATCTTTCTCCACTTAATATCTTATGAACTACACAAAAGTAAGTAGATAAACATAGTGCAATGTGTTACATCCTATATAGTAATTCACTAAAATGTGTGTAACGACACAGTCTTGCTCAGTAGAGACTTTGTGCGCCATGGCTGATACCGTCCAGTTCTGTATCAGCTGCGGCGTGGGCAGTCTCTACTGTGCATGACTGCCCAGCGACCGGCTGGCAGTGGCACTGTGGCCCGTGTAACGGGCTCTTCAACTAGTCTATCTATCTTCTATATATATAAAAGAAGACTTTGTGCCTGCCAAAACACACCCAGGGGAGGCATAAAGCAGGAGTTACTACTCCTATTGGGTGATTCAATCATGCAGGGAGTTGGCCCGCCCCCACTATGCAGCCCGCCCACCACTATCAAAGTCAGAAAAAAACAATATGGCCGCCACTTGCTCCTACACCACAGACAAACACACATGCCCCACTCACACAGCACCACACAAACACACACACACATGCCCCACTCACACACACAGACCACCACACACACATGCCCCACTCACACAGCACCACACAAACTCACACACATGCCCCACTCACACACACAGACCACCACACACACATGCCCCACTCACACAGCACCACACAAACACACACATGCCCCACTCACACAGAGCCACACAAACACACACACATGCCCCACTCACACAGCACCACACACACACACACACATGCCCCACTTACACAGCACCAAACAGACATGCCCCCACTCACACACACAGCACCACATACACACACAAAGCCAGAAATACATATGGCTGACACACACACACACACAGTCACTCACCCTGACTCCCAGAGGCCTCAGCAGGACCTGTACTGCAGCACCAGAGGAACAAAATTGCACTCAAAGGGTTAAGGTAGGTCCTCATTGCTCAATTATTTCTTCACTGTCATCATTTGCCATGCAAGACACAGGACAGACAGCCATCAGATTCACACTTAACCCACTGACTGCCACAGGGTTGTGTATCAAGTTTTACCCCTCAGGGAGTGTGTTCAAACTTCTCACACTGTAAACTTGCATTTCTCTCCCACTTCTCCTCCTTCCCCAGCCTATTACTAACACTTTTCCATATTTATGTTAAGCCCCGCCCCCTACTCGCGATTAAGCCCCGCCCCCTTTTAACCCAGATTGCCCCATTGCTCTCTCCACATCAGCACCACATGAGGGACTCCACAAGTAAAAGTTCACAGGTATTACACACTCATGCCTCACTCACACAGCACCAAACACCCATACACACACACAAAGCCAGAAAGAAAGATGGCTGACACACAGTCACTCACCTTGACTCCCAGTGGCCTCAGCAGGACCTGTAGTAAAGCCACTGAACGGTGCTGCATCACCAGGGGAACAAAATGGCACTCAAAGGGTTAAGGTAGGCCCTCATTGCTGAATTACTTCTTCACTGTCACCATTTGCCATGCAAGACACAGGACAGACAGCCATCAGGTACACACTTAACCCACTGACTGCCACAGGGTTCTGTATCAACTTTTACCCCTCATGGAGTGTGTTCAAACCCCTCACACTGTAAACTTGCATTCCCCTCCCACTTCTCCTCCTTCCCCAGCCTATTACTAACACTTTTTCACATTTATGTTAAGCCCCGCCCCCTACTCGCGATTAAGCCCCGCCCACTTTTAACCCAGATTGCCCCATTTGTCTCTCCACATCAGCACCACATCAGTCCCCTCTAGGGACTTCACAAGTCAGTGTTCCCAGGTATGAACACACTTCCCACTGCTATTTAACTCTGACATGCCTCTCTATACCTTAACCCTTTGAGTGCCAGAGGGGTACACAACTCATGAGCACATGTGTTTCTGCTCATATATGTTGCGTGTCTGTGTGTGTACATCTCTGTTACATATGTGTGTCCATGTGTGCATCTCCGGTGTGTCTGTGTGTACATGTCTTTTGCATGTTTCTGCCGCTCACTGTGTGTATGTGCATACCTCCCAACATTTCACATGGCCAAAGAGGGGCACTTTAGTTTTAGGTGATATTGTTGGGGGCGTGGCTGGTGGGCAGGGCATTAGTAATAATTTTTAGGTTATTTCATGACCTATTACTGGCTATTTATGTAAGTGAATAAATGATTTAGTGCGAGACCAAAGTATTTTATTTGCACTCACTAATGTATAAACACATATACTGAAGTTTACAAAAATATGTATATGAGCTTTATTGCTGTAGAGCAAAGTAATACACACCACACAGTCAGGGCTGGTGCAAGGATTTTTGCCACCCTAGCCAAAACCTAATTTTGCTGCCTATTTCGCTCCGCCCCTTGTGCACCACCCCTTTATACCCTGCCTTCTTATACCCAACCTCTTTTCATGATTGTCCTCTCTCTGCCCCCTGGGCCAGTCTGCCCCTGGTCAGGAGATGCCTGTAAGAGATGCCCCCCACCAGCTCCAACTTGCCCCTTATCAGCTTCACTTTGGCCCACCAGCTCCACTTTGCCCCTATCAACTCCAACTTGCCCCCATCAGCTCCAACGTGCCCCCACCAGCTCCATTTTGCCCCCTCAGCTTCACTTTGCCCCCTCAGCTCCAACTTACCCCCATCAGCTCCACTTTGCCCCCCATCCTCTCCAACTTACCCCCATCAGCTCCACTTTGCCCCCCATCCGCTCCAACTTGCCCCCATCCGCTCCAACTTGCCCCCACCAGCTCCACTATGCCCTCTCAGCTCCAACTTTCCACTATCAGCTCCACTATGCCCCCAGCAGCTCCAACTTGCCCCCATCCGCTCCAACTTGCCCCCCCATCCGCTCCAACTTGCCCCACCAGCTCCACTTTGCCCCCCCTTAGCTCCACTTGCCCCCCCTCAGCTCCAACTTGCCCCCCCTCATCTCCACTTTGACCCTCATCAGCTCCACTTTGACCCTCATCAGCTCCAACTTGCCCCCATCATCTCCAACTTGCCCCCACCAGCTCCACTATGCCCCCTCAGCTCCAGCTTTCCCCTAACAGCTCCAACTTGCCCCCATCATCTCCACTTTGCCCCACATCTGCTCCAACTTGCCCCCTCAGCTCCACTATGCCCCCTCAGCTCCAACTTGCCCCCCATCACATACCTGTATCTCCCGCGCAGTCTTCTCTTCAGTAATGCAGAGCGCGGCGGGAGATCATGACTCCCAGCGCGCTCTGCATTACTAAAGATCCGACCAGATGAGGGAGCGCTGTAGCAACACAGACCTGACTGTGTTGTGGTTCCTGGCGTGGTGTGTGTGGGCGCAGCTCTTCTCCGCTGCATGCCCGCGCCCCCAGTACGTGTGCGCCCTAGGCCGGCGCCTACCTCGCCTATAGGTGGAGCCGGCCCTGCACACAGTCTGACCTCCTAAAAAGAGGGACAACAGGGTGGGAAAGAGGGACAGAGGGATTTGGCCCTCAAAGAGGGGCTGTCCCTCCTAAAGAGGGACACTTGGGATGTATGGTATGTGTCTGCCTGTATGCTGCGTATGTCTGTGTTTATCAGTGTGTCTGCATTTCACACACGTGCGCCCAATGGTCATAACATGACGGGCAACGCCGTCCCATGTTGCTAGTTTACTATAAAGAAGACTTGACAAACTACTTTATAAGAAACATTACTATCCCTTTAAGTGCATGAATCGTGCATAGGGCTATTAATACTCACAAAACACAAGAAGCAGTAGGGACTTCCAATCAGTGGAGTGACATCATAGCCACACACAAATGTACTGTTCATAATTACATATTCTTCCTGTATTGTTAACTGTGCCCAATTGTCCAGTTCCAGCCTCACTTTCATCCCTCACACACAGCAGCCATGGAGCCTTGTATCCAAGCACTGCACATTGCACACCTTGAAAGTGAGTTCACTCCACAAAGACTGTAGCGTTCACCATGCTGGATAAACATCATAGTAAGGGAAGCACTGACAGCAGCCTACAGGTTAAAGGGGATGTTTCATCAAACATTTTTTTCAAGGTTAAAAAGTAGGGCAGGTTAAACAATATACATCAGTGTTGTATATTTAAAAAAAACGACCTGTGCTTCATAGAAATCGCTTATTCCAAATGTACCTGTTGACGTCACGGGGGACCATAATACAGTTCTTGCTGTACCGTATTGACACAGAAACCATGCCCATTCTCTTCACAGTTCACTCCCAATCTCCCTCCCACTTTCTCTTTACACCAGGCGCGCTAGTTAATATGCCAGCATGTCATCAGTGGAAGGGGCCGGACCAAACACAAGACATCACAGCAGGCAGAGCGGAGAGCGAGGAATCTTGAGACAAGATGGCACTACTCTGCCTACACAACGCAAAGACATTATAAAGTAAGTTTCAGCAATGATGGACTTTTAAATGAAATTGACATACCCTACTTGGTACATTAGGGGGTGATAGATCTAAAACGCAAAAGTTTTTTTCTTGATAAACATCCACTTTAATAAGTTTTGCTCACATGGTATCAGAGCACTCTCAATACAAAACAAGGTTCCTGAGCCACCTATCAAATCAAATGTAACCGAACGTGACCTCAACATTGTATTATCCCCTTCAGATGCAAATTAAATGGAGATGTAAACTCGCAGGAGCACCCAATCGACAAACATGGCCTCCGTAATCCCAAAAATATCAAATACAAGTATATATCAATTATATTTTATACTAGTGTAAAAGCATGTGTACACGGGCCAAGGTCCGGGTAATGTTAACCCTTTGAATGTGTTGCGTACTCCTTTGGCACTCAAAGGGTTAAGAGCAGTGGCGTAACTATAGGGGTCACTCCAGAGGCCCAGCTGCCCCCTGTGACCACTCCGCCTGGTGCCCACAATCTCCCTCCGGTGCCCTCGTAATGCAGAGCGCTGGGAGATGACATCATCTCCCAGCGCTCTGCATTACAGAAGAGGACCGAGCGGGAGCTCCAAGGAGGTAAGAGATAGGGGCATTGTGGAGGGGGTCAATGTGGTCGAGGGGGGCCAATGTGGTGGTGGGGCCCTTGGCACTTCTTGCACCAGGGCCCGGAGGCTTCTGGTTACGCCTCTGGTTAAAAGGCCGCTACGTCACTGCTCCATGGGATGCAGTCTTGTGTCGCCTCACTCACGTGATGCAATCGTGCACAGTGGAGACTGCCTGAACGAGGGCACTGCGCATGACTGCATCGTGACAAACATTCTAGCAAATTATTATTTAGGATAGACTAGATACCTGCACTGATCCAGTGAACAGATTATTACAAATGCCAAAGACACATCCCAAATTTGCGTTCCTCATTCAACCGTTGCGACTCAGCTACCTGATTAACTCTTGTGGGACTGGTCAGTGCACACACTTTGAGTGCACCCTGCAATGCTAGTGAAGCTGTTTGAGATAGGCCTTATAGTTGTGTCCAGAAAAGCAATCAGAAGTAGTGGTAATTACTAGTGTTGAGCGAGCACCCCGATGCTCGGGTGCTCGGGTGCTCTGACCGAGCACCGCCGGAGGCTCGAGTGCTCGGCCGAGCACCCGAGCCCCATTGAAATGAATGGGGAGACACGAGCATTACACCAGGCACCCCCTGCTCTGATGAGGGGAAGGTGCCTGGTCAATGCCCCCTTCATCTCCACAATGTCCCCCTTCATCTCCGCAATGTCCCCCTTCATCTCCGCAATGTCCCCCTTCCACAATGTCCCCCTTCATCTCCACACTGTCCCCCTTCATCTCCGCAATGCCCCCTTCATCTCCGCAATGTCCCCCTTCCACAATGTCCCCCTTCATCTCCACACTGTCCCCCTTCATCTCCGCAATGCCCCCTTCATCTCCGCAATGCCCCCTTCATCTCCGCAATGTCCCCCTTCCACAATGTCCCCCTTCATCTCCACACTGTCCCCCTTCATCTCCGCAATGCCCCCTTCATCTCCGCAATGTCCCCCTTCCACAATGTCCCCCTTCATCTCCACACTGTCCCCCTTCATCTCCGCAATGCCCCCTTCATCTCCGCAATGCCCCCGTACCTCCAGTCCCTGGTGGTCCAGCGGAGCGTCTTCAGATCTGTGCCTCCTTCGGCACAGATCCCCGCCACCCGAACATGGCGGGCGAGCACATGGCGGTACTCGACGAGTACCGCCATGTGCCGAGCAGAGCGATGCTCGAGCCGATCCGAGCATCGGCCGAGCATGCTCGCTCAACACTAGTAATTACAGATTAGGATTGGGTGGATTAGGTAAATCCAAAGAAATAGACAGAACTGCAGGTAACAGTCTAACAGGATTTCATGGAGCGGGTCTCACGCTCACTGAGCCATAGTGATGATAAAATTGAAGATGGAAAAGACCTCCAACTTTTGTCCATTAGTAGACATTTACATGATCATTTTCTAAGGAAATCCTTCAATGCTCTTGATGAACAAATGCTGCAAGATTTGGAGGACCTTTTGGAGGTAGAGTATGTTGGAGATCTTGATACTGAACCTAGTATGGATACACAACCACAACATATAGAATTCTACCCCTTTATAACCTAGGTCTAAGAAAATGCCACCTTTGTTATTAAAGGAGCAGGAAACTTTTTTTATGAAAACATATTTTATAGAGCATTTCCTGCAGAATAAAACAAGGTCACTCCCATCACTGTCAGATATTTTATTCAAAATTTATAGCAGTTTAAATAATCAGGAAGTGAATTTACTGTGTTTACTTCCTGATAGTTCTAACTGACAGGAAGTGAATTTACTGTGTTTACTTCCTGGTAGTTCTAACTGACAGGAAGTGACAGGCAGTTTCTGTCACATTCTATGGAGAACTGTATGTCTGACTTTTCTGACTTTCCTCTCCATTAGAATCTAACAGGACATCTAATTAGAATATGACCAATAGAGGGCACTGCTAATGTAAAAAAACATGGGCTTAAACTGTAATATCTCTGGAAATACAAATCTCTCGGCAGTGGGAGTACCCTTATCTTACTCAATAGGAAAATCCCTACAATATATATTTTTTTTTCATTAAAAAAGTTTACTGCTCCTTTAAATTCCTATATTCTGGCCTTTACACAGACTACAAAAAAGATGTTTCTCTGTGTTTTCAATTGGGGTGTGGTCTCACAGATAAGTTGATTTCACAAGAACATTTAGCACTTCAAGATTTAAAAGTCCCACCCTGAAATAATGATGAAGCCATCTGAAAAGGCTGGGAATGTATTTTTAATGAAGGCTGATCGTCATGTCGAGGAGATCCTGCGTCAGTTGATAAACAGAGAATTATATGAATTTCATATGCCCTACAGATGTTGTTATGAATTGTTTAAATAGTAAATGTAATTTTGCATACAAGGAAAGTCTGATTTCTCGCTACATACAAATACATGTTATTAAGTGAGAATTCAATCAAACCCACCTTGTATATACTTCCCAAGGTGCACAAATCTTTAAGTAGACAATCAGGTCGCCCACTGATCTCTGGGACAGGAAATACCATGTTGGGGTTAGCAGATATCAATGTGTGCTGGCACTTCTTTCTGCAGAATACGGGTCTGTAAACAGTATCTACAGACTTAATTGATTAAAGGGATAGTAATGTTTAGTTACTGGAGCACAATCAAGTCTTCTTTATCCACAAATATCCAGATTAGACGTCCACGATGCCTCACCCACAAATATCCAAGTCAGAATTGGACGATGCTGCTGCTGGAGGCGGCAGGAAAACAGAGCAGGAATCTCCCCCTCAGTTACCTCTTAGGCCATTGCCTGAGCCATATTGAGGACAATTTGAACAGACACTGGCTTTTATATGGCCAGTCTCTGTTCAAAACGGTTCTCTGGCTTCCACTGGCTGGGATGTGGGGGTTACGCACCTCTCAGCCAATCAGCTTTGAGCAGGTTTTGTCATTCCTTCTGCCCTAAGCTGTTTGATTGGGAGGTGCATAACCCCCAGCCCAGTCAATGGAAGCCTGGGAACCATTTTGAACAGAGACTGGCCTTATAAAAGCTAGTTTCTATTCAAATTTCCCTTAGTATGGCTCAGGGAACGGCCCGAGAGGTAACTGGGGGGGGGGGGGGGTTCTTGCTCTGTATTCTTGCCTCCGTAACTAACTACCATTTACCATTAAATGGCCAGCACAACTCCAAGGGGGTTATGCACAAAGACGTGATAAAAAAGGGGATAATGTGGAGATGACTTCTCCAGTGATATCACTGCTCCAAGTACTATGCTATTTTATGGAGCCAATGCACTAAGATTTTTCCAGCTTACGAAATCTTAGAGCATAGGCTCCATAGAATAACATAAGACTTGGAGAGGTAATATCACTGGAGAAGTCATCTCCTCTTTATCACCTCTTTATCACCGCCTTAGTGTATAACCCCCTTGGAGTTGTGCAGGCCATTGAACGGTAAACGGTATTTAGTTCAGTCAGAAAAATTGTTTAGAAAGGAGCAATTGTTAATTACACAAGCAAAGTGTACTTGATCAAGCAAAACATTACAGTTTAAACGAATCCTGTTTGTGAGCATGAGCAGGGACTGATCAAACAAACCATCCTATATAATAATTCGCTAAATCGTGTGTAACGCCCGACATGCGTGTGGCAGTCATGCGCAGTACAGACTGCCCGCGCCACGGCTGATACAGAGCTGGGCGCTCCGCGACCGGCTGCCAGAGGCACTGTGGCCCGAGTAACGGGCTGTTCAACTAGTTTGACAATAAAACAAATGTTGATTGTGAAGGTGAATCGTCTTGATTTCACAAAACATTGGACAGAAAAAGGTTCATTGTGAGTGCAACGCACGCTCAATTGAAGAAACAATTACACAAAAATGGTAGTTCATGTGCTTGAACGATTAAACCAAATAGTAAATGTGTTCAATAACTTCCAAAAAAAGTGTAAATAAGGCAAAATAATCCATGATAAAACCAAAGTTATTGCTTTAAGGCAATTAAAACAATTGAAACGACAGTTATAGTTTGGAAAAAATGTTCTCCACTGCCTGCTGTGATTGGCTGTCATCAGCTATATATTAAATAACCAGTGCCGAGGGGGCATGGTGTTTAAGTTTCTTCTGTGAACTATAACTGTCATTTCCATACGTTTGATCTGTTTAATATTGCCATTAAAATAATATTTTTGCAATACATTTGTTCAGCAGCAACATTCTCACTTTTTTGGGGTACTAAAGCTTCATCCTTCTCTGATCTGATTATTTGTTATTTTATGCAAATTATACAGTTATGGCTCGCATGCCAGCAAGGTATAACATTCCACACTGCTCTCCCATCTACCTGCCAATCATTTACTTACATTCCACACTGCTCTCCCATCTACCTGCCAATCATTTACTTACATTCCACACTGCTCTCCCATCTACCTGCCAATCATTTACTTACATTCCAAACTGCTCTCCCTACCAAATGCCAGCCAGTTACTAACATTCCATACTGCTCTCCCTACCAACTGCCAGCCAGTTACTAACATTCCAAACTGCCCTCCCTACCAACTGCCAGCCAGTTAATAACATTCCAAACAGCTCTCCCTACCAGCTGCCACCCAGTCACTAACATTCAAAACTGCTCTCCCTACCAACTGCCATCCAGTTGCTAACATTCAACACTGCTCTCCATACCAACTGCCAGCCAGTCACTAACATTCCAAACTGCTCTCCCTACCAACTGCCAGCCAGTTAATAACATTCCAAACTGCTTTCCCTACCAGCTGCCACCCAGTCACTAACATTCAACACTGCTCTCCCTACCAACTACCAGCCAGTCACTAACATTCCAAACGGCTCTCCCTACCATCTGCCAGCCAGTTGCTAACATTCCAAACTGCTCTCCCTACCAACTGCCAGCCAGCCACTAACATTCCAAACTGCTCTCCCTACCAACTGCCAGCCAGCCACTAACATTCCAAACTGCTCTCCCTACCAACTGCCAGCCAGTCACTAACATTCCAAACTGCTCTCCCTACAAACTGCCAGCCAGACACTAACATTCCAAACTGCTCTCCTACCAACTGCCAGCCAGACACTAACATTCCAAACTGCTCTCCCTACAAACTGCCAGCCAGACACTAACATTCCAAACTGCTCTCCTACCAACTGCCAGCCATACCATCTGCCAACCAGTCGCTAACATTCCAAACTGCTCTCCCTACCAGCTGCCAGCCAGATACTAACATTCCAAACTGATTTTTCTACCAACTGCCAGCCAGTCACTAATATTCCAAACTGCTCTCCCTACCAACTGCCAGCCAGTGACTAACAGTCCAACCTGCTTTCCCTACCACCTGCCAGTCAGATACTAACATTCCAAACTGTTTTTCCTACCAACTGCCAGCCAGCCACTAACATTCAACACTGCTCTCCCTACCAACTGCCAGCCAGTTAATAACATTCTAAACTGCTTTCCCTACCAACTGCCAGCCAGTCACTAACATTCCAAACTGCCCTCCCTACCAACTGCCAGTCATTTACTAACATTCCAAACTGCTTTCCCTACCAACTGCCAGCCAGTCACTAACATTCCAAACTGCCCTCCCTACCAACTGCCAGCCAGACACTAACATTCCAAACTGCTCTCCCTACCAACTGCCAGCCAGTCACTAACATTCCACACTGCTCTCCCTACCAACTGCCAGCCAGACACTAACATTCCAAACTGCTCTCCTTACCAACTGCCAGCCAGTCACTAACATTCCACTCTGATCTCCCTACCAACTGCCAGCCAGTCACTAACATTCCAAACTGCCCTCCCTACCAACTGCCAGCCATTTACTAACATTCCAAACTGCTTTTCCTACCAACTGCCAGCCAGACACTAACATTCCAAACTGCTCTCCCTACCAACTGCCAGCCAGACACTAACATTCCACTCTGATCTCCCTACCAACTGCCAGCCACTCACTAACATTCCAAACTGCTCTCCTTACCAACTGCCAGCCAGTTACTAACATTCCAAACTGCTCTCCCTACCAACTGCCAGCCAGACACTAACATTCCAAACTGCTCTCCCTACCAACTGCCAGCCAGACACTAACATTCCAAACTGCCCTCCCTACCAACTGCCAGCCAGTTAATAACATTCCAAACTGCTTTCCCTACCAGCTGCCACCCAGTCACTAACATTCAAAACTGCTCTCCCTACCAACTGCCATCCAGTTGCTAACATTCAACACTGCTCTCCATACCAACTGCCAGCCAGTCACTAACATTCCAAACTGCTCTCCCTACCAACTGCCAGCCAGTTACTAACATTCCAAACTGCTCTCCCTACCAACTGCCAGCCAGTCACTAACATTCCAAACTGCCCTCCCTACCAACTGCCATCCAGTCAATTCCACTCTGATCTCCCTACCAACTGCCAGCCAGTCACTAACATTCCACACTGCTCTCCCTACCATCTGCCAGCCAGTTGCTAACATTCCAAACTGCTCTCCCTACCAACTGCCAGCCAGTCACTAACATTCCAAACTGCTCTCCCTACAAACTGCCAGCCAGTCACTAACATTCCATACTGCTCTCCCTACCAACTGCCAGCCAGACACTAACATTCCAAACTGCTCTCCCTACCAACTGCCAGCCATACCATCTGCCAACCAGTTGCTAACATTCCAAACTGCTCTCCTTACCAACTGCCAGCCATACCATCTGCCAACCAGTTGCTAACATTCCAAACTGCTCTCCCTACCAGCTGCCAGCCAGTCACTAACATTCCACTCTGATCTCCCTACCAACTGTCAGCCAGTCACTAATATTCCAAACTGATCTCCCTACCACCTGCCAGCCAGATACTAACATTCCAAACTGTTTTTCCTACCAACTGCCAACCAGCCATTAACATTCAACACTGCTCTCCCTACCAACTGCCAGCCAGTTAATAACATTCTAAACTGCTTTCCCTACCAACTGCCAGCCAGTCACTAACATTCCAAACTGCCCTCCCTACCAACTGCCAGCCATTTACTAACATTCCAAACTGCTTTTCCTACCAACTGCCAGCCAGCCACTAACATTCCAAACTGCCCTCCCTACCAACTGCCAGCCATTTACTAACATTCCAAACAGCTCTCCCTACCAACTGCCAGCCAGTCACTAACATTCTACACTGCTCTCCTTACCAACTGCCAGCCAGTCACTAACATTCCAAACAGCTCTCCCTACCAACTGCCAGCCAGACACTAACATCCCAAACTGCTCTCCCTACCAACTGCCAGCCAGTCACTAACATTCCATACTGCTCTCCCTACCAACTGCCAGCCAGTCACTAACATTCCACTCTGATCTCCCTACCAACTGACAGCCAGACACTAACATTCCAAACTGCTCTCCCTACCAACTGCCAGCCAGTCACTAACATTCCACTCTGATCTCCCTACCAACTGCCAGCCAGACACTAACATTCCAAACTGCTCTCCTTACCAACTGCCAGACAGTCACTAACATTCTACACTGCTCTCCTTACCAACTGCCAGCCAGCCACTAACATTCCAAACAGCTCTCCCTACCAACTGCCAGCCAGACACTAACATTCCAAACAGCTCTCCCTACCAACTGCCAGCCAGACACTAACATTCCAAACTGCTCTCCCTACCAACTGCCAGCCAGCCACTAACATTCCAAACTGCTCTCCCTACCAACTGCCAGCCAGTCACTAACATTCCACTCTGATCTCCCTACCAACTGCCAGCCAGTCACTAACATTCCACTCTGATCTCCCTACCAACTGCCAGCCAGACACTAACATTCCAAACTGCCCTCCCTACCAACTGCCAGCCATTTACTAACATTCCAAACTGCTTTTCCTACCAACTGCCAGCCAGTCACTAACATTCCAAACTGCCCTCCCTACCAACTGCCAGCCATTTACTAACATTCCAAACTGCTTTTCCTACCAACTGCCAGCCAGACACTAACATTCCAAACTGCTCTCCCTACCAACTGCCAGCCAGACACTAACATTCCAAACTGCTCTCCCTACCAACTGCCAGCCAGACACTAACATTCCACTCTGATCTCCCTACCAACTGCCAGCCAGTCACTAACATTCCACACTGCTCTCCCTACCAACTGCCAGCCAGTCACTAACATTACAAACTGCTTTCCCTACCAACTGCCAGTCAGACACTAACATCCCAAACTGCTTTACCTACCAACTGCCAGCCAGTTACTAACATTCCAAACTGCCCTCCCTACCAACCATATACTAACATTCCAAACTGCTCTCCCTACCAACTGCCAGCCAGTCACAAACATTCCAAACTGCTCTCCCTACCAACTGCCAGCCAGTTACTAGCATTCCAAACTGCTTTCCCTACCAACTGCCAGCCAGATACTAACATTCCAAACTGTTTTTCCTACCAACTGCCAGCCAGCCACTAACATTCAAAACTGCTCTCTCTACCAACTGCCAGCCAGTCACTAACAGTCCAAACTGCTCTCCCTACCAACTGCCAGCCAGTTACTAACATTCCAAACTGCCCTCCCTACCAACCATATACTAACATTCCAAACTGCTCTCCCTACCAACTGCCAGCCAGTCACAAACATTCCAAACTACTCTCCCTACCAACTGCCAGCCAGTTACTAACATTCCAAACTCCTTTCCTTACCAACCGCCAGCCAGTCACTAACATTCCACATTGCTCTCCCTAACAGCTGCCTGCCAGTAACTAACATTCCAAACTGCTTTCCCTACCAACTGCCAGCCAGCCACAAACATTTCATACTGCCATCCTTACCAACTGCCAGCCATATACTAACATTCCAAATTGCTCTCCCTACCAACTGCCAGCCAGCCACTAACATTCCACACTGCTCTCCCTACCAACTGCAAACCAGACAGTAACATTCCACACTGCTCTCCCTCCCAACTGCATCCAGATACTAACATTCCATTCAGCACTTCCTCCCAGTTGCCAGCCATATATTAACATTCTATATTGCTCTCCCACCCAGCTGCCTTAAGCTGCTGACCAGTTCTAGCTTGTTTGCATAAACTAAATAAAACTAGATATCTCATAAGCTCTTTCTTGAAATAAAATATGGCTAACAGGTGATTTTAAAAGCTCTTTCAATATCTCCTATTTGGCAATTCCACTTTAAATCAATGGAAACTTTCATTTTTCGACATGGTGCTGTAGTCTTGCTCCAGAACGGCACCACTTTATCTTAGTACATGAAAGTGTTGTGACCAGGTGTGCAGGCCCAGCCTCACAGCCACTTGGGGCTCTCATCCAGCCAAGACAGCATGAAAAATGAGTATCCGAGCGATAAGAAAGGAATAATTTATGTCCCAGGAACAGATCCGCTCCAGTGCGGTGGGGGCCTGTGAGCTGAGGAGGTCTGCTAGCTCAGGGAGACACGCAATCTTTTATTACACAAATTATTAACGACCAGGATATAAATGACTGTGAAATCAGATCAGAGCTTCCAGCTGCCTATATACGTGTATATATCTCTTCTATCTCCCCCAGAGTTTTACATCTCTGCACTGGAGCTACATTTCATTGCACCCTCCTCCATCTTTTAGCGGCAGAAAGATATTTGGGGGGATTAGGCAAATCCGCCAGTGCAGCTCTGCTGGTGTAAAGGTCCAGCACCGGCAGCTGCATTCAGTGTATGTACCACAGCGTGTGATCTCTTTAGTGCAAACCGGCAAACACGCTCCACTAACGCCCCACAGCCTGCGCAAGGAAATGGTGTAAGGTTACACAATTTCTTCTGTGCTTTTTCCTTTAGTAAATAACTATAACCCTTTGATTGTCAGAAAGGTATCCAATGCATTGCATTGCGTTAAAATGGGTTGGATACCTTTCTGACACTTAAAGCGGAACTATCACTCCAATTAAAGTGGCACTTCAATAATTATTTATATAGCGATACACATAGCAATATTAGTATTGCCCTGGATAAGTCCAGTGTAATTGAGATATCCAATTTGATCTGAGACGCACAGGCAGGCATCAGAGCAAAGGTCTTGCCTTAGAGTCATCTATGCGCCTTCGCTGTCTGTCCCGTCTCCTCTAGGAGGTGTTGCATTGTACCTTAAAGGAGCAGTGAACTTTTTTTATGAAAAAATATATATTGTAGGGATTTTCCTATTGAGTAAAATAAGGGTACGCCCACTGCCGAGAGATTTATATTTCCAGAGTTATTACAGTTTAAACCCATGTTTTTTTACATTAGCAGTGCCCTCTAGTGGTCAAATTCTAATTAGATTTCCTCTTAGATTCTAATGGAGAGGAAAGTTAGAAAAGTCAGAGACATACAGTTCTCCATAGAATGTGATAGAAACTGCTGAGTCACTTCCTGTCAGTTAGAACTTCCAGGAAGTAAACACAGTAAATTCACTTCCTCAGTTAGAACTATCAGGAAGTAAACACAGTAAATTCACTTCCTGTCAGTTAGAACTATCTGGAAGTAAAAACAGTAAATTCACTTCCTGTCAGTTACAACTATCAGGAAGTAAACACAGTAAATTCACTTCCTGTCAGAACTATCAGGAAGTAAACACAGTAAATTCACTTTCTGTCAGTTAGAACTATCAGGAAGTAAACACGGTAAATTCACTTCCTGGTTATTAAAACTGCTATAATATTTGAATAAAACATCTGACAGCGATGGGAGTGACCTTGTTTTATTCAGAGGGAAATGCTCTGTAAAATATGCATTTTCATAAAAAAAAGTTTACTGCTCCTTTAAGGTACAGAAAGTGAATGATGGATCAGGAGCGAAGATGCCACTACAGCGAGCTGCCTGCCCTTGAGTTTCCAAAAAAGATGGATTTCACAATAACGCAGGACTTAATCAGGGTAATACAATTATTTCTATGTGTATCGCTATATGAATAATTATTGGGGGGCATTTTAATTGGAGTGATAGTTTTGCATTAAAGGGTTAAAAGAAAGTATAGAGAAAAGGAACACATCAAAATGCCAGTAGACTATCAGGCTGCCCTCTCTTTGCCTCAAGCAAAGTTAAAGGGATAGCAACACTTAATATGTAAAAAAATATATATATATTATTTAGTTTAGCTTTCTGAGTGAAACATGGGTACTCCCACTGCTGAGAGGTGTTTTATTCAAAAGTTATTGCAGCTTAAACTTGAATTTCTTAGGTGCAGTATCTAAATGGCCTGAAATTTTACAGTGGCGCTGATGCTACATCATCCTATGGACAGCTCTGCTCAATTGACCATAAACCTCCATAGGATGGTGTCCCAACAGCGTCACTGTAACATTTCAGGTCATTGTGATATTGAAGCTAAAAATGTCAAGTTTGAGCTGCAAAAAAACACATCTCAGCTGTGGGAGTGCCCTTCTTGTACTCAGGAGGATACACCTTATAATATATATGTTACTATAGATTAAGTGTTACGGTCCCTTTAAGGGGAGAAGTTGGCGCAAGTTGCTCAGTCACGTATAGGGCTAGAAAATGGATTCCGGCGCCTGTTTTTGCAGGTAAGTTTATTCGTACCTTCATCCCAATGAGGCAGAAGAGCTGGTTCGATTCTGGGTCAATCCAGCTACTACATAGCGGACAAATTAGAAACCTTACTTAAAGGGAACCTGTAGCTTTGGAAGAAGTGGTTCTTAAAATGGACACATTAAAATATGTTTAGTTAATTTTAAAGAATAGTAAAATTGCCTATATGTTGTCTGTACTAATAAAAGAAGAAGTAATGTGACACAAATTCTGCGGCCCGAGCACACACTCCCTGAGGCTGAAGTAAGGAGGAGTTATGCAAAACTCCTCTATACTGCTTGTCCAATTGGTACAGCATCAGGACGGGATTTTCACAGGAGTGGACAGGGGGTGTAGCCCTCCTGCCCACTCTTGTGAAAATATCTGCAAGGACTTCACTCTCCACCACAGTAAACACCTTCTCACCATACATCCTCCATCCCATTTGCCACCTACACGATGTCAGCCTCCAAAGCAATACACATCTCTTCACTTTACACCCTCCCTCACCTGATTCACTGACACTCACCTTTGACACATCGCCTCACATTCCCCTTCGCCTACACATAGACTCACGTTCACCTTCCACTGTCCGACTCACATTCATCTTCCACATTCACCTTCCACTGTCTGACTCACATTCACCTTCCACTGTCTGACTCACATCCACCTTCCACTGTCTGACTCACATTCTCCTTCCACTGTCCGACTCACATTCACGTTCCACTGTCCGACTCACATTCTCCTTCCACTGTCCGACTCACATTCACCTTCCACTGTCTGACTCACATTCATGTTCCACTGTCCGACTCACATTCTCCTTCCACTGTCCGACTCACATTCACGTTCCACTGTCCGACTCACATTCTCCTTCCACTGTCTGACTCACATTCACCTTCCACTGTCTGACTCACATTCTCCTTCCACTGTCCGACTCACATTCACCTTCCACTGTCCGACTCACATTCTCCTTCCACTGTCTGACTCACATTCACCTTCCACTGTCTGACTCACATTCACCTTCCACTGTCTGACTCACATTCTCCTTCCACTGTCTGACTCACATTCACCTTCCACTGTCTGACTCACATTCTCCTTCCACTGTCTGACTCACATTCTCCTTCCACTGTCTGACTCACATTCTCCTTCCACTGTCTGACTCACATTCACCTTCCACTGTCTGACTCACATTCTCCTTCCACTGTCTGACTCACATCCACCTTCCACTGTCCGACTCACATTCACCTTCCACTGTCTGACTCACATTCTCCTTCCACTGTCTGACTCACATTCACCTTCCACTGTCTGACTCACATTCACCTTCCACTGTCTGACTCACATTCACCTTCCACTGTCTGACTCACATTCTCCTTCCACTGTCTGACTCACATTCTCCTTCCACTGTCTGACTCACATTCACCTTCCACTGTCTGACTCACATTCACCTTCCACTGTTTGACTCACATTCTCCTTCCATTGTCTGACTCACATCCACCTTCCACTGTCCGACTCACATTCACCTTCCACTGTCTGACTCACATTCTCCTTCCACTGTCTGACTCACATTCACCTTCCACTGTCTGACTCACATTCACCTTCCACTGTCTGACTCACATTCACCTTCCACTGTCTGACTCACATTCTCCTTCCACTGTCTGACTCACATTCACCTTCCACTGTCTGACTCACATTCACCTTCTACTGTCTGACTCACATTCACCTTCCACTGTCTGACTCACATTCACCTTCCACTGTCTGACTCACATTCTCCTTCCACTGTCTGACTCACATTCACCTTCCACTGTCTGACTCACATTCACCTTCCACTGTCTGACTCACATTCTTCTTCCACTGTCTGACTCACATTCACCTTCCACTGTCTGACTCACATTCTCCTTCCACTGTCTGACTCACATTCACCTTCCACTGTCTGACTCACATTCTCCTTCCACTATCTGACTCACATTCTCCTTCCACTGTCCGACTCACATTCACCTTCCACTGTCCGACTCACATTCTCCTTCCACTGTCTGACTCACATTCACCTTCCACTGTCTGACTCACATTCACCTTCCACTGTCTGACTCACACTCACCTTCCACTGTCTGACTCACATTCACCTTCCACTATCTGACTCACATTCACCTTCCACTATCTGACTCACATTCACCTTCCACTGTCTGACTCACATTCACCTTCCACTGTCCGAATCACATTCTCCTTCCACTATCTGACTCACATTCACCTTTCACTGTCCGACTCACATTCACCTTCCACTGTCCGACTCACCTTCACCCTCCACTGTCTGACTCACATTCACCTTCCACTGTCTGACTCACATTCACCTTCCAGTATCCGACTCACATTCACCTTCCACTGTCTGACTCACATTCACCTTCCACTGTCTGACTCACATTCTCCTTGCATTTGTTGAAATAAAAATTCTCTAATTTCCCATTGATTAAAATGTCAGTTTTAACCACTTGAATGCTAGAGAGGTCTCCAAAGGGTTAATTTAAATCAATTAACATTTTCAGTTCCTCTCTATGGTTCTGTTGTCATTCCCTAGAATTGAACTTGTTGGATGAATATGGCTCATGTATGTATCAAGTGAACATAATCCCCACAAAAATGATATGAACTCTGGGCGAGCATCTTTAAGAAATTACAGACTACAGAGGTGTGGTGTGAACGCTCTGCACAATTCACAGCTATTTTTTATGGAGGTGTTGTGGGTGCTTTTTTTCAGCATTTTTGGGCCCCTAGGTATGTCTATCATGTGTTCAATCTCCTTCTGCATTTTAAGTTTGTAGCTGCAGACATGCATTAGATATATTATATTTAAACGGAACTACCACCCAATAATAAGATAGCGTCACATCACTGCCCATCTGGTGACTGGCTGCTCAGTAGCGCTAGTCGCCAGAATTCTTACCGGATTAAAGAGAAATCTCTATTCTTCATGGACTGACAGCAGGACAGAGCGCGGACATCTTGCCCTAGTGACGTCCACATGACTGCACTGTCAGTCCTTTTGGAGCCGGCCGGCTCCTAGCAACGCCTCCTAGACCCGGCTGGGACTGACAGCGGACGTCACTATGGCAAGATGTCTGCTCTCCGTCTTGCTGTCAGACCTGGAACAATAGCGATTTATCTTTAATCCGGTAAGAATTCTGGCGACTAGCGCTACTGAGCAGCTAGTCGCCAGATGGGCAGTGATGTGACGCTATCTTATTATTGGGTGGTAGTTCCGCTTTGGTTGTTGCCTCCATTCACTGCACCCTACAGTTAGATGTAATGAGCTCATTGTGTCGCTCTCTGACTGCATCTACGTTGTACTGCAGGACAATGCAAAAAGATGGATATCATCAGCTACAGACTGCAGTGGAATCAGGCTTTATGCACAAAAGAAAAGAGTAGCAGTTGTGGAACAAACCATGTGCTGGACATTCCCCAAAAAACGTCTTGATTTAAAATGTAACTAACACCAGGATAGGGCACCATATTCTAGTAGTCGAGGACAACTACCACTAGGATAGTGGTATATCGGCAGATCTCCTCCCCTGGCAACAGACCTGCTGATTAACTCTAGGCTGCATCCTGAGCTCTGGTAGACCAACAAGGATCTGAAAAGAGACCACATTCCCCTTAGATCCCAAGGGAAGAGACTGGACTGGTAGACTGAAGTCTTCCAGTTTTGTTTCATGTCCTGCTCGATGCAGGTCTCTATAGAAGTCTCTGTACAGGACACAGCACGTCTGTGAGGACTGCGCTGGAGTTTGTAGCTGAGAAACACATATTTACAGGTTGTGTTCCAGGTGAGGGGGTTTTCCGACCCTTCAAATGTCTGAAAGAAGCAGAGCGCCCCTTGGACTTTTTACAAGCAGACACTAACAGGAGCATACCTGGGAACTCTCTGTATCTGTCCCAGAGACTACAATTTTTAAAGTTAATTATCGGGTCTCCGGGGACGGAGGCTGTTTCTCTGGTCGTGGTGAGTTTCCTATGAAACTCTGCCCACTTCTCCTTTTTTCTGCTCTGTTCCTCCTGCTTCTTCTCCTTCCCACTCTGTTCCGCCCACTTCCTCTCCTTCCCACCCTGTTCCGCCCACTTCCTCTCCTTCACACCCTGTTCCGCCCACTTCTTCTCCTTCCCACCCTGTTCCGCCCACTTCCTCTCCTTCCCACCCTGTTCTGCCCACTTCTTCTCCTTCCCACCCTGTTCCGCCCACTTCCTCTCCTTCCCACCCTGTTCCGCCCACTTCCTCTCCTTCACACCCTGTTCCGCCCACTTCTTCTCCTTCCCACCATGTTCCGCCCACTTCCTCTCTTTCCCACCCTGTTCCGCCCACTTCTTCTCCTTCCCACCCTGTTCCGCCCACTTCCTCTCCTTCTCACCCTGTTCCGCCCACTTCCTCTCCTTCCCACCCTGTTTCACCCACTTCTTCTCCTTCTCACCCTGTTCCGCCCACTTCCTCTTCTTCCCACCCTGTTCCGCCCACTTCTTCTACTTCCCACCATGTTCCGCCCACTTACTCTCCTTCCCACCCTGTTCCGCCCACTTCTTCTCCTTCCCACCCTGTTCTGCCCACTTCTTCTCCTTCCCACCCTGTTCCGCCCACTTCCTCTCCTTCCCACCCTGTTCCACCCACTTCTTCTCCTTCCCACCATGTTCCACCCACTTCCTCTCTTTCCCACCCTGTTCCACCCACTTCCTCTCCTTCCCACCCTGTTCCTCCCAATTTCTCCCACTTCCCCCCACCCAGTTTCACCCACTTACAAAGTACCATGCCAATAAGCCCTGCCCACACGATTAAGCCCTGCCCCCATTATGACAAAAATCACGTAATTTACATGTCCCCAGTTGCAGCCCATGAGCTATTTCCCAGGGGGTCAGGTGGATGAAGTTCTTAGGTATGAATATAAGCAAACCTTCACTGCTCTCCCTATGGCATGAATAGTTACAACAGGGCTTAAAATTTGTAGTCCTTTGTTACTAGCCAGACATAAAAAGTTACTCGCCACTGGAAGCCATAGTATACCCACCAGGGCTGAATTTCTACTCGCCAGGGCTAAATTTTCACTCGCCATTGGCTAGTGACGAGTGGAAATGTTGAGCCCTCGTTACAAAACAATTGCCGTATATTCATTTCATTCAGATTACAATGTAACTCACCACAGCTTAAAATCCTGTGCAGATCTGGAGTTACTCCCCACAGCTTCGACCACAGGCTCCCACAGACTAGATGACACTGGAAGGGAGTGCTACAATGGACCCACTAGTTCCAAAAAGCCAACTCGAATTAGAATCCTTCCATACAAAGAAACTTTACTTGTACAAAGTTAAAAACAACTTTATATTGAATAAATGATGACACATGCAAGCTTGAATGGAAACAAAAACATACACTGCCTAACGCGTTTCGTGAAAATCTCACTTAATCATAATTCCCTGTGGTCTGCGCGGGAAAAAGAGAGAGCTTTACACAGTTTTCCTCTGTGCGTTGTTACTAAATGATGAATGTTACAGCCTACCCCTAAACAACCATACAATCCTGCATTGCCCTATGCCTGGCAGAAGGTACATAAAGAGGGAAGTTTTAGTTGTAAATGGCTTAGGCAGGTGGCACGCACGAAAAAATTATGTCCCTGCCCTGTTTTATCATGGAATCATTTTAATTGTTTTTACTTTGAGCATATATCTAAATGGTAATCATATCCCCCCCTTAGACATCTCTTCTTTAATGTAAACTAACCCAGTTTGGTTACTCCCTCTTTATAAGGACCAGAGACGGTTGCGGCACGCTATGGAAGTGAGGGGTCCAGGGGCGGACTGACAGGACCCAGGGCCCCTGGTCCAAAAAGAGGTCTGGGCCCCCTGCAGAAATCTCCACAATGCCCCTTCCACCTCCACAATGCCCCTTCCACCTCCACAATGCCCCCATCATCTCATCGCCACAATGCCCCCTTCTCTCCACAATGCCCCCTTGATCTCATCGCCACAATGCCCCCTTGATCTCATCGCCACAATGCCCCCTATCTCCACATTGCCCCCTTCATCTCATCACCACAATGCCCCTTTCTCTCCACAATGCCCCCTTGATCTCATCGCCACAATGCCCCCTTCTCTCCACAATGCCCCCTTGATCTCATCACCACAATGCCCCCTTCTCTCCACAATGCCCCTTCATCTCATCGCCACAATGCCCCCTATCTCCACATTGCCCCCTTCATCTCATCTCCACAATGCCCCCTATCTCCACATTGCCCCCTTCTCTCCACAATGCCCCCTTGATCTCATCTCCACAATATTGCCCCCTTCATCTCCACAATGCCCCTTCTCTCCACATTGCCCCCTTCTCTCCACAATGCCCCCTTGATCTCATCTCCGCAATGCCCCCTTGATCTCATCTCCACAATGCCCCCTTCTCTCCACATTGCCCCCTTCATCTCCATAATGCCCCCTTGATCTCATCTCCACAATATTGCCCCCTTCATCTCCACAATGCCCCTTCCACAATGCCCCCTTCATCTCCACAATGCCCCCTTCCACAATCCCCCCTTCATCTCCACAATGCCCCCTTCCACAATCCCCCCTTCATCTCCACAATGCCCCCTTCCACAATACCCCCTTCATCTCCACATTGCCCCTTCCTCAATGCCCCCATCTCCACAATGCACCCGTCTCCACATTGCTCCTTCATCTCCACAATACCCCCTTTCATCTCCACCATGCCCCTACCTGCAGTCCCTGGTGGTCTAGCGGCGTGGGGCGCGCCTCTAGTAATGCAGAGGCTGGGAGATGATGTCATCTCCCAGCACTCTGTATTACTAGAATGGCCCGGCGGCCGTTGTAGGAGAGCTGTTGAGCAGCTCTGGAAGTAGTGGCGGAGGCGGCGGGTCCCCTTCGGTCACGGGCCCTCGGTCCGTGACCGAATGCCCGATGGTCAGTCCGCCCCTGGAGGGGTCCCCATGTGGCTGTACACCTCTTGGGAACCCCTGAATCAAAATTGAAAAAAAAAAATGCTCTGTGGTCCTTAATTGCTGGCCACGCACCACGTGACCGGTCATTAAGGGGATAACTGGAGGAATTCTAAGGCAAACCAACTTCACTGTAGGGTAGATATAAAATGGTCCCTAATTTTATTTGACCTAAAGGGACCTTTTAAACCCAGTGGATGCTAGAGAGATCCCCACTGCATTCAACGGTTAACAAGGTTAGAAGGACCAGTTTAAATCAATGAGAATATTTATTTGTCTGTTATGGTTCAGGTTCAGTGCAAACCCCTCTGCTTGTAGCTTGTTATTGTCGATTGTAACACATGTCAATGACCAGCCTCATTCCCAGGCTGAGCTATTCAGGGGCCTCTCCTTTGCATCATTAAATAGGCTCGCACTAGAACGAAAACAACTTGATACAATAAGATGAAGCCGTATTCAGAATATCTCTACTTGTAAGCTATACTTCGTTTCTGGGAAATAGCAAAGAAGCGAGATGAAGAGGTTTGTGAGGTCAAGGCTAGGGTAAAATTACATTACAGAAATAGAGGTTGCCTTCCAAAGTGATTTCTTGGAATGAGTCAACACAAGGGTCTATTAGTCTCCCGAATGATCCATATGTATCTATTTTGTTATAACAATCCACATGCCAGAGGTCTCGTGGTGCGGTAACCGTGCTGTACATTTTATGTTTGATTTTCATTTCAATGATAATTGTGATGGGAATAGAAGATGAGGCTACTACTACTACTATCATTCAAACCCCTGAAATCATGTCAGATGGAAACTGTTATTCCAACATTCCAAGTGCTAAATAGGTCCTGTCACCTTAACCCCTTAAAGGGATAGTAATGTTTCACAATAAAAGCAGCTCCAATTAATCTTCATGGTATTTGGGCCATAGAGAGTGTTATTTCAATACTGTCAGAGTTGTAGTTCAAGAGTAATTGATTGATAAAGTATCCCTCTCCCATCCCTTTTACCTAGTGTAACACTCCTCACCTCAGAGCAGCAAGACTGTCCGGATAGATCTCAGAGAGGGACAATCTTCAGTGATCATAAGGGAAAACCTGAAAAATCTGTCAAGGGGGCAGGGCTTTCCTTATGATCACAGTAAGAAGATTGTCCCTTGTTGTGACCTGTACGGTCAAGAGACCACATTCCACATCTGAGGGGAGGCGGCTTACACTAGGTAAAAGGGGCAGGAGGGGATACTTTATCATTCAATTACTCTTGAACTACAACTCTGACAGTATTGAAATAACACTCTCCATGGCCCAAATACTATGATGATTAATTGGAGCTGCTTCTTTTTGTGAAATATTACTATCCCTTTAAGGACTAGTGATGGTCCTGGCACATCACCAGCATCCATGCCTTAACCCCTTAAGGACCCTTGAAGGTTCGGGTACGTCATGGGTCGGTGAGCCATAAGGACCCATGATGTGCCAGGACCGTCATGGAATTTAGGGTTCCCCACGTGGCTGCACACCGTTCTGGGAGCTCCAAATAGGATTTGACAAAAAAAAAAAAAAATGGTCCATGGTCAATGCATGATCGGCCGGTCATTAAGGGGCTAAGGACTGGTGACGGTCTTGGCATGTCATGTGTTTTGTGATCACATCGATCCTGCGGGCGCTCTGTGATCACTATGGGAGTCTGAAAGTGACTGCTTCAAGACTGAAGAGGTAATTTTCAGCCTCTCTTTTGGCGAGCCGGTAGATGTGTTCACCCACGTGTGCTGGCTCTCCGAACGCTGTCTATGCGGTCCTTACTCCTCTGGCACTCAAAGAGTTAAAGGTTGTCCTACCCCAGGATCTCAGGACGTTATGGGATTAAGGTGGATTATGGTGGAATTCTGGGGAAAACCACTTACTTAGGGTAGAACAAAAAAATTCCTATCAATTTAAATGGGGATTTTAACCTCTTGAACACTAGAGAGGTCTCCAACGCACAGTTTCAGACTCTCGTTTGACAACCCGGTAAATGTGTGTGCTGGCTCTTCGAATTACATCCTTGACCCTCTGAATACCAGAGGTATACGAAAAGCATTGCTTTGCAATGCGTTCCGCAGCCCTCTGTTGATCGCAGAGTTAAAGGTGGTCCTACCCCAGGATTGCCAGACATTACGGGATTAAGGTGGACCTGTCACCTACACAGCTTTTAGGGCCATATGCTCGAAAGAACAGTGTAGGAATCCTGGGACAAACCACTTAAACTGCCAAATGACAGTCCAGCCACAAAATGCCAGACAATTCCTCTCTGAACAAAGGAAACAGCTAACCGCAGACATATGTCTCGACCTTCTTGGGTCTCATCGGTGAGGTGCAGCTGATCCCTCTAGGCACTGTGAGCAAGGGGTCCACATCTGGATTCCACTCATTACTCTTAGGGTGACCAACCCCAAGAGCAATTTGCATATGTAGAAAGAAAGGTGAGAGATGCTCAGCTAGGCTCATGAGCTAGCAATTACATGCAAGAAGCTCACAGGAACTGTGTCCTCGCGCCCAGGGTGCAATCTCTTTTAGCTCACCAGTGCATTACACAGAGAGAAAATCTTCTGAAGCATATCATACAGGTTCTGCCAAATGACAGTCCAGCCACGAAATGCCAGACAATTCATCTCCGAACAAGGGAGACAGCTAACCCCCGACATACGTATCAGCTTTTTTATGCCTTGTTGGTGAGGTGCAGCTGATCCCTCTAGGCACTGTGAGCAAGGGGTCCACGTCTGGATTCCCCTCATTACTCTTAGGATGACCAACCCCAAGAGCAATTTGCATATGTAGAAAGAAAAGCCAGAGATGCTCAACTAGGCTCATGAGCTAGCAAATACTTGCAAGAAGCTCACTGGGACTGTGCCCTCGTGCCCAGGGTGCAATCTCTTTTAGCTCACCAGAGCCATACACAGAGAGGAAATCTTCTGAAGCATATCATACTGGTCCTATCAAATGACAGTCCAGCCACAAAATGCCAGACAATTCCTTTCTGAACAAGGGCAACAACTAACCCCAGACATACGTTTCAGCCTTTTTGGGCCTCGTCGGTGAGGTGCAGCTGATTCCTCTAGGCACTGTGAGCAAGGGGTCCACATCTGGATTCCACTCATTACTCTTGGGGTGACCAACCCCAAGAGCAATTTGCATATGTAGAAAGAAAGGTGAGAGATGCTCAACTAGGCTCATGAGCTAGCAATTACATGCAAGAAGCTCACTGGGACTGTGTCCTTGCACCCAGAGTACAATCTGTTTTAGCTCACCAGTGCCATACATAGAGAGGAAATCTTCTGAAGCATATCATACTGGTTCTGCCAAATGACAGTCCAGCCATGAAATGCCAGACAATTCCTCTCTGAACAAAGGAAACAGCTAACCCCCAGATGTACGTTTCAACTTTTTTGGGCCTCATCAGTGAGGTGCAGCTGATCCCTCTAGGGGCTGTGAGTAAGGGGTCCATGTCTGGGTTCCCCTCATTACTCTTAGGGTGACCAACCCCAACAGCAATTTGCATATGTAGAAAGAAAGGTGACAAAGGCTCAACTAGGCTCATGAGCTAGCAATTACATGCAAGAAGCTCACTGGGACTGTGTCCTTGCACCCAGAGTACAATCTGTTTTAGCTCACCAGTGCCATACATAGAGAGGAAATCTTCTGAAGCATATCATACTGGTTCTGCCAAATAACAGTCCAGCCATGAAATGCCAGACAATTACTCTCTGAACAAGAGAAACGGCTAAGCCCAGACATATGTTTAAGCCTTCTTATGGCTCATTTGTGAGGTGCAGCTGATCCCTCTAGGCACTGTGAGCAAGGGGTCCACGTCTGGATTCCCCTCATTACTCTTAGGGTGACAAACCCCAAGAGCAATTTACATATGTAGAAAGAAAAGCCAGAGATGCTCACCTAGGCTCATGAGCTAACAAATACATGCAAGAAGCTCACTGGGACTGTGTCCTCGTGCCCAGGGTGCAAACTCTTTTAGCTCACCAGTGCCATACACAGAGAGGAAATCCTCTAAAGCATATCATACTGGTCCTGCCACAAAATGCCAGACAATTCCTCTCTGAACAAGAGCAACAACTAACCCCAGACATATGTTTCAGCCTTTTTGGGCCTCGTCGGTGAGGTGCAGCTGATCCCTCTAGGCACTGTGAGCAAGGGGTCCACATCTGGATTCCACTCATTACTCTTGGGGTGACCAACCCCAAGAGCAATTTGCATATGTAGAAAGAAAGGTGAGAGATGCTCAACTAGGCTCATGAGCTAGCAATTACATGCAAGAAGCTCACTGGGACTGTGTCCTTGCACCCAGAGTACAATCTGTTTTAGCTCACCAGTGCCATACATAGAGAGGAAATCTTCTGAAGCATATCGTACTGGTTCTGCCAAATGACAGTCCAGCCATGAAATGCCAGACAATTCCTCTCTGAACAAAGGAAACAGCTAACCCCCAGATGTACGTTTCAACTTTTTTGGGCCTCATCAGTGAGGTGCAGCTGATCCCTCTAGGGGCTGTGAGCAAGGGGTCCATGTCTGGGTTCCCCTCATTACTCTTAGGGTGACCAACCCTAACAGCAATTTGCATATGTAGAAAGAAAGGTGACAAATGCTCAACTAGGCTCATGAGCTAGCAATTACATGCAAGAAGCTCACTGGGACTGTGTCCTTACACCCAGAGTACAATCTGTTTTAGCTCACCAGTGCCATACATAGAGAGGAAATCTTCTGAAGCATATCATACTGGTTCTGCCAAATAACAGTCCAGCCATGAAATGCCAGACAATTACTCTCTGAACAAGAGAAACGGCTAAGCCCAGACATATGTTTAAGCCTTCTTATGCCTCATTTGTGAGGTGCAGCTGATCCCTCTAGGCACTGTGAGCAAGGGGTCCATGTCTGGATTCCCCTCATTACTCTTAGGGTGACCATCCCCAAGAGCAATTTGCATATGTAGAAAGAAAGGTGAGAGATGCTCAACTAGTCTCATGAGCTAGCAAATACATGCAAGAAGCTCACTGGGACTGTGTCCTCGCGCCCAGGGTGCAATCTCTTTAAGCTCACCAGTGCCATACACAGAGAGGAAATCCTCTAAAGCATATCACACTGGTCCTGCCAAATGACAGTCCAGCCACAAAATGCCAGACAAGTCCTCTCTGAACAATGGAAACAGCTAACCCCAGACGTATGTTTCAGCCCTTTTTATGCCTCGTCGTGAGGTGCAGCTAATCCCTCTATGCACTGTGAGCAAGGGGTCCACGTCTGGATTCCCCTCATTACTCTTAGGGTGACCAACCCCAAAAGCAATTTGCATATGTAGAAAGAAAGGTGACAAATGCTCAACTAGGCTCATGTGCTAGCAAATACATGCAAGAAGCTAACTGGGACTGTGCCCTCACGCCCAGGGTGCAATCACTTTTAGCTCACCAGTGTGATACACAGAGAGGAAATCCTCGAAAGCATATCATACTGGTCCTGACAAATGACAATCCCTCTCTGAACAAGGGAGACAGCTAACCACCGACATACGTATCAGCCTTTTTATGCCTCGTCGTGAGGTGCAGCTAATCCCTCTAGGCACTGTGAGCAAGGGGTCCACGTCTGGATTCCCCTCATTACTCTTAGGGTGACAAACCCCAAGAGCAATTTGCATATGTAGAAAGAAAAACCAGAGATGCTCAACTAGGCTCATGAGCTAGCAATTACATGCAAGAAGCTCACTGGGACTGTGTCCTCACGCCCAGAGTACAATCTGTTTTAGCTCACCAGTGCCATACACAGAGAGGAAATCTTCTGAAGCATATCATACTGGTCCTGCCAAGTGACAGTCCAGCCACAAAATACCAGTCAATTCCTCTCTGAACAAGGGAAACAGCTAACCCCAGACAAACGTTTTGGCCTTTTTATGCCTCATCGTAAGGTGCAGCTGATCCCTCTAGGCACTGTGAGCAAGGGGTCCACGTCTGGATTCCCCTCATTACTCTTAGGGTGACAAACCCCAAGAGCAATTTACATATGTAGAAAGAAAAGCCAGAGATGCTCAACTAGGCTCATGAGCTAACAAATACATGCAAGAAGCTCACTGGGACTGTGTCCTCGCGCCCAGGGTGCAAACTCTTTTAGCTCAACAGTGCCATACACAGACAGGAAATCTTCTGAAGCATATCATACTGGTCCTGCCACAAAATGCCAGACAATTCCTCTCTGAACAAGGGAGACAGCTAACCCCCGACATACGTATCAGCCTTTTTATGCTTCATCGTGAGGTGCAGCTAATCCCTCTAGGCACTGTGAGCAAGGGGTCCACGTCTGGATTCCCCTCATTACTCTTAGGGTGACAAACCCCAAGAGCAATTTGCATATGTAGAAAGAAAAACCAGAGATGCTCAACTAGGCTCATGAGCTAGCAATTACATGCAAGAAGCTCACTGGGACTGTGTCCTCACGCCCAGGGTGCAAACTCTTTTAGCTCACCAGTGCCATACACAGAGAGGAAATCTTCTGAAGCATATCATACTGGTCCTGCCAAGTGACAGTCCAGCCACAAAATACCAGTCAATTCCTCTCTGAACAAGAGCAACAACTAACCCCAGACATACGTTTCGGCCTTATTGGGCCTCGTCGGTGAGGTGCAGCTGATCCCTCTAGGCACTGTGAGCAAGGGGTCCACATCTGGATTCCACTCATTACTCTTGGGGTGACCAACCCCAAGAGCAATTTGCATATGTAGAAAGAAAGGTGACAAATGCTCAACTAGGCTCATGAGCTAGCAATTACATGCAAGAAGCTCACTGGGACTGTGTCCTCGCACCCAGAGTGCAATCTCTTTTAGCTCAAAAGTGCCATACACAGAGAGGAAAACTTCGGAAGAGTATCATACTGGTCCTGCCAAATGACAGTCCAGCCACGAAATGCCAGACAATTCCTCTCTGAACAAAAGAAACAGCTAACCCCCAGACATACGTTTCAACTTTTTTGGGCCTCATCAGTGAGGTGCAGCTGATCCTTCTAGGCACTGTGAGCAAGGGGTCCATGTCTGGATTCCCCTCATTACTCTTAGGGTGACCACCCCAAGAGCAATTTGCATATGTAGAAAGAAAGGTGAGAGATGCTCAACTAGTCTCATGAGCTAGCAAATACATGCAAGAAGCTCACTGGGACTGTGTCCTCGCGCCCAGGGTGCAATCTCTTTAAGCTCACCAGTGCCATACACAGAGAGGAAATCCTCTAAAGCATATCATACTGATCCTGCCAAATGACAGTCCAGCCACAAAATGCCAGACAAGTCCTCTCTGAACAATGGAAACAGCTAACCCCAGACATATGTTTCAGCCCTTTTTGTGCCTCGTTGGTGAGGTGCAGCTGATCTCTCTATGCACTGTGAGCAAGGGGTCCACGTCTGGATTCCCCTCATTACTCTTAGGGTGACCAACCCCAAGAGCAATTTGCATATGTAGAAAGAAAGGTGACAAATGCTCAACTAGGCTCATGTGCTAGCAAATACATGCAAGAAGCTCACTGGGACTGTGCCCTCACGCCAAGGGTGCAATCACTTTTAGCTCACCAGTGTGATACACAGAGAGAAAATCCTCGAAAGCATAACATACTGGTCCTGACAAATGACAATTCCTTTCTGAACAAGGGAGACAGCTAACCCCCGACATACGTATCAGCCTTTTTATGCCTCGTCGTGAGGTGCAGCTAATCCCTCTAGGCACTGTGAGCAAGGGGTCCACATCTGGATTCCCCTCATTACTATTAGGGTGACAAACCCCAAGAGCAATTTACATATGTAGAAAGAAAAGCCAGAGATGCTCAACTAGGCTCATGAGCTAACAAATACATGCAAGAAGCTCACTGGGACTGTGTCCTCGTGCCCAGGGTGCAAACTCTTTTAGCTCACCAGTGCCATACACAGAGAGGAAATCCTCTAAAGCATATCATACTGGTCCTGCCACAAAATGCCAGACAATTCCTCTCTGAACAAGGGCAACAACTAACCCCAGACATACGTTTCAGCCTTTTTGGGCCTCGTCGGTGAGGTGCAGCTGATCCCTCTAGGCACTGTGAGCAAGGGGTCCACATCTGGATTCCACTCATTACTCTTGGGGTGACCAACCCCAAGAGCAATTTGCATATGTAGAAAGAAAGGTGAGAGATGCTCAACTAGGCTCATGAGCTAGCAATTACATGCAAGAAGCTCACTGGGACTGTGTCCTTGCACCCAGAGTACAATCTGTTTTAGCTCACCAGTGCCATACATAGAGAGGAAATCTTCTGAAGCATATCATACTGGTTCTGCCAAATGACAGTCCAGCCATGAAATGCCAGACAATTCCTCTCTGAACAAAGGAAACAGCTAACCCCCAGATGTACGTTTCAACTTTTTTGGGCCTCATCAGTGAGGTGCAGCTGATCCCTCTAGGGGCTATGAGCAAGGGGTCCATGTCTGGGTTCCCCTCATTACTCTTAGGGTGACCAACCCCAACAGCAATTTGCATATGTAGAAAGAAAGGTGACAAATGCTCAACTAGGCTCATGAGCTAGCAATTACATGCAAGAAACTCACTGGGACTGTGTCCTTGCACCCAGAGTACAATCTGTTTTAGCTCACCAGTGCCATACATAGAGAGGAAATTTTCTGAAGCATATCATACTGGTTCTGCCAAATAACAGTCCAGTCATGAAATGCCAGACAATTACTCTCTGAACAAGAGAAACGGCTAAGCCCAGACATATGTTTAAGCCTTCTTATGCCTCATTTGTGAGGTGCAGCTGATCCCTCTAGGCACTGTGAGCAAGGGGTCCATGTCTGGATTCCCCTCATTACTCTTAGGGTGACCATCCCCAAGAGCAATTTGCATATGTAGAAAGAAAGGTGAGAGATGCTCAACTAGTCTCATGAGCTAGCAAATACATGCAAGAAGCTCACTGGGACTGTGTCCTCGCGCCCAGGGTGCAATCTCTTTAAGCTCACCAGTGCCATACACAGAGAGGAAATCCTCTAAAGCATATCACACTGGTCCTGCCAAATGACAGTCCAGCCACAAAATGCCAGACAAGTCCTCTCTGAACAATGGAAACAGCTAACCCCAGACATATGTTTCAGCCCTTTTTGTGCCTCGTTGGTGAGGTGCAGCTGATCTCTCTATGCACTGTGAGCAAGGGGTCCACGTCTGGATTCCCCTCATTACTCTTAGGGTGACCAACCCCAAAAGCAATTTGCATATGTAGAAAGAAAGGTGACAAATGCTCAACTAGGCTCATGTGCTAGCAAATACATGCAAGAAGCTAACTGGGACTGTGCCCTCACGCCCAGGGTGCAATCACTTTTAGCTCACCAGTGTGATACACAGAGAGGAAATCCTCAAAAGCATATCATACTGGTCCTGACAAATGACAATTCCTCTCTGAACAAGGGAGACAGCTAACCCCCGACATACGTATCAGCCTTTTTATGCCTCGTCGTGAGGTGCAGCTAATCCCTCTAGGCACTGTGAGCAAGGGGTCCACGTCTGGATTCCCCTCATTACTCTTAGGGTGACAAACCCCAAGAGCAATTTGCATATGTAGAAAGAAAAACCAGAGATGCTCAACTAGGCTCATGAGCTAGCAATTACATGCAAGAAGCTCACTGGGACTGTGTCCTCACGCCCAGAGTACAATCTGTTTTAGCTCACCAGTGCCATACACAGAGAAGAAATCTTCTGAAGCATATCATACTGGTCTTGCCAAGTGACAGTCCAGCCACAAAATACCAGTCAATTCCTCTCTGAACAAGGGAAACAGCTAACCCCAAACAAACGTTTTGGCCTTTTTATGCCTCATCGTAAGGTGCAGCTGATCCCTCTAGGCACTGTGAGCAAGGGGTCCACGTCTGGATTCCCCTCATTACTCTTAGGGTGACAAACCCCAAGAGCAATTTACATATGTAGAAAGAAAAGCCAGAGATGCTCAACTAGGCTCATGAGCTAACAAATACATGCAAGAAGCTCACTGGGACTGTGTCCTCGCGCCCAGGGTGCAAACTCTTTTAGCTCACCAGTGCCATACACAGACAGGAAATCTTCTGAAGCATATCATACTGGTCCTGCCACAAAATGCCAGACAATTCCTCTCTGAACAAGGGCAACAACTAACCCCAGACATACGTTTCGGCCTTATTGGGCCTCGTCGGTGAGGTGCAGCTGATCCCTCTAGGCACTGTGAGCAAGGGGTCCACATCTGGATTCCACTCATTACTCTTGGGGTGACCAACCCCAAGAGCAATTTGCATATGTAGAAAGAAAGGTGAGAGATGCTCAACTAGGCTCATGAGTAAGCAATTACATGCAAGAAGCTCACTGGGACTGTGTCCTTGCACCCAGAGTACAATCTGTTTTAGCTCACCAGTGCCATACATAGAGAGGAAATCTTCTGAAGAGTATCATACTGGTTCTGCCAAATGACAGTCCAGCCACGAAATGCCAAACAATTCCTCTCCGAACAAAGAAAACAGCTAACCCCCAGACGTACGTTTCAACTTTTTTGGGCCTCATCAGTGAGGTGCAGCTGATCCCTCTAGGCACTGTGAGCAAGGGGTCCATGTCTGGATTCCCCTCATTACTCTTAGGGTGACCATCCCCAAGAGCAATTTGCATATGTAGAAAGAAAGGTGAGAGATGCTCAACTAGTCTCATGAGCTAGCAAATACATGCAAGAAGCTCACTGGGACTGTGTCCTCGCGCCCAGGGTGCAATCTCTTTAAGCTCACCAGTGCCATACACAGAGAGGAAATCCTCTAAAGCATATCATACTGGTCCTGCCAAATGACAGTCCAGCCACAAAATGCCAGGCAAGTCCTCTCTGAACAATGGAAACAGCTAACCCCAGACGTATGTTTCAGCCTTTTTTGTGCCTCGTTGGTGAGGTGCAGCTGATCTCTCTATGCACTGTGAGCAAGGGGTCCACGTCTGGATTCCCGTCATTACTCTTAGGGTGACCAACCCCAACAGCAATTTGCATATGTAGAAAGAAAGGTGACAAATGCTCAACTAGTCTCAAGAGCTAGCAAATACATGCAAGAAGCTCACTGGGACTGTGTCCTCGCGCCCAGGGTGCAATCTCTTTAAGCTCACCAGTGCCATACACAGAGAGGAAATCCTCTAAAGCATATCATACTGGTCCTGCCAAATGACAATCCAGCCACAAAATGCCAGACAATTCCTCTCTGAACAAGGGCGACAGCTAACCCCCGACATACGTATCAGCCTTTTTATGCCTCATCGTGAGGTGCAGCTAATCCCTCTAGGCACTGTGAGCAAGGGGTCCACGTCTGGATTCCCCTCATTACTCTTAGGGTGACAAACCCCAAGAGCAATTTGCATATGTAGAAAGAAAAACCAGAGATGCTCAACTAGGCTCATGAGCTAGCAATTACATGCAAGAAGCTCACTGGGACTGTGTCCTCACGCCCAGGGTGCAAACTCTTTTAGCTCAACAGTGCCATACACAGACAGGAAATCTTCTGAAGCATATCATACTGGTCCTGCCAAGTGACAGCCCAGCCACAAAATACCAGTCAATTCCTCTCTGAACAAGAGCAACAACTAACCCCAGACATACGTTTCGGCCTTATTGGGCCTCGTCGGTGAGGTGCAGCTGATCCCTCTAGGCACTGTGAGCAAGGGGTCCACATCTGGATTCCACTCATTACTCTTGGGGTGACCAACCCCAAGAGCAATTTGCATATGTAGAAAGAAAGGTGACAAATGCTCAACTAGGCTCATGAGCTAGCAATTACATGCAAGAACCTCACTTGGACTGTGTCCTCGCACCCAGAGTGCAATCTCTTTTAGCTCAAAAGTGCCATACACAGAGAGGAAAACTTCTGAAGAGTATCATACTGGTCCTGCCAAATGACAGTCCAGCCACGAAATGCCAGACAATTCCTCTCTGAACAAAGGAAACAGCTAACCCCCAGACATACGTTTCAACTTTTTTGGGCCTCATCAGTGAGGTGCAGCTGATCCTTCTAGGCACTGTGAGCAAGGGGTCCATGTCTGGATTCCCCTCATTACTCTTAGGGTGACAAACCCCAAGAGCAATTTGCATATGTAGAAAGAAAGGTGAGAGATGCTCAACTAGTCTCATGAGCTAGCAAATACATGCAAGAAGCTCACTGGGACTGTGTCCTCGCGCCCAGGGTGCAATCTCTTTAAGCTCACCAGTGCCATACACAGAGAGGAAATCCTCTAAAGCATATCATACTGATCCTGCCAAATGACAGTCCAGCCACAAAATGCCAGACAAGTCCTCTCTGAACAATGGAAACAGCTAACCCGAGACATATGTTTCAGCCCTTTTTGTGCCTCGTTGGTGAGGTGCAGCTGATCTCTCTATGCACTGTGAGCAAGGGGTCCACGTCTGGATTCCCCTCATTACTCTTAGGGTGACCAACCCCAAGAGCAATTTGCATATGTAGAAAGAAAGGTGACAAATGCTCAACTAGGTTCATGTGCTAGCAAATACATGCAAGAAGCTCACTGGGACTGTGCCCTCACGCCAAGGGTGCAATCACTTTTAGCTCACCAGTGTGATACACAGAGAGAAAATCCTCGAAAGCATATCATACTGGTCCTGACAAATGACAATTCCTCTCTGAACAAGGGAGACAGCTAACCCCCAACATACGTATCAGCCTTTTTATGCCTCATCGTGAGGTGCAGCTAATCCCTCTAGGCACTGTGAGCAAGGGGTCCACATCTGGATTCCCCTCATTACTATTAGGGTGACAAACCCCAAGAGCAATTTGCATATGTAGAAAGAAAAGCCAGAGATGCTCAACTAGGCTCATGAGCTAACAAATACATGCAAAAAGCTCACTGGGACTGTGTCCTCGTGCCCAGGGTGCAAACTCTTTTAGCTCACCAGTGCCATACTCAGAGAGGAAATCCTCTAAAGCATATCATACTGGTCCTGCCACAAAATGCCAGACAATTCCTCTCTGAACAAGGGCAACAACTAACCCCAGACATACGTTTCAGCCTTTTTGGGCCTCGTCGGTGAGGTGCAGCTGATCCCTCTAGGCACTGTGAGCAAGGGGTCCACATCTGGATTCCACTCATTACTCTTGGGGTAACCAACCCCAAGAGCAATTTGCATATGTAGAAAGAAAGGTGAGAGTTGCTCAACTAGGCTCTTGAGCTAGCAATTACATGCAAGAAGCTCACTGGGACTGTGTCCTTGCACCCAGGGTACAATCTGTTTTAGCTCACCAGTGCCATACACAGAGAGGAAATCTTCTGAAGCATATCATACTGGTTCTGCCAAATAACAGTCCAGCCATGAAATGCCAGACAATTACTCTCTGAACAAGGGAAACAGCTAACCCCAGACATATGTTTAAGCCTTCTTATGCCTCGTCGATGAGGTGCAGCTGATTCCTCTAGGCACTGTGAGCAAGGGGTCCATGTCTGGATTCCCCTCATTACTCTTAGGGTGACCAACCCCAACAGCAATTTGCATATGTAGAAAGAAAGGCGAGAAATGCTCAACTAGGCTCATGAGCTAGCAAATACATGGAAGAAGCTCAATGACACTGTATCCTCACGCCCAGCGTGCAATCTCTCTTAGCTCATCAGTGCCATACACAGAGAGAAAATCTTCTGAAGCATATCATACTGGTCCTATCAAACGACAGTCCAGCCACAAAATGACAGACAATTCCTGTCTGAACAAGAGAAACAGCTAACACCAGACATACATTTTGGCCTTTTTGGGCCTCATTGGTGAGGTGCAGCTGATCCCTTTATGTCATGACAGGCCAGCCACAAAATGCCAGACAATTCCTGAACAAGGGAAACACCTAACCCCAGACAGAGTGTCGTGGTCATGGTCGTGGTTGGGGACATACAGCTGATCCCTCTAGGCACTGTGAGCAAGGGGTCCATGTATGAATTCCCATCATTACTCTTAGGGTGACCAACCCCAAGAGCAATTTGCATATGTAGGAAGAAAGGTGAGAGATGCTCAACTAGGCTCATGAGCTAGCAAATACTTGCAAGAAGCTCACCCTAAGAGTAATGAGGGGAATCCAGACATGGACCTCTTGCTGCAACTCACTGATGCTGACTATTGATGGAGCTCAGCTGCACCTCCATGATGCTTCCCAAGAAGAACAAAATCTATATCTGGGGTTAGTTGTTGTTCTTCAGAGAGAAATTTTCATTTGGCAGGACCAGTATGCTTTAGAAGATTTTCTCTCTGTGTATGGCTCTGGTGAGTTAAAAGAGATTGCAAACTGGGTGTGAGGACACAGTCCCAGTGAGCTTCTTGCATGTATTTGTTAGCTCATGAGCTTAGTTGAGCATCTCTGTCTTTTCTTTCTACATATGGCCTTCAGCAGAACCTTCGCACACAAACATACAGAGGATAGTATGTCCACCAGCAGACCCTTCACACATGAACATACAGAGGGCAGTGTGGCCTTCAGCATAACCTTCACACATGAACATACAGAGGACAGTGTGGCCTTCAGCAGACTCTTCACACATGAACATACAGAGGACAGTGTGGCCTTCAGCAGAACCTTCACACACAAACATACAAAGGACAGTGTGGCCTTCAGCAGAACCTTCACACATGAACATACAGAGGACAGTGTGGCCTTCAGCAGAACCTTCGCACATGAACATACAGAGGACAGTGTGGCCTTCAACAGACCTTTTACATGAGCTTTGTTGGAGACTGCAATGGTCATCTCACCCTTCGAACAATGGCAGACCCATGTGGGTGCCAGCTAAAAATATTGACTGGCATTCACGTGTGCCGGCCATTAGTCACACACCTCCTGTGTCAGATGGATGGTAGAAGGCAGGAGAAGGTGTGTGAAAGAACACAGGCAGGGGGCCACAACCATTCCGTCACCTGCAGGGCTGAATTTGTATCCCGGGTTCCCTTAGGCAAGGCACTGTCTGCGCCCATAGCTCCACCCATGGCCACAACCCATTCCTCACATGACGTCACTCCTAGTCCCATCCACCATTTTCTAGCACAGAAAATACCTTTGGCTTATATTATAACAAGCTATCTTTAACCCCTTGGTTGCTAGAGAGATCTCCACAGCATTGTTTCACCATGAGATCTCTGTAGCATCCAAGGGGGTAAATAATATCCTATATAGATATATAAAACTGCTGCAGGGACAGTGAGATTTATCTGACCACACCCACAATTCAGAATGTGGGTGTGGCCAGCTCAGCTCAGCTCAGCCACCACCCTTCAATATCTGGAGTTCTACTCAGTTGTCTACTCTGCCTATTGGGAAATCTGGCCCAGAAAATATATCAGTTAGGTGTTTGTCTGCACTGGTAAAGAGATAGATGATAACAGTGTAGTGTGTTGTGATAAAGTGCATTACTGTAACTCTGCAGAGAAAGTCAGATGTGATATTTATATCGCTCCCATGCCGTATGTCTACAGCCAGACTCCAGCGCAAGATTATATTTTACCCCTGTCATTTCTAAACTGTAAGATAATACAAATTTTATTTCAAGGGCTACTTTGCATAGACAAAAGGGGACAATTTCTGTAGCAAACCAACAGCAAAAAAAAAAATCCCATTGATAAAAATAAAAATTTTAATAGCTTACACAGAAATATAGAATTTGACGGCAGATAAGAACCATTTCGGCCCATCTAGTCTGTCCATTTTCCTACTGTAAGTTCCTTGGTCTTTTCTTATGTTCAGGACAGCCTTATGCCTATCCCATGTATGCTTACATCCCCTTACTGCATTAACCTCTACCATTCTGCTGGTAGACTATTTTTTTTATCCACTACCCTCTCAGTGAAGTAAAACTTTCTTACATTACATATAAACCTGTGTCCATCTAGTTTTAGATTATGGCCTCTTGTCCTAACATTTTTACTCCTTTGAAATATACTTCCATTCTGCACTTTGTTGAACCCCTTCATGTATGTGAATGTGTCTATCATATCCCCTCTCTCTCTTCTCTCCTCCAAGCTATACATGTTCAGATCCTTTAGTCTATCCTGATATTTCTTTTCCTGTAAACCAGTCACCATTTTAGTAGTCCTTCTCCGAATTCTCTCTAGAGTATCTATATCCTTCTGGAAATGGGGTCTCCAGTACTGTACACAATACTCTATAGTATCTATATCCTTCTGGAGATGGGGTCTCCAGTACTGTACACAATACTCTATAGTATCTATATCCTTCTGGAGATGGGGTCTCCGGTACTGTACACAATACTCTAGAGTATCTATATCCTTCTGTGGATGGGGTCTCCAGTACTGTACACAATTCTCTAGGTGAGGTCTAACCAGAGATCTGTAGAGTGGCATGACCACTTCCCTTTTTCTGCTACTAATGCTCCTAGCTATACAACCCAGCACCTTGCTTGCATTCCCCACCGCTTTGTTACATTGCCTGCCTACTAGTGTTGAGCGAGCATGCTCGGCCGATGCTCGGATCGGCTCGAGCATCGCTCTGCTCGGCACATGTCGGTACTCGTACGAGTACCGCATGTGCTCGCCCGCCATGTTCGGGTCTCCTCCCCGCACGTTTTGCGGCTGCTGCGCAGCCAATAAACGTGCAGGGAGGCTCTGACATCGGTGTAATGCCAGCAGCCATGTTGGCTGCTGGCATTACACTGATTGGCTGGCCAGAACCCGTGGTCAGGTGCTGTATAGCACCTGACCAGCGAGTTCGGCTCAGTCTGAGCCAGGGAGAGCTGAGGATAGGAAGGGAAAGGCAGTGTAGGGAGGAAAAAAACAAAAATTGTGAAAAAAAAAGAACCAAAAGTCCTTTTTAGGACTACTGTGTGTGGGGGCAGCAGGTTATTTGGTGTGGGGGGAAAAAAACAAAAAAAAAAAAAAAAAAATATATATATTCTGTTTAGTGTGCAAAGTTGCAGATTAGAGCACATTCTGTTTAGTGTGCAAAGTTGCAGATTAGAGCACATTCTGTTTAGTGTGCAAAGTTGCAGATTAGAGCACATTCTGTTTAGTCTTCAAACTAAAATATCAAAGTCACGTATTCCATTCAGTGTGCGTCGCCGCAGTTTAGCAGCACATTCTGAGTACTGTGCAGAGTTGCAGAATAGGAAGAAATACTGTTAAGTCTTCAAACTAAAATATCAAAGTCACATATTCCATTCAGTGTGCTTCGCCGCAGTGTAGCAGCACATTCTGTGTACTGTGCAGAGTTGCAGAATAGGAAGAAATACTGTTAAGTCTTCAAACTAAAATTTCAAAGTCACATATTCCATTCAGTGTGCTTCGCCGCAGTTTAGCAGCACATTCTGTGTACTGTGCAGAGTTGCAGAATAGGAAGAAATACTGTTAAGTCTTCAAACTAAAATATCAAAGTCACATATTCCATTCAGTGTCTTTCACCGCCGTTTAACAGCCTATTCTGTGTACTCTGCAGAGTTGCAAAATTATAAGAAATACTGTTAAGTTTTCAAACTCAAATATTAAAGTCACATATTCCATTCAGTGTCTTTCACCGCCGTTTAACAGCCTATTCTGTGTACTCTGTACAGTTGCAGAATTATAAGAAATACTGTTAAGTTTTCAAACTCAAATATTAAAGTCACATATTCCATTCAGTGTCTTTCACCGCCGTTTAACAGCCTATTCTGTGTACTCTGTACAGTTGCAGAATTATAAGAAATACTGTTAAGTTTTCAAACTCAAATATTAAAGTCACATATTCCATTCAGTGTCTTTCACCGCCGTTTAACAGCCTATTCTGTGTACTCTGCAGAGTTGCAGAATTATAAGAAATAAAGAAATACTGTTAAGTTTTCAAACTCAAATATTAAAGTCACATATTCCATTCAGTGTCTTTCACCGCCGTTTAACAGCCTATTCTGTGTACTCTGCAGAGTTGCAGAATTATAAGAAATACTGTTAAGTTTTCAAACTCAAATATTAAAGTCACATATTCCATTCAGTGTGTTTCAACGCCGTTTAACAGCCTATTCTGTGTACTCTGTACAGTTGCAGAATTATAAGAAATACTGTTAAGTTTTCAAACTCAAATATTAAAGTCACATATTCCATTCAGTGTGTTTCAACGCCGTTTAACAGCCTATTCTGTGTACTCTGTACAGTTGCAGAATTATAAGAAATACTGTTAAGTTTTCAAACTCAAATATTAAAGTCACATATTCCATTCAGTGTGTTTCAACGCCGTTTAACAGCCTATTCTGTGTACTCTGTACAGTTGCAGAATTATAAGAAATACTGTTAAGTTTTCAAACTCAAATATTAAAGTCACATATTCCATTCAGTGTCTTTCACCGCCGTTTAACAGCCTATTCTGTGTACTCTGTACAGTTGCAGAATAGGAAGAAATACTGTTAAGTTTTCAAACTCAAATATTAAAGTCACATATTCCATTCAGTGTCTTTCACCGCCGTTTAACAGCCTATTCTGTGTACTCTGTACAGTTGCAGAATTATAAGAAATACTGTTAAGTTTTCAAACTCAAATATTAAAGTCACATATTCCATTCAGTGTCTTTCACCGCCGTTTAACAGCCTATTCTGTGTACTCTGTACAGTTGCAGAATAGGAAGAAATACTGTTAAGTTTTCAAACTCAAATATTAAAGTCACATATTCCATTCAGTGTCTTTCACCGCCGTTTAACAGCCTATTCTGTGTACTCTGTACAGTTGCAGAATTATAAGAAATACTGTTAAGTTTTCAAACTCAAATATTAAAGTCACATATTCCATTCAGTGTCTTTCACCGCCGTTTAACAGCCTATTCTGTGTACTCTGCAGAGTTGCAGAATTATAAGAAATACTGTTAAGTTTTCAAACTCAAATATTAAAGTCACATATTCCATTCAGTGTCTTTCACCGCCGTTTAACAGCCTATTCTGTGTACTCTGCAGAGTTGCAGAATTATAAGAAATAAAGAAATACTGTTAAGTTTTCAAACTCAAATATTAAAGTCACATATTCCATTCAGTGTGTTTCAACGCCGTTTAACAGCCTATTCTGTGTACTGTGCAGAGTTGCAGAATAGGAAGAAATACTGTTAAGTCTTCAAACTAAAATATCAAAGTCACATATTCCATTCAGTGTGTTTCAACGCCGTTTAACAGCCTATTCTGTGTACTCTGTACAGTTGCAGAATTATAAGAAATACTGTTAAGTTTTCAAACTCAAATATTAAAGTCACATATTCTGTGTAAGATGAAGAAGGCGGGTAAAAAGGGACGGGGAAGTGGACGTGATCCTGAAAGTTCAGGGCGCGGGTCAGGACGCGGAGAAACTGTGCCTGGTGCCAGAGCACAAGAAAGAAAGACATCCACCATACCTAGCTTCATGTCTGATTTCACAGGGCGTCGCAGGACATCACTCTCGAGGTCCGACCAGTGCGAACAGGTGGTCGGTTGGATGACAGCTGATACTGCTTCCAGTCGGTTAAGCACCACCCTGTCTTCCACCAAGTCCACTCTCAGTAGCCAAGAGTCTGGTCAACATAATCCTCACTCTGATCATCCTTCCTCCCACCATACACGGTCTGGTCAAAGAAGTGATCCCACACTGGGATATAGTGATGAGCTCGTCTCATCACCAATCCTTCATTTGACCCTCTCTCCAAGCACGCTTGCAGAGGAACATGACATCTTGTGCCCTGATTCACAACCTCTAGAGGCTACCCAATCACAAGAAGATGACAGATGTGAACGGCATTTAAGGTCAAAGGAAGTAGTGGATGATGATGATGATGATGATGAGACACAGTTGCCATTAAATCAACCACTATTTCCGTCTCAAGACCTTGTTGAGGAGAATGTTATACAGTTGTCAATGACTGAGTATGTGGTGGGATCAAGACTTGAGGAGGATGATCAGAGTGAGGAAGTGGAGGAGGACTTGGTGGACGATGAGGTGACTGACCCCACCTGGGAAGGTGTAGAGCCGAGCGATGACAGCAGTCCTGAGGGTGAGCCATCTGCAGCACCGCAACAGGCTGGAAGAGGCAGTGGTGTGGCTACAGAAAGAAGGCGGACCGCACCAAACCGGCCCGCAAATGTTCCACGGAGCACCCCCTTGCGTAAATCTACCTTGCCAAAGGGTAGGTGTTCCGCGGTATGGCGTTTTTTTAAGGAAAGTGCGGACGACAAAAGAATTGTAGTTTGCAACCTGTGCCACACCAGAATGAGCCGAGGCATGAACACTAGAAACCTCACCACCACCAGCATGATCCGACACATGGCATCCAAGCACCGTAGTAAGTGGGAGGAACGCCTGGATCGCCCACCTGTGTCTGCAGGCCACACCACTGCCTCCTCTTCCCCTGTTTTCGGTGCCGGCCAATCGCCTGTCGAAGGCGCAGGCCCGCATACCTCCCGCCCTGCACCTGTACCATCTGAAGCACCATCAGCGACCACATCCACTTCCCTGTCCCAGCACAGCGTCCAAATGTCGTTACCCCAGGCATTTGAGCGCAAGAGAAAGTACCCAGCCACCCACCCACAGGCCATAGCACTAACCTCACACCTTTCAAAATTACTGGCCATCGAAATGCTGCCATTTAGGCTTGTGGACACTGAGTCCTTCCGCAGCCTGATGGCAGCAGCTGTCCCTCGGTACGCGGTCCCCAGCCGCCACTACTTTTCCCGGTGTGCCATCCCCGCATTACACCACCATGTGTCCCGTAACATCACCCGTGCCCTGACCAACGCAGTTACTGGGAAGGTCCACTTAACGACTGACACATGGACAAGTGCTTGTGGCCAGGGACGCTACATTTCCCTGACGGCACACTGGGTGAATGTCGTGGAGGCTGGGAGCGACTCGGACCCTGGGATGGCACGGGTGCTACCCACGCCGAGGATTGCGGGCCCTACCTCCATCAGGGTTTCCACCAGCACCTACGTTATTGGCTCCTCCTCCTCCGTTTCCACCTCCGAATTCTCTACACACACCGCCACTCCCCCATCAGCCAGTAGCTGGAAGCAGTGTAGCACTGCAGTGGGGAAGCGTCAACAGGCCGTGCTGAAGCTGATCTGCCTTGGGGACAAACAGCACACGGCCTCAGAGCTGTTGCAGGGGATTAGTCACCAGACCGAGCAGTGGCTCTCGCCACTCAACCTGCAAGCAGGCATGGTTGTGTGTGATAATGGGCGTAACTTGGTGGCGGCTTTGGAGCTCGGCAAGCTCACACACGTACCATGCCTAGCGCATGTATTTAATTTAGTGGTGCAGCGATTTCTAAAAACCTACCCCAATGTGCATGATCTCTTGACCAAGGTGCGCCGCGTGTGTGCACATTTCCGTAAGTCATCAACAGCTTCGGCCGGCCTGTTGAAGCTGCAGCAGCGCTTACAATTGCCAGCTCACCGGCTGCTGTGTGACGTGAGCACGCGCTGGAACTCCACCTTCCACATGTTGGCCCGGCTTTGTGAGCAGCAGAGGGCAGTAGTGGAGTACCAGCTGTTACACGGTCGTCGCCTCTCCGTTCAACTTCCTGTAATCAGAAGTGAGGAGTGGGAATGGATGTCAGACCTCTGCAAGGTTTTACGCAATTTTGAGGAATCGACACAGATGGTGAGCGGCGATAACGCTATTATCAGTGTAACCATCCCACTTCTGTGTCTACTGAAACGCTCGCTGCTCACAATTAAAACCGACGCTTTGCATGTGGAAGAGGTGGAAATGGGGGAGGAAGAGCTTACACAAGGTGATAGCCAGAGCACCCTCACTTCGTCTTCTCAGCGACAATTGGAGGAGGCGGAGGAGGAGGAGGAGGAGGAGGAGGAAGACACGGTTGCCTCCGCTACAGAGGGTAGCCATGGAACTTTAGTTCCATCTCTTCAGCGTGGGTGGGCAGAAGAGGAGGAAGAGGATGAGGATATTGAGAGTCAGCCTCCTGGTGAGGACAGCGAAATCTTGACTGTTGGTACTCTGGCACACATGGCTGACTTTATGTTAGGCTGCCTTTCCCGTGACCCACGCGTTGTACGCATTTTAGACAACACGGATTACTGGGTGTTCACCCTTCTGGACCCCCGCTACAAAGAGAATTTCTCATCTCTCATTCCTCCGGTGGAGAGGACAAGCAAAATGGTGCAATACCAGAAGGTTCTTGTTGAAAAATTGCTCCAAAATTTTCCATCTGACAACGCTGGCGGCAGAGTACGTGCTACCTTGGCCAACCGAGAAGGGGAGAAAAGGGGAGCACACAGCAGTTCCGAGAAAGGCAGGGCAACACTCTCCAAGGCGTGGGACACCTTCATGACACCCCGGCAGCACCCTCACCCTGATGCGCAGCCTAGTGTCACAAGGAGGGAAAAGTTTTGGAAGATGGTGAAGGAGTACGTAGCAGACCGTGTCAGCGTCCTCAATGATCCCTCTGTGCCTTACAACTACTGGGTGTCCAAGCTGGACACGTGGTATGAACTGGCACTCTACGCCTTGGAGGTGCTGGCCTGCCCTGCCGCCAGCGTTCTGTCTGAGCGGGTATTTAGTGCTGCTGGTGGCATCATAACAGATAAGCGTATCCGCCTTTCCACCGACAATGCTGATAGGTTGACACTTATAAAAATGAACAAGGCCTGGATTTCCCCTGACTTCTCCACTCCACTGGAGGAAAGCCCCGGGGGAACATAAACTCACTTTATATATGTTATTTACAATGATGGGAATACTCTGTATTCCCATTCACCCCTTCCACCCAAAAAACGGGTATATGGTTGACTCTTAATCTTCTCATCCTCCTCCTCCTCTTCCATATGCCCTGTGCTATAATTTTTATATAGGGCCAGCTCACCAGCGGGCCCTGTGATATAATTTTTATATAGGGCCAGCTCACCAGCGGGCCCTGTTTGCCAATTTTTATATAGGTCAGCTCACCAGCGGGCCTTCTCATATAATGTTTTATTGGGTCAGCTCTCTAGCGGGCCCTCTCATATAATGTTTTATAGCGTCAGCTCACTAGCGGGCCTTCGCATATAATGTTTAGGATGGTCAGCTCTGCAGCAGACCCTCACCCATAATGTTTTAGATGGTCAGCTCAGCGCACGTTTCCCTCTTAATCATGGCCTCAGTTCTGAAAATCAAGGAAATTTTTGGGAGAATTTGCCTCTGCGCACGTTTCCCTCTTAATCATGGCCTCAGTTCTGAAAATCAAGGAAATTTTTGGGAGAATTTGCAGATGATATACAAGTAAATATACAGCAAATATTGTTTGGTAACAATTTTTCGCCTAAAGTCGTTTTTATTTTCCTTTTTGTGTGTTTTATGGTCAGTCTGTAAAAATGGCGTACTACGGGCGAAAGATCGTTCCCAGCAGCGATGTTGGAGTCCAAGGTGCATCCAGACATCCTCCCTATGCTGTCCCTGAACCATTTCTGTAGTGTTTCCATCTTTTTCTGCCCTTTTCCTATGGACCAGGCACCCTCCCCTCATCAGAGCAGGGGGTGCCTGGTGTAATGCTCGAGTCCTCCCATTGACTTCAATGGGGCTCGGATGCTCGGCCGAGCACTCGAGCCTCAGGGGGTGCTCGGTCAGAGCACCCGAACATCCGAGCATTGGGGTGCTCGCTCATCACTACTGCCTACCTTTAAGTTATTAAAAATAATTACTCCCAAGTCTCTTTCCCCTGTTGTCTCTGACAGTACAGTACCCTTAATAGTATATTCTGCCTTTGGATTCTTATGTCCCAAATGCATTATTTTACATTTATCAACATTAAACCGCAGCTGCCATGCACGTCTCCAATGCATAAAAAGCAATGCATTGTAGACCTGTCTAGTGTTCAAAGGGTTAAAAGTCTGAGTTAACCCTTTTAATGCCAAAGAGGAATGCAACTCGCTCAAAGGGTAAAATGAGTGGGAATTTGAATAATTTGTGTTGGTTCCCTACGGTGCATCGGATTTGCTTCAGAATCGTTCCCTTTTCTTTGTGCCTATGGGCAATATGTTCAAAGAGGTAGCGAAATAGCTTTTATCTCTTGTAATGACTTTTCAAAGTACAGTGTCATCGGGATCATTAATATTTTCAGATAGTGTCGGTTATGATCAGAAATATGTTGTTTGTCCTGACTGAAATTGTCGTACGTAAAGACAAAAATGTCGTAAAAAAAAGTCTTAACTAACAACAAAAATGTCTTAAAGGGATAGTAATACTTAAAATGTAAAAAAAAAATATGTTGTAGGGTTTATCCCCCTGAGTAAAACAAGAGTACTCCCACTGCTGAAAGGTGTTTCATTCAAAAGTTATTAATTTTCAAAGTTGAATTTTTTAGGTGCAATATCACAATGGCCTGAAATTGTACAGTGGCACTGTTGCTACACCATCCTATGGAGATTTATGGTCAATTGACCAGAGCTGTCCATAGGATCGTGTAGCAACAGCACCACTGTACAATTTCAGGCCACTGTGATATTGTACCTAAAAAACTTCAACTTTGACAATTAATAACTTTTGAATGAAACACCTTTCAGCAGTGGGAGTACTCTTGTTTTACTCAGGGGGATAAACCCTACAACATATTTTTTTTACATTTTAAGTATTACTATCCCTTTAAAGTGATAGTAATGTTTCATAATAAAAACAGCTCTAATTAATCATCATAGTATTTGGACTTTGGAGAGTGTTATTTCAATTCTGTCAGAGTTGTAGTACAAGAGTAATTCAATGACAAAGTATCCCCCTCCCGCCCCTTTTACTGATGTAACACTGCTCAGCCAGATCAGAAGGGAGGTGCCCAGGTAGACTGCCGAGAGGGACAATCTTCAATTAAGATAAGGGAAAAACCTGAAAAACTTGTCAAGGGGGGCAGGGATTTCATTGTTTTCATAGGAAGAAGATTGTCCCCTTCTGTTATCTGTCTGGTCTATGGACTGCATTCCACATCTGAGAAGAGATTGTTTACTTTTTTCTTAACGTACAAATTTTGTCTTTTGCAAGACATTTTTTTGCCGTTAGTTACGACAATTTTTATTTTTCCTCTATACGACACTGGAGAGTAGCCACGCCCTTTCCCCTCCCCTTTTCCCAGCAATTCTGGAGTTGTGTCGTACACAACGGACATTACCAGGCCCGGAGTGGGACAAAAAATAGGCCCGGGCATTTAAGGCTGAGCAGCCCATTTGTCACGTTCTGAAGAGGAACCAGGCAAGTAGCTGGGGTGCGACGCTGGAGAGCGATGCTCGGGTGCGGTGACAGCCACCCTCGTCTCCTTGCTGCGGCCGAAGCCGAGTTAAAGGTGCTGGCCGCGAAGCCAGATGTCCGACCCCGGTTGAGCCGGGACCCTGACCAGGATGGAGACGAGGGAACACTGTATGGACCCAGTTCCCCTTCCCCTAATCTTCAGAGCGGATCCTATTGCAGAGAAGCAGGACGACAGGAATACCCAGGAGATCTACGTCCTCCCTCAACCAGAGAGAGAGCTAGAGGAAGGCCCTCCGGAAGACGAAAACTGGAAGGAGCAGCTGGAAGGCAAGGCCGGTGGAGAATCTCCTACCAACGGACCGGTCGCTGAGACCGTCAGGCTCTGAAAAGGACCAGGAGTCCAAAGATAGGGAGACAAGCCCCCCAGGAAACCCAAGGCTAGGACCAAACCTAGGACCTGCCCACCTCCAGCGGAACCGATAACAGAGGGAAAGGAGGACAAGCCTTGGCAGGGAACCAGACCCCTGACTCCTCGTCCGAACTCCCACTGACCTTCCCCAAAACTGAGAAATTCCCCGGGCCTCTAAGGAAGGGCCAAAAAGGGACAAGCCTCTGACCAGGCCTCAGGACTGGGATAAATCTGCGGGACACGACCGCAACCCTAAAGCGAGCCCAGAACCGGGTAAACAGAGGCCATAACCGGGTAACGTCAACGGACCCAACCAGATACCTAACCAACAGCTGCAAAGATGCAGCACTGGAAGACCCCTCTCTCTTTCTCCCAGCAAGCCAGACAGGGCCTCCGCCCGAGATACACCACCCTGGCGGCAGAGAATCAACGGGCAGGGCCACCGCTGCTCAAGTGGGAAGCCCGACACCCCCAGCAGGGAATAACCCGCAACCGAGGCCGGAGTTAGGCCGCCGGGGGAAGTCTGAGTCACCCAGCGCAGGAAGCGCGAAAGAGAGAAAGAAGGGCTCAACAGAGACGGGAGAAGGGCACCAGAACCCACGGTCAGACAAAGCCTGGAATCGGAGGGAGCACCGGTCTGGACTTCGCCTGATCCCAAGTAGACCCCAGTCCTCAAGGGCCAAGGCCAACCAGGCCACGGAGCAGGCGCCACAACGCCCCTTCAGGGGCCACCAAGCTGGGGAACCAGGGGCAGACAGTGGGGAACGGAGGATGAACAGGAGACAAGTCAAAACTGCCTAAGACTTACCGCGGACACTGGAACCACGGAGGACGGGCAGAAACAGGTCAGATGCAGCCGGAAGGATCAGCAGCCAGAGCGGAAACAGGAGCCAGGTCAACAAGCCGAAGTCAGGAAGAGGAAACGCCAACTGGAAGGAAGTCTCCAGGATGCACGAAATAATCGAGCAAGGAAGGTAAGGGCTGGCTGTGCTAAAAAACCCTAATGCACCAATAGGAACCCAGGACTCCCAAGATAAGGGAACCGGAGCGGCTAAGACTGAAAAGATAGTGAAATCGTGACACCATTTTTATTTTTTGAGCAGCCCGTGGGGGGGCCTTCATAGACACTGACTGTTGCAGGGTTGGACTGTCGCCCGACGGTGATCGTGGGCGGAGCTTATAATCACGTGCGGTGCGCCGCACGACTGCACGTTGATTGCCCGCTGTCCAGGAAACTTGTAACGAGGTACCCGTCTTTCAGAACGTGAAAGACGGCCCAACTTGTTTAATGATTAATTTTTTTTTAAATGCCCGGACCGGCCCCGGACCGGCCCACCAGGCAAATGCCTGGTATGCCCGATGGCCAGTCAGGACCTGGTCATTACTAGTTTTTTGTAGTATACTCTATAGAAAATATGTCGTTTATGCATACAATTACTTATTTTTGTCTTTCATGACACTTTTTTGTCGTTATCCCTTTGAACATACTGCCCCAAGTGCACAAACTCACAACTGCAAGTGAAATGAGTGCTTGTTGAGGCGACCTACAGACACGTGCACACCTAGACACCAAGGGGGGCTTGAGCACCCGCCCTTTTTGTCCAAAGTGCCCTCGTGCCCTTTTAACAAAAAAAAAAAATAATATTAATAATTATGAGAAGTGCCCTTTTTTTCATTTGAGCCCCTGCCCCCCAAAATGTCTGTGCACATCCCTGGCGACCTATACACATACGTGGGATCTCTCATGGTTTGACCCTGAGACTCCGGGTTTTGAACCAAATCTCATGTCTCAGGGTGAAGGGCCAGATTATTAGGGTGAGAGAGTTCAGTGTTAAAGGGAAAGTAATACTTAATATGTAAAATAATTATTTTGTCTTTGTGCTTTATTGAAAAGTTATTACAGCTCAAACCTGAATTTTTTTGGTGCAATATCACAGTAGCCAGAAATTGTACAGTGGCGCTGTTGCTACACCATCCTATGATGATTTATTTTTAACTGACCAGAGCTGTTCATAGGATGGTGTAGCAACAGCGCCACTGTACAATTTCAGGTCACTGTGATACTGTGCCTAAAAAAATTCAAGTTTGAGCTATAATAAGTTTTGAATAAAACACCTTTCATCAGTTGGAGTTCCCTTATGTTACTCGGAAGGTTAAAACCTACAAGAAATTGTTTTCATATTAATTACTTCTCTTCTGTCTGTCCAGGCAGGGAAAACTCTTAAAGGAGCAGTAAACTTTTTAAATAAAAAAATATATATTTTAGGGATTTTCCTATTGAGTAAAATAAGGGTGCTCCTACTGCTGAGAGATTTATATTTCCAGAGTTATTACAGTTTAAACCCATGTTTTTTTACATTAGCAGTGCCCTCTAGTGGTTAAATTCTAATTAGATTTCCTGTTAGATTCTAATGGAGAGGAAAGTCAGAAAAGTCAGAGACATACAGTTCTCCATAGAATGTGATAGAAACTGCTGAGTCACTTCCTGTCAGTTAAAACTATCACAAAGTAAACACAGTAAATTCACTTCCTGTCAGTTAGAACTATCAGGAAGTAATCACACAGTAAATTCACTTCCTGGTTATTTAAACTGCTATAATTTTTAAGAAAACATCTGACAGCGATGGGAGTGACCTTGTTTTATTCAGCAGGAAATGCTCTATAAACTATGTGTTTTCATAAAAAAAGTTTACTGCTCCCTTAAGTTACAGCACATTAAACCCTTTGAGTGTCAGAGGGGTACACCAAGCATTGTAAAGCAATGTGTGGCTTACTGCTCTGGCACTTAAAGGGTTAAAGGTTCTCCGAGGACTGATACGAACACTTCACGGTTAGAGCAAGTAGTGAAACATCACCAGAATCTGCATTATGGTGATGTTTACGGGTTAAAGCGGAACTATTATGTTAAATACATTGCCCCCCAATATATTAATAAACTAGTGATTTGCAAAGTCTTACTGTCCTTAAAGGGATAGTAAACTCCTCCAAAAAAACTGTTGGCGAATTGATAGGACTAATAAAAAAACATGCAATGCCCTTATTCCCATCTCTCAAACAGTTATGGTTTGAGAGATGTAATAAAATAAAGACCTCCGCTCCCTCCCCCTTCTCATTCGTCCGCTGTATAGTGGACGTCACGAGATCCTGCTTCCGGGACCAGACGGCGGCTCTTCAGGAGCGCTGTCATCGAGATATCTAAGTATGATTACTTCATCGGAATGGTCTACAATGTGTGCTTGCAAGCTAGGCACACGTTGTAGACCATACCAATGAAGTAATTCTAGTTAGATATCTAGATGACAGCACTCCTGAAGAGCCGCCCATAGCCAGGCGACCGGATTCTGCCTCTGACAGCTTTACAGCTCGTCAGACAGAAAGGGGAGGGAGCAGAGGACTTTATTTTCTTATATCTCTAAAACCATAACAGTTAGAGAGATGGGAATAAAGGCATTGTATGTTTTTTATTACTCCTATCAATTCACAAACAGTTTTTTGGGGGGTTTACTATCCCTTTAAGCTCCAGAAGTCTGCGTTATTCCGGTAAAAAAACATCTTTGCAGGAACCAGAGGACAGACAGCACAGACATCTTGGAGGAAATGTACCTCTGAGTCTGCACTGCCTGTCCCATTCACTGCCAGTATTGGTGAATGACGTAAGTTGGTGACCTCAAGGTACCAGAACTTCCTTAGAGCGCAGGCCACAGAGCTTCTCATGTAAGCCCAGAGCAGCCCGTTGCCTGCCGAAGAAGTCTTTTTACTGGAATAACGCAGACTTCTGGAGCTTAAGGACAGTAAGACGTTGCAAATCGCTAGTTTAATAATATATTGGGGGGCAATGTATTTAACATAATAGTTCCGCTTTAATATTTCAAAGATCTCAGGGTCAGCTAAACAGTGACATGAACATCAGGGGGTTAAATAAGGGTCACACAACCGCACATGAGCTGAATGTTCATTTTCTTATAACCCTTGGAGCTCCAAATAGGTGCACAACGTATTTCTTTGCAATTCATTGCATACCCCTCTGGCACTCAAAGGGTTGATTGTGACATGGGCTGTGGACATAGTTAAACCTTTACAGGGATAGTAATGTTTACATTTCACTTTATTTAATATTGCAGTCATTAAAAAAATAAATAGATCTGTAAGTCTTATCTCTCAAACCTTTATGGTTTGAGAGATATAACTCGCTAAAGTTCCCTCTTCTCACAAAAGTCTGCCATCTAGCTGACAGCAGGAGATCCCTGTCCCGGGATCAGCCTGCGGCTCTTCAGCAGATACGAAATCGCGCTATTTTGAAATAAACACTTAATTGGAACGGTCTACAAAGTGTGCTTGCAAACCAGGCACACTTTGTAGACCATTCCAATGAAGTATTTATTTTGAAATAGCGTTATTTCAGCTCTGCTGAAGAGCCGCCGTCCGGTCAGATGACCGGAAACTGCTGCTGTTCCGTAGAGCTCTGAAACAGCCTGGAGGGGGGAACTGTAGAGAGTTATATCTCTCAAATCATAAAGTTTGAGAGATAAGACTTACACAGATCTACTTATGTTTTTATTGCCTACAGTATTAAATAAAGTGAAAATTAAACATTACTATCCCTTTAAGTGCCAGAAGGCAAGGCGTTATATACCCCTCTGGCACTCAAAGGGTTGACATGACTTTTGTAGTCAATTTAAAGCAGAACTATCACCCAAATTAAAGTTACCCCCAAATAATTATGCACATAACGATAAGCATATCCATACTAGTATTATACGGATTAAGTCCGACGTTATTGAGAAATCCAACTCGTTCTGAGACAGTCAGGCAGGTATCAGAGCAGACATCTTGCCAAAGAGTCATCAGTGTGCCTGAGTTGTCCATTCCGGCCTCCTCTAGGGGGCGTTGCATTGTACCTTAAGGTACAGGAAGTGAGTGACAGCGCAGATGCACAGATGCCTCTACAGCAAACTGCCTGACTGACCTTCTCAGAACGAGTTGGATTTCTCATTAACACCAGACTCCGGATAATACTAGTATGGATATGCTTATCGTTATGTGTGTAATTATTTGGGGGTAACTTTAATTTGGGCAATAGTTCATAGCAGAAACGAATCAGGGTTCCTCAATGTAGAGATAAAGCAGAGATATGTAGGAATACTCCAAGATGACTTGCTAGCCTTTCATTAAAGAGGATCCCATGTTACACAGCATATTTCTTTTTACTTTTGCAGAAATGTACTTTATATGATAATGTATTTTTTTTTCATTTTGGGGATATTAATGTTGCCTGTACCTTTAAGTACCTTCACAAGAAAAGCCGTGAGTATAAGACTTTCTTTAAAGAAAAAAAAAAACAGCCAACAAACAAACAGTGGAAATGCAGTTACATCTGTGCTCTCACTCTCATTGGCCTGCTTTTAGTCAGGGCATAAATTTAGATTTGGAGATTTTAAGTTCCGCCATAAATTAGTCCAGAAACACATAAACCTGGCGGCTTCCCATTCTACCAGCCAAGAATAGGAATTAGGGAGTCTGAAAAAAAGCAGGCATTTCCTGAAGGATTGTATGGTAGGAAATACACACACCTCCTGAGTGTCCCTCTTTAGGAGATATTAGGGGTCCGTACCTCCCAAGTGCCCTTCTTTAGGAAATATTAGGGATCCAAAAAGCCGATGAGTCAGTTAAGGACAGGCTGCAGTACAGTGACAAAGAAAATGGCGCATTAAGCATGTTGCCGCAATGAAAAGGGCGATATCAGAATATCGCCCGCATGAAAAGGACAAGATTCTGATATCGCAGGCTTTGAAAATGATAACCTACACGCTGCACATCTGATTCAGTACAACAATGTTTTTAATGAAATTGCCTAACACCGCTCTTACACACACATCACATGTAGGAATCACACATCCAACCACTGCTAGTGTTTACATCCATGTACTCTCGCTCTCAAAGGGTTAACATACATGGATGTAAGCAGTAGTAGTGGCTGGATGTGTGATTCCTACAGACGCTGTGTGTAAGAGCAATATTGGAGCAATTTAGGAAATATTAGGGATCCATACCTCCTAAGTGTCTCTCTTTAGAAGATATTAGGTGTCTGTACCTCCCCAGTGCCTGTATTTAGAAGATATTAGGAGTCCGTACCTCCCAAGTCTCCATTGTCATTTGGATAGTCCCTCTTTTCCACCCTGGTGTCCCTGTATTTAGGAGATCAGACTGTGTGGTGTGTATAGAAGTGTATCACCCTGGTGTCCCTGTGTTTAGGAGATCAGACTGTGTGGTGTGTATATAAGTGTATCACCCTGGTGTCCCTGTGTTTAGGAGAATAGACTGTGTGGTGTGTATATAAGTGTATCACCCTGGTGTCCCTGTGTTTAGGAGATCAGACTGTGTGGTGTGTATAGAAGTGTATCACCCTGGTGTCCCTGTGTTTAGGAGATCAGACTGTGTGATGTGTATAGAAGTGTATCACCCTGGTGTCCCTGTGTTTAGGAGATCAGACTGTGTGGTGTGTATAGAAGTGTATCACCCTGGTGTCCCTGTGTTTAGGAGATCAGACTGTGTGGTGTGTATATAAGTGTATCACCCTGGTGTCCCTGTGTTTAGGAGATCAGACTGTGTGGTGTGTATAGAAGTGTATCACCCTGGTGTCCCTGTGTGTAGAAGATCAGACTGTGTGATGTGTATATAAGTGTATCACCCTGGTGTCCCTGTGTTTAGGAGATCAGACTGTGCGGTATGTATAGAAGTGCATCACCCTGGTGTCCCTGTGTTTAGGAGATCAGACTGTGTGGTGTGTATATAAGTGTATCACCCTGGTGTCCCTGTGTTTATGAGATCAGACTGTGTGGTGTGTATATAAGTGTATCACCCTGGTGTCCCTGTGTGTAGGAGATCAGACTGTGTGGTGTGTATATAAGTGTATCACCCTGGTGTCCCTGTGTGTAGGAGATCAGACTGTGTGATGTGTATATAAGTGTATCACCCTGGTGTCCCTGTGTTTAGGAGATCAGACTGTGTGGTGTGTATATAAGTGTATCACCCTGGTGTCCCTGTGTTTAGGAGATCAGACTGTGTGGTGTGTATATAAGTGTATCACCCTGGTGTCCCTGTGTTTAGGAGATCAGACTGTGTGGTGTGTATATAAGTGTATCACCCTGGTGTCCCTGTGTTTAGGAGATCAGAGTGTGTGGTGTGTATATAAGTGTATCACCCTGGTGTCCCTGTGTTTAGGAGATCAGACTGTGTGGTGTGTATAGAAGTGTATCACCCTGATGTCCCTGTGTGTAGGAGATCAGACTGTGTGGTGTGTATATAAGTGTATCACCCTGGTGTCCCTGTGTTTAGGAGATCAGACTGTGTGGTGTGTATATAAGTGTATCACCCTGGTGTCCCTGTGTTTAGGAGATCAGAGTGTGTGGTGTGTATATAAGTGTATCACCCTGGTGTCCCTGTGTTTAGGAGATCAGACTGTGTGGTGTGTATATAAGTGTATCACCCGGTGTCCTTGTGTTTAGGAGAACAGTCTGTGTGGTGTGTATATAAATGTATTAAATTGATTCCCAGCAATAAAACTCACATTAATGTTTTTTTAAAGGGGAACTCTCACCTCTGTTAAAGTACTTCTTATATTAAAGTTCTATCCAAGTTACTCTTCCATCCTTATTTTTTTAATGTAATGCAATATAGCCCGAGGTTTTACCTTTAAAAAAAAAGCCGATGAGTCAGTTAAGGACAGGCTGCAGTACAGTGACAAAGAAAATGGCGCATTAAGCATGTTGCCGCAATGAAAAGGGCGATATCAGAATATCGCCCGCATGAAAAGGACAAGATTCTGATATCGCAGGCTTTGAAAATGATAACCTACACGCTGCACATCTGATTCATACAACAATGTTTTTAATGAAATTACCTAACACCGCTCTTACACACACATCGCATGTAGGAATCACACATCCAACCACTGCTAGTGTTTACATCCATGTACTCTCGCTCTCAAAGGGTTAACATACATGGATGTAAGCAGTAGTAGTGGCTGGATGTGTGATTCCTACAGACGCTGTGTGTAAGAGCAATATTGGATAATTTCATTAAAGGGATAGTAATACTTAAGTATTACTAATCCCTATATTAAAGTCCTATTACAAATAAATGTATTGCCCCCAGTGTCATCTCTCAAACCTTATGGTTTGAGAGATAATCGCTCCTAAAGCTGCCCTCTCCCTCCCCCTTCCCCGTAGTCAGCGTTCTAGCTGTGTACAGGGAAGCAAGTCGTATGACTTTCATGTGGCTCTCCAGCACACCCGCGATCCCGTTAATAAAAAAGAAAACGTTCACTGAAATGGTCTTCTACGTGTGCTTGGTTTGTGTTTGGTTTGTAAGCACACGTAGAAGACCATTTTAGTGAAAGATTTTTTTTAATTAACACGATTACGGCTCTGCTGCAGAGCTGCCTGATGATCTATGACCGGATTTCCCTTCAGTCAGCTACAACGCTGACTTCAGGGGAAGGGGGAGGGAGAGGGCAACTTTAGGAGCGATTATCTCTCAAACCATAAAGGTTTGAGAGATGACACTGGGGGCAATACATTCATTTTAAAAAGGACTTTAATATAAGGATTAGTAATACTTAAGTATTACTATCCCTTTAACCCCTTAACGACATGTGACTTACCAGGTACGTCCCGCAAAAACTGTCACTTAGTGACAGAGGACGTACCTGGTAAGTCACGGAAGTCCGCCTCTCCGTGCGGCTGCACGCCGCTCGGAGACTCCGGACTTCATTGAAGAAAAAAAAAAAAAAGTTAGGCGGGCGTTAACGTGACAGCCGCGTACGAACGCGGCTGTCACTAAGGGGTTAAAGTGGCTGTAATGTCTCCTTAAAAGTACTGTGCTGAGTCTTCTTTATATAAAAATAAGAGATTGCGCTATATTTAAGTCTTTAGTTTTCTGTAGTTCGAAAGTTATGGAGAGATAAAGATTCCCCTCCCGCCCCTTTCTGGCCGCCTCCCTCTGAATCTCAGATAGGGTCGTGCGAGTCAACGGCTGCAGCGAGGGACAATCTTCAGTAAGTAAGTATAACGGAAATCCTGGCCTCATTGACGAAGGAGGACAGGATTTCCCTTTGCTTACTGAAGTTTGTCCCTCGCTGCAGCCGTCCTGACCAGCCTGCAGATTCAGCAGTGACGTGGGGAGAAGGGGCGAGGGATCTTTATCTCTGCATAACTTTTAAACTACACAAAACTAAAGAAATAATTTTAAAGGTATAGCAATACTTGAAAATAATTTTAGTTTATATTGTAGCCCTTAAAAAAACATTAAAAATGATATAAGTCTTATCTCCCAAATCAGTTCCCTTTTCCTGGCTGTTTCAGCCAAGTCTGCCATCTAGTGGACAGATTTGGAATCCGGTCCACAGATCAACCGACAGCTCTTTAGCAGTGCCGAGATCACGATCTTTAAAAAGAACTACTTAATTGGAACTGTGTACAGAATGTGCCTGGCTTGCAAGCACACTTTGTAGACCATTCCAATGAAGAAATTATTTTTAAAGATCGTGATCTCAGCACTTCTGGAGAGCCGCAGCCTGTCAAGGGACCGAAATCCAAATCTGAGAGCTAGAACAGTGACATCACTCAGGGGGAAACTTTGCTTGTGAATATCTCAAGCAGGCAATGTAATAAAGCGATGGGGAATGCAAGCAGGGCACTGGGTTGTAGAGCTAGGGGCATTAGTAGCAGAAAAAGTGAAGTACACTGTGTACAGTACAGGAGACCCCATCCACAGAAGGATATAGATACTCTAGAGTTTTGTGTACAGTACTGGAGACCCCATCTCCAGAAGGATATAGATACTATAGAGAAGGGCTACTAAAATGGTGTCTGGTTTACAGGAAAATAAATATCAGAATAGACTAAAGGATCTGAACATGTATAGCTTGGAGGAGAGAAGAGAGAGAGGGGATATGATAGAAACATTCAAATACATGAAGGGATTCAACAAAGTACAGGAGGGAAGTACATTTCAAAAGAGTAAAAACGTTAGGACAAGAGGCCATAGTCTAAAACTAGAGGGACACAGGTTTAGATGTAATGTAAGAAAGTTTTACTTCACTGAGAGGGTAGTAGACAAGTGGAATAGCCTACCAGCAGAAGTGGTAGACGTCAATACAGTGACAGAATTTAAGCATGCATGGGATAGGCATAAGGCGGTCCTTAACATAAGAAAAGACCAAGGACCAAAAAAGGTTTGAGGGTTTTTTTTTACACTGTAGGAAATTGGGCAGACTAGATGGGCCGAATGGTTCTTATCTGCCGTCAAATTCTATGTTTCTATGTTTGAGAGATAAGACTTACATAATTTTTCATGTTTTTTTAAGGGTTAACATATAAAATACAATTATTTCCAAGTATTACTATCCCTTTAAGGAGGCAATACTATCACTTTAAAAACACTGTTGTACTGAATCGGGTGTGCAGCGTATAGGTTATCTTTTTCAAAGTGAAGTATTAAAACGTGTGACGTTTAAGCCTGCAATATCAGAATCTTGCCCTTTTCATAGGTGTGAGATTCTGATATCGCCCTTTTCATTGTGATGACATGTTTCATTTGCCATTTTCTTTGTCGCTCAATAGTGGGCAAACTTTCAAATGGATACCTCAACCTTCGCCTCTTCCTCTCCCCGGTAGCGCCTTATTCTCACCTCCTCCGATGATGGAGGATTTGTCCGTGTGAGATGGAGTGCTCTCTTGTCAATGAGATCGCTCCAGCTCACATGGAGGAAGCCTCCGTCAGAGTAGGAGGTATGAACGAGGGTCTACTGGGGATGGGAAGAGATGAAGATTGACAGGTTGTGGGAAAGAGCTGACCCACAGCCTGTCACAGGCTAATTTTTTAAAGGGGATCTCTCACCTACTTATATGTAATGCTCATTAATTAGAGCATCTATCAAAAAATTTGAAAACATTGTAAATTGTTTTAAAAAAACAGTTACATGCGCAAAAATTAAAGTTTAAAAAGTGTCCAGCAGCCTACTTCCGGCTTGCCAAATCTTGCCGACCAGAAGCAGCTCCCGTCCCACTACCCATCATCCTCCGATGACGTAGGCTGTCTGTCACTAAGGTGGAGCGATCGCATTGACAGAGATCGATGTAACGTGACGCCTTGTATCATAAGCTGGATACCTTTTTTATAGTTCCCTTCTCCCTCAGAATAACACTCTAATAGTAAACTGACCCTCCTGTTCCCAAACATCAGCCGAGACTTGATGAAGGGAAGAACTCTCTTTTATTGACTCAAACACACAGGTTATATGCACTACAGAGACTCTTATCTAGATCAGCATGCAAACGAGGACTTGGGACAGTGTTTCTATGCTTGACCAATCAGCCACCAGCACCCTTATCAGGATAAGAATGCAGATTAGGAATTGAAATCCTACATTCTTAACTGGCTCATCAATAACCGCCTCTGATTGGTCAAGGAAGCACAGCAGGAATCAATTAACATTCCTTAGCACAGAACTGTAGTATAGTGGAATCAAAGCCCAACCCCCCCACTATCTCTGCACTCTGCACTAAGCTCAGTCCATGGGTGTTAGTATTTTGGGTAGAAATAGTCTCTAACACACCAATATCTCCCATAGTCACCACAGTTCTGTCACATATCTCCCCCTTTGTATCCATGTCCGGCATACCCGATTAGACCCAGTCGGGTGTAATTTAGGGATGTCCGGGGTTTTCTGCCTGTGGTTCCATGTCCACAACAGTACTTGTCCCAAAAGTCTTGTCCCCAGCCAGCCCCTACAGTCCTGGGGTCTGGAAAGAAAAAACGAGCCCCTTGTCCGGGGCCAGGAGTAAAACTGGGGTCCTTGGTCCTGGGCCAGGGAAACATGTACCTCTTGGTCCTGGCTATCACCAAGTTGGGAGGCCTCTCCTGGGCCAGGCTCCACGCAGAGCTGGGGTCAGACCCTCCTGGTCTAGGTCCAGTGACTCAGGGTCCATAGCCAGTGTACAAGGTGGACCTCCTTTTGGCAAAAGTGTCTCTGGGTTCCCCATGGCCTGGGGGTCATCTTGGTGGACGCTGGGGACATCTCCCCCTTTTGGTTGGGCAAGTACCCCACGGGAACAGGAGAGGATGCTGCTCTCACTCTCCTGGGCTGAGGCAACATCCAAAGGGCTACTGGAAACACTGGGGACTCTTTTGCTCAGGGTTGGGGCATCCAGAGGACCGGTGAGGAGCGCACTCCCACTCACCAATCCAGGACAAACAGACTGTGGGCTGCTGGCAAAACTGGGGCAACTCCCAACTTCCTTAGGGAGCACGGTGGTCCCCCTCCCTCGGGCTGGATCAACAGTTGGCCTGGTGGGGAATGACTTCCCACCCACCAGGCTGGGGTCAAAGGATCCAGGGTCAACAAGGGTATCCTTGGTGAGGACCGTGGTCCCACTCACCAAGGCTGGGGTATCAGGACAAGGGGCAACAGGCTTGGGACTGCTGATGAGGACTGTTGTCCCACTCATCACAGCCAAGGTTTTACAGGGCCTGGTGGGCTCGCTCCCAACCACCAGGTCAGGGGTCACATAGGGGCTGGTGGGCTCACTCCCACCCACCAGTTCACAGTCTACAGGGACAGCACAAGGGGCAGCAGCACTGCATTGTGGCAGTCTGCTGGGGTCCTCTTCTTCCAGGCAACAAACTCCAAGGCCATTCTCTGCCTTGAGGAAGACCGCAATCCCATTCCTCAGGGCCATAACATCCACGACCCTGGAGAGCACACATTTCTCTTTCTCCAGGGCAGTATCCAATAACAAAGGGGAAGGACAGGGGCTGCTGGTGGGGACCTGTGTCTCATCCACAGCAACAGGGGTTTCCCAGGCCCTGGGGAGCTCGCTCCTACTCACCAGGTCAGGGTTCACAGGGTGGCTGGTGGGGAACGCATTCCCACCCACCAGTTCACAGTCCATAGGGTCAACAAGAGGGCCAGCAGCACTGTTCTCCTTCAGTCTGCTAGGGTCCTCTTCTTTCAGGCCACAAACTCCAAGGCCATTCTCTGCCTTGAGGAAGACCGCAGTCCCATTCCTCAGGGCCATAACATCTGCACCCCTGGAGAGCACACATTGCTCCTTCTCCAGGGCAGTGTCCATTAACAAAGGGGAAGGACAGGGGCTGCTGGTGGGGACCTGTGTCTCATCCACAGCAACAGGGGTTTCCCAGGCCCTGGGGAGCTCGCTCCTACTCACCAGGCCAGGGTTCACAGGGGGGCTGGTGGGGAACGCATTCCCACCCACCAGTTCACAGTCCATAGGGTCAACAAGAGGGCCAGCAGCACTGTTCTCCTTCAGTCTGCTGGGGTCCTCTTCTTTCAGGCCGCAAACCGCAGGGCCATTCTCTGCCCTGAGGAAGACCGCAGTCCCATTCCTCAGGGTCGTATCAACCGTGCCCCTGGAGAGCACACATTGCTCCTTCTCCAGGGCAGTGTCCATTAACAAAGGGAGCATCTTCTTGGGTCTGCGGGTGAGCTCTCTCTCACTCACAACAGTAGGAAAAACAGGGGAAGGGGCCAAATGTCCACCAGGGGGGACGGTTGTCCCACCCCCTGGTACAGGGGCATTCTTGGGGCTGAGGAGCAGCGAATTCCAACTCCTCAGGTCCGGGGTAACAAAGGGGCTGGTGCGTATCACTGTCTCACTCCCCCAGCATGGGGCAACCCAGGGGCTCTGGATGTCTTGAAAGTACTGTTGCTCGACCGACAGTTTAAGTTGGGCCACCATCTCTTCCGACGGATTGGGTCCTAGGTGGGGCAGTAGATTCCTCATTCTCCACCCCACCGGGTCGCAGGACTCAAAGGACTGTTCCATTCCAAGGTCGGAGCCTCCATCCCAGGGCGGGTTGGCCAGCCAGGCCACATCTTCCTGCGGTATAGTATATGGGGGGGCCGCCCGTGGTCCCTCCCCCGTATGCCTCGCAACTTTCCGGATAAGGCCTTGGTAAGCTCGCTCCAGATGCCACTCTTGCTCCACCAGGTCCTCCAGCTCCTCTGCTAGCTCAGGGATATTCTGGAACCCCATCATCTCCTCCCGGGCATCCCTGATTTCCCAAAACCTACTCTCCTCCTTGCTGCCAAAGTTGGGGTCGACACAGATGGCCTCCCATCCTACTCCTGGGCCATTGTATCCATTGCCCGCAGCAGAACAAGAGGGGCGGATCATGCTGTAATACTTCTGCTCCGCTTTCTGGTACAGGGCGATATACTGATCCTGTAGCTTACTTTCCACCTTCACAAAGCAGTCCATGCTGTCCTCCCAATCCCGCAGAGGATTGTCCCCCAGAAGCGGCCATCGCAATGCCACCAGCTTCTCAATCCGTCTCCAGTTGGGCTTAACAGCGCCCATTGGTCCTAGATTTGCCATGTTCCACAGGCAGGATCCCAGGTACCTCCTAATGCAGTGGATACAAGTACTCCAAGTTCCAGGATATCCAAGTTGCTTTGGCCATCCACTGCTCGCTGCGCTGCTGAGACCGGGGTCAAGCCAGCGGCTATATCTCCCCCTGGATGCTGGTCTCAGTTTTGCTGTTGCTCCACCCACTGCTCGCTGCGCTGCTGAGACCGGGGTCAAGCCAGCGGCTATATCTCCCCCTGGATGCTGGTCTCAGATTCGCTGTTGCTCCATCCACTGCTCGCTGCGCTGCTGAGACCGGGGTCAAGCCAGAGGCTATATCTCCCCCTGGATGCTGGTCTCAGTTTCAGTTCCTTGGGATAAGCCGAATCCCGCCGCTTGCCACCAGTTGTAACGTGACGCCTTGTATCATAAGCTGGATACCTTTTTTATAGTTCCCTTCTCCCTCAGAATAACACTCTAATAGTAAACTGACCCTCCTGTTCCCAAACATCAGCCGAGACTTGATGAAGGGAAGAACTCTCTTTTATTGACTCAAACACACAGGTTATATGCACTACAGAGACTCTTATCTAGATCAGCATGCAAACGAGGACTTGGGACAGTGTTTCTATGCTTGACCAATCAGCCACCAGCACCCTTATCAGGATAAGAATGCAGATTAGGAATTGAAATCCTACATTCTTAACTGGCTCATCAATAACCGCCTCTGATTGGTCAAGGAAGCACAGCAGGAATCAATTAACATTCCTTAGCACAGAACTGTAGTATAGTGGAATCAAAGCCCAACCCCCCCACTATCTCTGCACTCTGCACTAAGCTCAGTCCATGGGTGTTAGTATTTTGGGTAGAAATAGTCTCTAACACACCAATATCTCCCATAGTCACCACAGTTCTGTCACAATCGATATCTAGCCAATGTGATCGCTCCACCTTAGTGACAGACAGCCTCCGTCATCGGAGGATGATGGGGAGTGGGACGGGAGCTGCTTCTGGTCGGCAAGGTTCGGCAAGCCGGAAGTAGGCTGCCGGACACTTTTTAAACTTTAATTTTTGAGCATAAAACTGTTTTTTTAAAACAATTTACAATGTTTTCAATTTTTTTGATAGATGCTCTAATGAGCATTACATATAAGTAGGTATAACTTGGATAGCACTTTAATATAAGAAGCACTTTAACCCCTTAAGGACAATGGACTTACCTGGTACGTCCCGCAAAAACTGTCACTTAGTGACAATGGACGTACCAGGTACGTCCCGGAAATACGGGTCTCTGCGCGGCTGCACGCCGTTCGGGGACACCACGGGTGTTAAGTGCCGGCCGCGTGTGCGCGCGTCCGGTCACTAAGGGGTTAACAGAGGCGAGAGTTCCCATTTAAAGGTCAGTATCTGTGTTAATAAATTAGTCTGTGTAAATAAAATACATTGGTCTTGTTCTAAATCATTTATTCAGTTGCACAAAGAGGTGTCAACAGATCATAAAATAACCTAAAAGTTCTTGATAATGCCCCGCCCACCAGCCTGATGGGTCCATCATGGGTCCACTGGTGGGAGTGGGATAAACATCCCTGCCACAGACTGACATTGGTAGTGAAATTATCAGCAGAGATAAGGGACAGGTGAATGTTCCACCTCCTCCTACTAGTACCGACGATAAGGCGGCAGCAGCACCACAATCCACGTCTGGTACAACCAGGAAGATCCTTCTCTACCCCCCCCCCCCCTGAAATCACAGGTGATGGAATACATTTTCTTGGAGGCAGAGACTGTGCAGTTGTCTAAGACTGCAATTTGCACACTTTGGAACAAGGTTTTAAAGAGGGATAAAGATAGGTTATTTCAATACTGTCAGAGTTGTAGTTCAAGACTAATTGAATGATAAATTATCCCCCTCCTGTCCCTTTTACTGATGTAACACTGCTCACCTCAGAGCAGCAAGACTGTCCGCATGGATTACAGAGAGGGACAATCTTCAGTGATTATAAAGGAAAAACCTGAAAAACCTGTCAAGGGGGGCAGGGTTTTCCTCATTAACACAGTAAGAAGATTGTCCCTTGCTGTGACCTGTCCGGTCAAGAGACCAGATTCCACATCTGAGGGAAGGCGGCTTACACTAGGTAAAAGGGGTTGGAGGGGGATACTTTATCATTCAGTTACTCTTGAACTACAACTCTGACAGAATTGATATATAACACTCTCCATGGCCCAAATACTATGAAGATTAACTGGAGCTGTTTTTTTTGTGAAACATTACTATCCCTTTAACATCCGGACCTGCGTGATGGTCCTGAAATGCCAGCGGTCGTTAAGGGGTTAAAGCCTAACATACCACTTGCTGTGTTATTAGTAATCCCTGCAGTGAGCGTTCTCTGCCTAGATTCCCTCATAGCGCAGTGAGGGGTAATATTGACCAGTCCGTAGACTCATTAGCATGAAGTGCCACACTTTCCCATCGGCAACTAACAGTTAAAGGGATAGTAACGTTTCATAATAAAAGCAGCTCTAATTAATCATCATAGTATTTGGACTTTGGAGAGTGTTATTTCAATTCTGTCAGAGTTGTAGTTCAAGAGTAATTCAATGACAAAGTATCCCCTCCCGCCCCTTTTACTGATGTAACACTGCTCAGCCAGATCAGACGGGAGGTGCCCAGGTAGATTGCAGAGAGGGACAATCTTCAATTAAGATAAGGGAAAAACCTGAAAAACTTGACAAGGGGGGCAGAGCTTTCATTGTTCTCATAGGAAGAAGATTGTCCCCTGCTGTTATCTGTCTGGTCTATGGACTGAATTCCACATCTGAGAAGAGATGGCTTACACTAGGTAAAAGGGGCGGGAGGGGAAACTTTGCTTGTGAATATCTCTCAAACCATAAAGGTTTGAGAGATAAGACTTATATTGTTCTTCATGTTTTTTTAATGCCTACAAAATAAAATAAAGATAAAACGAAGCATTACTATTCCTTTAATTCCGCAAAAATTATTTACATTACAAACAAATGGGGAGCGCAACATGTAGGTATTTCTTAATTCCATTAACCCCTTGAGCACTCAAAGGATTAAAATGAACTTAACTTATCTTACAGTGTCAGGTCCACTTTAAGTATATAAAACAAAATATTGATAATAAAAAATCAAAGTTGGTTGTCTTGTAACTAGCCTTGAGGCTATACAACTCCTGGCTTTTATTCCACTGTTATTAGATGTTCCCACAGGTGATGACTATCATGGTTTGGGAAAGGCAGCAGCCTTGTCTGAAGAACATCATTACCGGGCTCTCAGGAGCTCAGTCCTCTCTTTTCCCTTTCCGTAGCTCTGTCTGCTGATCCCAGAGGAAACGAGATTGTGGAAAAAAGAATGAAGGTGCAGAGACAAAAACAATAAATAGAGTATACAAAGGGAGAAGATGAACAAGAAGGAGAAGCAGAGATGAGAAGGTAATATAGATCGAATGAGAGACAGAATCATCCTTTTGTTCCCCTGTGTGTTCCATCTTGGGATCATGAAAGCTTGTGTACATCTCTCGATGGTTCTTAAAGGGATAGCAATGTTTCATAATAAAAGCAGCTCTAATTAATCATCATAGTATTTGGACTTTGGAGAGTGTTATATCAATACTGTCAGAGTTGTAGTTCAAGAGTAATTCAATGACAAAGTATCCCCCTCCCGCCCCTTTTACTGATGTAACACTGCTCAGCCAGAGCAGAAGGGAGGTGCCCTGGTAGATTGCAGTGAGGGACAATCTTCAATTAAGATAAGGGAAAAACCTGAAAAACTTATCAAGGGGGGCAGGGCTCTCATTGTTCTCATAGGAAGAAGATTGTCCCCTTCTGTTATCTGTCTGGTCTATGGACTGCATTCCACATCTGAGAAGAGATGGCTTACACTAGGTAAAAGGGGCGGGAGGGGGAACTTTGCTTGTGAATATCTCTCAAACCATAAAGGTTTGAGAGATAAGACTTATATCGTTCTTCATGTTTTTTTAATGCCTACAAAATAAAATAAAGTAAAGTATTACTATCCCTTTAACACAGGGACTTGTTAGGTTCCCAAAATACCCAATGCTCTGTACGGCCTAACGGTAATGCATTATTAGTGCACCGAGCAGCCTAGTCTCACCATTACTAGTAGGAAGATTAGCACCGTTACACGCCCCTAGATGGCAACAAGACCCATGGATTAAACAGGAGACCAGTTGCTTAACCCTTTAATGAACAGCCACACACACACGGTGCGGTCACTTAAGGACCAGGGACCATTTTTTTTTTTCGGAATCTGATTCCGGACTCCCCGAACGGTGTGCAGCCGCGCGGGGAGCCCAGAATTCCATAACGGTCTAGGATCGTCATGGGTCCTTAAGGGTATAACAACCCAGGACGGTCCAGGACCGTCAAGGGTCCTAAAAGCGGAACTACCACCCAGTAATAAGATAGCATCACATCATTGCCCATCTGGCGACTAGCTGCTCAGTAGCGCTAGTTGCCAGAATTCTTACCGGATTAAAGAGAAATCGCTATTCTTCCAAGACTGACAGCAGGACGGAGTGCGGACATCTTGCCCTAGTGACGTCCGCGGCGCCTACACTGTCAGTCCCAGCCGGATCCAAATGGCTCCTAGCAACGCCTCCTAGACCTGGCTGGGACTGACAGCGCAGGCACGTGCACGTCACTAGGGCAAGATGTCCGCGCTCCGTCTTGCTGTCAGTCCATGAAGATTAGCGCTACTGAGCAGCTAGTCGCCAGATGGGCAATGATGTGATGCTATCTTATTATTGGGTTGTAGTTCCGCTTTAAGGGGTTAAGCCAACTCAAACCTAGCAATGACCTTAGCTCTTGATGTGATTTGACTTCTATAGTCAATGACCCAAGCCTCTACTGAGCATCAGTTTTAACCCTTTGATTGCCAGGAATATCCAGCTCATGTATTGTATACCCCCATGGCGCTCAAAGGGTTGAAGTAGCACCTTATGACAACACTAGCAATATTGGCACAGCTTTGCCCACGCGGTTAACCCTTTGATTGCCAGAGGGGTACAGAAAGCATTGCATGACCTGAATCTAGTCTAGATCCATGTGTTTCCAGCGTTTCGTGACCCAGCTACTCCTGACCAACTCTTCGTTACCTGATTCGGCTATTCGACTGTGTATTTGTCATGGTTTCCCCAGAAACGTTCAAGAGTCAGTACAGTGTAGTAAAAATGCAATTTATTAATATACAATAAAGTAGCACACAAAGTAAACAGCAGGAACAAGCAGAGGGTCACAGCCAGCAAGCGCTACTATAAGCAATAGTAAGCTGTCAAGGAAGACCACACTGCTAGAGACTAGGCCTCTGTCACTGGTAGTCTCTGCTGGAACCAGGAGCAGGAACTGAAACGGAACAGGAGTAAGAACAGGAACACAGGGTCTTAGTCCAACGTAGAGAGGAGGCTACCTGACTCACTCCTGCAGTAAGAAATGTAGCAGAGGATACCTGACTCACGCCTGCAGTCAGTATGGAGAAAGTGAATGCCTGACTCACGCCTGCAGCCAGTATAATATCTAGTCTACCAGAGCCCCAGGTCTGCACCAGACTGGGTGTCTGCGAAATACAGGGGATAAACAAAAGAATAGTCAGACAGAGCCACAGATCAGCACCAGAGAGGGTAGTCAGACAAGCCAGGTCATACACAGTTCAGATAGTCAGCCAGAGCCACAGGTCTGCACCACATTGGGTGTCCACTATAATGGTATAGACAAAAGAATAGTCAGACAGAGCCACAGGTCAGCACCAGACTGGATGGAAGACAAGCCAGGTCATACACAGAGCCCAAGGACACAGAACTGCTTTGTACAACAACGCAAGGGCAACTGAGTCAGGACTCAGACTGCACTTTATACCCCTCCTCAGGAAGTAGGTAGGAGGGGCAGGCTTAGAGGAAGGAAGTAGATAGGAGGGGATTACAGGAATCATGGCATAAAACAGAGGCCTGCTTCACTCTGAAGCCTCGCGCCTGCAGATGACGCATCTAGCTCTGATGCATCCAACTGCTGCCATCTTCCTGCGTCATCCATGCGGCAGGAACGGCCCCTGAAACCAAGGTAAGCTGTGATAGTATTCTGGTATCGATCCTTGACTCCATTCTCTCAACTCTTCTCCAGCCTGCTCCTTCTGTACTGCATTGCCCAACTGCTTTACAACCCCATCTAGTTTATCTTCTCTTTGACGTACACTCAATAACGTGAATGCCGGTTAGTGTTAGTTGCTTTCCTGGCCTGTCAACCATTCTCTACCCTGTGCCTTTTTACTCCTCCTCGACTATTCCTGATCTCGGTTGAGTCCGACTTACTGGTCGAGCTCGACACCGTCACCTTCCAGTTGAATCCAGCTTGCAGTCTACCTCTGAGTTCAACTGCTTGATTCCTTGTTGGTCTCAGTTTATCTGGACTACCGTAGAGCTTTGTCCTTCAATTCCTTATAGTTTCCACCTGCTGTATCCTGAGTTCAGTTTCTTTTAGTTTGTTCAACAGAGAAAAATAATATTGCGGGTAGGGTTGCACCGATACCGATGCTAGTATCGGTATCGGTGCCGATACCAGCATTTGCGCGAGTACTTGTACTCGCGCAAATGCGGCCGATGCCAGCACTGATACCCTGTGTCAGGGTCGGTGCTGCAGAGAGGGAGCCCGGGGAGCTGCTCACAATGCTCCCCGGTCACCTCTCTCACTCCTGCAGCGTCGGAGCGTTGCCGCGGGTTACCGTGGCAACGCTCCTACGCTGACCTCTGCCGGGGCAGAGGAGGGTAAGGGAGGCAAGATAGATGTGGCAGCGGGTGGTGAAAGAGGCAGAGAGTGCGGTCAAGAGGCAAAAGGAGGAAGGATCAGGAGACAGAAGGAGGGGGGACAAGAGGAGGCAAAAGGAGGGAGCATCAGGAGAGAGAGAGAGGCAAAAGGGTGGGATCAAGAGTCAAGGAGAAGGAGTGGGAGAAAGGGGGATCAAAAGGGAGAGAAAAAGCCAAGGCAAAAGAAGGGGGCTCAAGATGGGGAGAATGAAGCAAGAGGTGGGAATCAAGAGGGGGAGAAAGAGTCAAAAAAGGGAGAATCAAGAGGTGGTGTGTATATGTATATATGTGTGTGTGTGTGTGTGTATATATTTTAAGTACTCACAGATACCAATTACCTATACTTTTTTGTGGTCATTTGCCAGTTTTCCAAGTACCTAAAGCATATAGGTACTTGGAAAACTGGCAAATGACCTCAAAAAAAAGTATCGGTAATTGGTATCGGTGAGTACTTGAAAAAAGTATCGGTACTCGTACTCGGTCTTCAAAAATCGGTATCGGTGCATCTCTAATTGCGGGTAGGTTCTACCTCTCTGTTTACAGTCTCAGTGAGCAGCTGCTGTGTCTAGAGGTATCGTCCTCTATGTAGCTATGCGGCCATCCACCGTTAGCCAGCTCCTGGTTCACTGAGACCTACCTAGCAGTATAGTTCAGTGCTGTCTCCTGTTTGTGGTGTATTTGTATTAATAGCTGCCTGTCCTCTCTTTGTGGAATTTCTCCTCTGCTAAGTACATACAGACAGGGAACTTCCTGATCTGATCCTTATAGCCTTGTACCAGATTCTAACATCCCACACTGTTTTCCCTCCCAACTGCCACTTTCTCAAGGGTTAAAATAAGTAAAGTCATATTGGGGAAAATGTATAATTGCATCGCAGGTTTATAGCAATTGTCTCTAACACAGAGATGTTTATGCACAACAGTGTAAGAGTGCAATAGTGCCTATTGGTGGCACACTCTGTCATCTTAGCACTTTAATACCAACAAGTTATCACGGTGCCCTGTGCTCCTGTTCGCGGGCGGCGACATTCTTACTTCCTTGCTTGAATGCCGCATTTCTTATTGGTCAGGGTAATTGACTCTACCCAGGGCCAACCCTATTTATATCCTGTCATGTCTGTAGACTAGCACCCTTTCGTGGTGTACCTGTACTTGCGCTAGTTCTTGATGCTGCTTTTTCGTGTATGACCTGGCCTGTCTGACAACGTTCCTGTGTTCCTGATTTGTTCCGATTCCGTTGATGACTGATCTGGCTGAGAACCCACTCCATTGCTGACTGATCTGGCTGAGAACCTGCTACGTTGCTGACTGATCAGGATGAGATACTATACGCTGCCGACTGCTCTGGCTGTGCACTTGTTACGTTGCTGCCTCGACTGGTTGAGTGTCAGCATCCAATGCTGACCGTGCTGGCTAAGACACAGCTATGTGGCTGGCTGTGCTAGCTCTAATCCATTTAAGTTGCCAACCGTTGAGCTGAGCACTCGCTGCTTCAGCCATTCACTCTGGTATCTACCACCTCTGGTGGTGTGCACGTACGGAGTACCGGATCTCGGGCTATCTATAGTTCAGCCGTGTTACTCACTACTCTAGACGTGTCCATATACCACTACCTTAGCTGGGCTCACTCCCTGTGGAGAGTTACAGGCTGTTCTCTGGGTGCTTACCATCTGTGAACCGTGCGGTACCTAGGTATCCCTAGGCCCGGTTCACTTCCCTCCAGCCTTTACATCTGTTGTAGCCTTTGGGCTTAAGAGCCAGTTGTAGGGTGGTGCTCTGCCTTGGTATCCCGTACCTGGACACCAGTGACCTTCCGTGTTCTGCTGCCTCCGTTTCACCCCTAGCGCTCTAGGGTCTCTGCTACCAGTAGCTGTGTCTTGGGCCTCCCTGTGCTCTTGTATGCTGGGGTCCTTGCCGCCACTCTCCGTTATTATGCCTCCGATTAACCCTAGTGTTCTAGGGTCTGTGCTGCCAGTTGAGAGCCTTGAGACTCCTAGCGTTCTAGGGTCCGTGTTGCCAGTTGAGAGCCTTGGGACTCATAGCGTTCTAGGGTCCGTGTTGCCAGTTGAGAGACTTGAGGCTCCTAGCGTTCAAGGGGTCCTCCTGCCAGTGTTCGTGGTCAGTGTGCCAGTGGTTACCCTAGCATTCTAGGGGTCGAGTGCCAGTATCCATTGGTCTTGGGCTTCCTATCATCCCTAGTGTGTACTAGGGTTCCAAGGTCCTGTGTCTCACCAGCAGGTTGTTGCCTTTCCATCACCCTAGCTCGCTAGGGAACCTGCCACTTGTTTATTCTCGCTGACATCTTGTGCCATCCTACCATTGTGTACTGTACTTTCCTATTTTGGCCCTGTGTGGGTATTACGTTTATGCTGTTCGTTCTTGATTTTCAATAAAGATCTTTTAACCTTACAAGTCTTGTCTGAGTGTTCATCAAAAACTGTGACACAATTCCCTTATCCCTGTCCCATAACATGACAAGGAATTTCACTGTGATGTCAACAATGTTGTCTACTCTGTATAAATACATGGCAGAGATTTTGGTACTGAATAAAGTAACTCCCTCAAAATGAACACAGACTGAGAAATTGCCCTTCCCATGGTGGAAGCATGTTGTGCAAATTGGCATTAGGCAGACATAGGTACTTAACCCTTTGGGTGATAGAGAGGTATCCAACGCATTGCTTTGACACTCAAAGATTTAACAGTGATTCCAGCACAGAATTTAGCTCGGAATCGCTGCTGTACATTTGCTACATTTGTTTTTCCACTTGTAGAGAGATGTCTCATGAACCCGCTTTCTGCAGTTAATACAATAAGTAGAAGGAAGGAAGGAATATGTATGAGCGTGGCAGTTGTGAGTAGAGATGGGCAAAAAGTCATTTTTTTTCACAGGAATTTTTGTTGAAAAAACAGTTTGCCACTTCCTGTGCGTAGAAAATACATAACATGTCTGCTGTCTTGCTACCACCAATTCATTTCCTGTGAGAGCTGATATTAGCCTGTGCTTTCTATTTGTCACAGTACCTTATTTCCAGCGACACCGCTTCAGCAACGCTCGGGGTCTTTCCATGCGTCATCTGCAGGCAAGAGGCTTCAAGCATGCAGCAGGCCTCTGTTTTATGTGTATTTGCTTCCTGTAGTCTCCTCCTACCTACTTCCTCCCTCTAGCTGCTCCTCCTACCTACTTCCTGTGGAGCGGTTTTAAGGGCAGACTGAGTCCTGACTCAGTCACCCTTATGTTGTTGTTCTGAGCAGTTCATTTTCTGGTTTTCCTGATTCCTGTGTATGATCTGGTTTGTCTGTCTATCCATTCTGGTGTTAACCTGTGGCTCTGTCTGACTATTCTCCTTGGCGTTCTGATTTGGATCAGATATCCTATCTGGTGCAAACCTGTGGCTCTGGCTAACTACCCGCTTTGTCTATGACTTAGGCTTGTCTGACTACCCACTCTGGTGTTGACCTGGGGCTCTATCCACTGCACATCCAGTCTTCCATTGCTCCAGTGGATATCCTTTCTGGTAGACAAGGCTGAAAAAAGATATACGTCCATCAAGTTCAGCCCATGCCAAAAACACCCCTGTTGATCCAGAGGAAGGCAAAAAAAGCCCTCTGGAGCCATTTCCAATATAGTCCCAAATGTGTGGGGCGGGATTATTCCTTCCTGACTCCAATTGGTAGTCAAATAGTTCCCCGGATCAATAACCTATTTGCTTTGAAGCCATCTATCATAATTGTCAATATTGTTCTGTGCTAGATAGGCATCCATTGCTTTTTTAAATACAGTTGCATTATCTGCAAGCACAGCATCCTGAGGCAAAGAATTCCATAGCCTTACCACCCTTACTGTAAAGAATCCCTGCCTGTGTTTTAGTCGAAAGCGCCTTTCCTCAAGTCTTAATGGATGACCTCTTGTTCTTAGATCAGCTCTTTGCATAAATAATTCATTGGATAGTTCTTTGTATTGACCTTGAATGTATTTGTAAATGGTAATCATATCACCCCTTAGACATCTCTTTTCTAATGTAAACAAACCCAGTTAGGCTAGTCTCTCTTTATAACTCAGATCCTCCAATCCCTTTATTAGTTTTATTGCACGTCTCTGCACCTTTTCCAGTTCAGTAATGTATTTTTTTAGAACAGGCGCCCAAAACTGTACTCCATATTCTAGATGAGGCCTAACCAAGGATTTATACAGAGGTAGGGTAATATTAGCATCTTGTGCATCTACACCTCTTTTTATGCAGGCTAGTGCTCTATTTGCTCTTGCAGCAGCTGAGTGACTCTGCACACTGCTGTGAAGACTATTGTCTATCAGTTCTCCTAAATCTTTCTCTAATGAGGATTCCCCAAGTTGTTTCCCATTTAGAGTATAGGTAGCAAGTTTGTTTCTAGAGCCCAAATGCATAACCTTACATTTATCTACATTAAATTACATCTGCCACTTTTCTGCCCATTCACTCAGTTTATCTAAATCCTTCTGTAGGGAAAAATCATCCAGCTCTGTATGTATTTCCTTACATAGCTTAGTGTCATCAGCAAAGATTGAGATGCTACTTTCAATTCCCACTTCTAGATCATTAATAAACAAATTTAAAATCATTGGGCCCAGGACTGAACCCTGCGGTACCCCACTAATAACCTTAGACCAATTTGAGAAAGTTCCATTTACAACAACTCTCTGCCATCTATCATTTAACCAGTTCTCAATCCATGTACAGATAACACCGCCCAAACCGAAGCCTTTTAATTTATGCAGTAACCTGTTGTGAGGCACTGTGTCAAAGGCTTTTGCAAAATCCAAGTATACTACATCAACAGCAATTCCCCTGTCCAAATTACTACTCACCCTTTCATAACATGCAAGTAAATTAGTCTGACAAATTAGTCATCCAGAGAGTTCCCAGCTATGCATATATCTTTTGTAATGCGCTGGACACCCTCTGCCACTCGAACAGTTAAGTGGCTGACACATCTGACCCTGCTGTTAGGAACTCTCGAGAGCTGGCGTTGGACATTCCTTGTTAGTGGTAGTCTGTATGCCTGGTACGGGCAATATTTGGCTCACCAGCGTTTGGGGACTAGACCCCCAGTAATCCCCAAACAGGGCTGGATTTCCCAGTTGGCAGAGTAGACATCAGCTGGGCTGGCCACATCCCCATTCTAAATTGTAGGTGTGGCCAGAGGAATCTCAATGTTCCTACATCAATTTTATATCCTTTTTCAAGCTATTATTTAACCCTTTGGCTGCAGAGAGATCTCCATCACACAACCAAGGGGTTAACACCTTTTTTGGCTTTTGCTTGTTATAGGATAAGGGTGTTTTCTGTGCCAGTTCCAGTGGATGGAACTGGGAGTGGGGCCATGTGAGGAATAGGGGGTGTGGTCATGGGTGGAGCTACGGACACCTAGCATGCCTTGCCTAGGTGCTCCTGGGATATAAATCCCACCTTGTCCCCAACCACCCAAAGGTCAACTACCCCTGCAGTATGCAGTATACCTAACCAAATCTCACTGGGAAATATGGTCAAGATTTTTGCACAGTCCCATTACATGGCGCCCATTATTCGGAAATAAACAGAAGCATGAAGTGCTTGACCGGGGCAATCCAGTATTATTCCAGAAAATGTATATTAAAAACAAAGGAAATATGAGTAAGTATATTAAATATTCATGTTCTTAATTTCCTTAGAAATAATACTATTACATTTAATAACATTACTTCTTAGAGAGGAGACAGCAACTTTGTCTCTAATTTCATGCAAAGAATCAAAACATAAATATGGATCTCCAGACGGCAACGTGATAACAAAAGTTTAACCCTCCGAGTGCCAGAGGGGGTACGCAACACATTGCTCTGGCGCTCAAAGGGTTAAATGTCAACCAATCAATAAAGATCAAGACGTTTTGGATTTCAAGAGCGTTTTCAAGAAAAAAGGTTTTCTTCCCAGTTTCCTCACAGTGAAATTCAGCCAAGAATAATAGATAGAAATATCGGGCTACGTGTACAAATCAAAAAGTGGAGCAATTGTATGGTAAACCAACAGCATAAATAATAATAAAATTAACCCCTTAGGAAGGAACGACAGAGAGGCTGGTGTAGCAAAAAACTGGAGCTACTTAACTGAACCACAGAGAACAAATAACATTCGCTAAATTAATACTGATTTTGAGTCATATCTATTTTACTAGTCAGGGGAGGGCTGGCAACTTGTGGCCTGGGGGGCAAATACAATCTACTGGCCCATTTCTTCAGTTGCTCCAGCCCATCCCCTTTGTTACTTTTAATATTGGTATTAATGGTGTTAAGTAAGGTAAATGAGACCACATAGCTTACAGTTGAAATGTGGCTACTCTAGTGATACCATAGAGCTTACAATTTAAGTACAGCAACATGATTGATACCATAGAGCTTACAAGGGAAATGGGTTATGCTGTTAGTGTAGCTCTATTTGGATTGTAGCTCTGTGGTATCATTTATGTAGCTCCATTTCAGTTGTAAGCTCTGTGGTATCACTAATGTAGCTGCATTTACAGCAGCAATTGAGAGATTGAGTGAGGCAGTGGTCCACTGGCCCAGACATGTGACCAGCCCAGGGGGCAATTGCCCCTCTGCCCCCCAGGCCAGCCCTCCCCTGATACTAGTGCAGTGGTTCTCCGCCAGGGTGCCTCACTTTTCCCATGAAGATTTTAACAAAGCTGATAACATTCATTATCTAAGGTAGATTTATATAAATTATTATGCACAATTTTCTCCTTATTGTCAATCCCACTGTGAGACCTAATAATCCTATTTAATAATTCACTAGGGTGTTTGTCAGAAGCCGTCATACGCAGTAGAGACTGCCCGAATGCACAGAATGCTGGGAGTTCTGTGCTGGAAGCATTCTGTGCAGAATGCTGGGAGTTCTGTGCTTGGAGCATTCTGTGTGGAATGCTGGGAGTTCTGCGCTGGGAGCATTCTGTGGGGAATGCTGGGAGTTCTGTGCTGGGAGCATTCTATGCGGAATGCTGGGAGTTCTGTGCAGAATGCTGGGAGTTCTGTGCTGGGGTATTCTGTGCGGAATGCTGGGAGTTCTGTGCTGGGAGCATTCTGTACGGAATGCTTGGAGTTCTGTACTGGTAGCATTCTGTGCGGAATGCTGGGAGTTCTGTGCTGGGAGCATTCTGTACGGAATGCTTGGAGTTCTGTACTGGTAGCATTCTATGCGGAATGCTGGGAGTTCTGTGCAGAATGCTTGGAGTTCTGTACTGGTAGCATTCTGTGCGGAATGCTGGCAGTGCTATGCTAGGAGCATTCTGTGCAGAATGCTGGGAGTTCTGTGCAGAATGCTGGGAGTTCTGTGCTGGGGTATTCTGTGCGGAATGCTGGGAGTTCTGTGCTGGGAGCATTCTGTACGGAATGCTTGGAGTTCTGTACTGGTAGCATTCTGTGCGGAATGCTGGGAGTTCTGTGCTGGGAGCATTCTGTACGGAATGCTTGGAGTTCTGTACTGGTAGCATTCTGTGCGGAATGCTGGGAGTTCTGTGCAGAATGCTGGGAGTTCTGTGCTGGGAGCATTCTGTGTGGAATGCTGGGAGTTCTGTGCTGTAGCATTCTGTGCGGAATGCTGGGAGTTCTGTGCTGGGGGTATTCTGTGCGGAATGCTGGGAGTTCTGTGCTGGGAGCATTCTGTGCGGAATGCTGGGAGTTCTGTGCTGGGAGCATTCTGTGCGGAATGCTGGGAGTTCTGTGCTGGGGGTATTCTGTGCGGAATGCTGGGAGTTCTGTGCTGGGAGTATTCTGTGCAGAATGCTGGGAGTTCTGTGCTAGGAGCATTCTGTGCGGAATGCTGGGAGTTCTGTGCTGGGAGCATTCTGTGCGGAGTGCTGGGAGTTCTGTGCTGGGAGCATTCTGTGTGGAATGCTGGGAGTTCTGTGCTGGGAGCATTCTGTATGGAATGCTGGGAGTTCTGTACTGGGAGCATTCAGTGCAGAATGCTGGAAGTTCTGTGCGGAATGCTGGAAGTTTTGTGCGGAATGTTGGGAGTTCTGTGCTGGGAGCATTCTGTGCGGAATGCTGGGAGTTCTGTGCTGGGAGCATTCTGTGCGGAATGCTGTGAGTTCTGTGCTGGGAGCATTCTGTGCGGAATGCTGGGAGTTCTGTGCTGGGGGCATTCTGTGCGTTCAGGCAGTCTCTACAGTGCATGACTCGTCTGCGGCAGGACGCAAAGCAGGACCGGCCTCTTAACCCTTTGAGTACCAGAGGGGTATGCAACATATTGTAAAGAAATGCATTGCGTACCCCTCCGGCACTCAAAGGGTTAACATTGCCCGGACCTTGGCCCGTGTACAAGGGCTTTTACACTAGTAACTATATATTCATGTATTGAGCCCTTGCGTAATTACTTATTAATTCAAGGGGTGCCCTGAAAAATCCAGATTGCGTGTTAGGGGTGCCTTGAGTGAAAAAAAGATTGAGAACCACTGTACTAGTGAATGCTGCATGGCATTGCCCGTGGGATTTGAGAGCATGGTGCTCTACACGGCCAATGAGACAGAGTGGGCCTCATCACTAGAGTTTGGTGAAGGGACTGGTGGGATCACTGCACCAGAAGGACACAATGTGGGGGAGATACATTAAGGCTTAATAATAATAATATCTAAAATTTATATAGCTCCTTTCTCCCTTTTTGTCACTCAAGGCACCCCTAACATGCAATCTGGATTTTTCAGGGCACGCCTTAAATTAATAAGTAATTACTCAAGGGCTCAATGAAAGGAACAATACATGAATATATAGTTACTAGTGTAAAAGCCTTTGTACACGGGTCAAGGTCCGGGCGATGTTAACACCTCTGGGTTAAGAGGGCCGGTCCTGCTTTGCATCCTACCGCCGACACAGTCATGCACTGTAGAGACTGCATGGAAGCACAGAATGCTCCCAGCACAGAACTCCCAGCATTCCGCACAGAATGCTACCAGCACAGAACTCCCAGCATTCCATGTTCCCAGCACAGAACTCCCAGCATTCCACACAGAATACTTCTAGTACAGAACTCCCAGCATTCCGCTCAGAATGCTCCCAGCACAGAACTCCCAGCTTTCCGCACAGAATGCTCACAGCACAGAACTCCCAGCATTCCGCACAGAATGCTCCCAGCACAGAACTCCCAGCATTCTGCACAGAGTACACCCAGCACAGAACTCCCAGCATTCCACTCAGAATGCTCCCAGCACAGAACTCCCAGCATTCCGCACGGAATGCTCCCGACACAGAACTCCCAGCATTCTGCACAGAATGCTCCCGGCGCAGAACTCCCAGCATTCCGTAAAAAATGCTTCCAGCACAGAACTCCCAGCATTCCGCACAGAATGCTCCCCGCACAGAACTCCCAGCATTCTGCACGGAATGCTCCCGGCGCAGAACTCCCAGCATTCCGTAAAAAATGCTTCCGGCACAGAACTCCCAGCATTCCGCACAGAATGCTCCCCGCACAGAACTCCCAGCATTCCGCACAAAATGCTCCCGGCACAGAAGTCCCAACATTCCGCACAGAATGCCCCCGGCACAGAACTCCCAGCATTCCGCACAGAATGCTCCCGGCACAGAACTCCCAGAATTCCGCACAGAATGCTCCCAGCACAGAACTCCCAGCATTCCGCACAGAATGCTCCCGGCACAGAAGTCCCAACATTCCGCACAGAATGCCCCCGGCACAGAACTCCCAGCATTCCGCACAGAATGCTCCCGGCACAGAACTCCCAGCATTCCGCACAGAATGCTCCCGGCACAGAACTCCCAGAATTCCGCACAGAACGCTCACAGCACAGAACTCCCAGCATTCCACACAGAATGCTACAGCACAGAACTCCCAGAATTCCGCACAGAATACTCCCAGCACAGAACTCCCAGCATTCCGCACAGAATGCTCACAGCACAGAACTCCCAGCATTCCGCACAGAATGCTACCGGCACAGAACTCCCAGAATTCCGCACAGAATGCTCCCAGCACAGAACTCCCAGCATTCCATGTTCCCAGCACAGAACTCCCAGCATTCCACACAGAATACTTCTAGTACAGAACTCCCAGCATTCCGCTCAGAATGCTCCCAGCACAGAACTCCCAGCTTTCCGCACAGAATGCTCCCAGCACAGAACTCCCAGCATTCTGCACAGAGTACACCCAGCACAGAACTCCCAGCATTCCACTCAGAATGCTCCCAGCACAGAACTCCCAGCATTCCGCACGGAATGCTCCCGACACAGAACTCCCAGCATTCTGCACAGAATGCTCCCGGCACAGAACTCCCAGCATTCCGTAAAAAATGCTTCCGGCACAGAACTCCCAGCATTCCGCACAGAATGCTCCCCGCACAGAACTCCCAGCATTCTGCACGGAATGCTCCCGGCGCAGAACTCCCAGCATTCCGTAAAAAATGCTTCCAGCACAGAACTCCCAGCATTCCGCACAGAATGCTCCCCGCACAGAACTCCCAGCATTCCGCACAAAATGCTTCCGGCACAGAACTCCCAGCATTCCGCACAGAATGCCCCCGGCACAGAACTCCCAGCATTCCGCACAGAATGCTCCCGGCACAGAACTCCCAGCATTCCGCACAGAATGCTCCCGGCACAGAACTCCCAGAATTCCGCACAGAATGCTCACAGCACAGAACTCCCAGCATTCCACACAGAATGCTACAGCACAGAACTCCCAGCATTCCGCACAGAATGCTCACAGCACAGAACTCCCAGCATTCCGCACAGAGTGCTCCCGGCACAGAACTCCCAGAATTCCGCACAGAATGCTCACAGCACAGAACTCCCAGCATTCCGCACAGAGTGCTCCCGGCACAGAACTCCCAGAATTCCGCACAGAATGCTCCCAGCACAGAACTCCCAGCATTCCGCACAGAATGCTTCCGGCACAGAACTCCCAGCATTCAGCACAGAATGCTCCCGGCACAGAACTCCCAGAATTCCGCACAGAATGCTCCCAGCGCAGAAATCCCAGAATTCCGCACAGAATGCTCCCGGCACAGAACTCCCAGCATTCCGCACAGAATGCTTCCGGCACAGAACTCCCAGCATTCCGCACAGAATGCTCCCAGCACAGAACTCCCAGCATTCCACACAAAATGCTTCTAGCACAGAACTCCCAGCATTCAGCACAGAATGCTCCCAGCACAGAACTCCCAGCATTCCGCACAGAATGCTCCCAGCACAGAATTTCCAGCATTCTGTGCGTTCAGGCAGTCTCTACTGCATGACGGCTTCTGACAAACATCTTAGTGAATTATTATATAGGATTATTAGGTCTCACAGTGGTAATGACAATAAGGAGAAAACTGTGCATAATAATTTATATAAATCTACATTAGAAAATTAATGTTAACAATCTTGTTAAAATCTTCATGGGAAAAGTGAGGCACCCTGGTTGAGAACCACTGCACTAGTATAAAATAGATATGACTCAAAATCAATAGGAATTTGGCAAATGTTATTTGGACTCAAAGGGCTTTCAGAGCACACTCTCAGAATTAACTAAATCGGCAGCTGAAACAATAGATGTTATTTTTACCCAATCAAGGTACTCATCTATCGGAAGGATGAAGGGCTGAGTTGACCCTGCTGGGATTCGAACCTGCAACCATGAGGTTTGAACAGGCTCTGGCATCAAGGAATTTAACACTGAGCTATCTCACCAATAATAATGCGAAAGAGATGACTTCTCCAATCTACATGTTACTCTATGGAGCCAATGCACTAAGATTTTTACTGTGGGAGAGATCATAGTGCATAGGCTCCATTGACTAATATAGGAATTTGAAAAGGAGACGTGATATCACTGGATAAGTAATCCCCAGACCACTCCTGTTAACCCTTTGAGTGCCATATTCTGGACCAGCATGGCAGAATACAGTCCATTCCCTCAGCACAGCTTCACAACAAAAACAATGGCCCCCATTCCTGAGGCTTGTGAGCTACTTCCTACTGCAGCGGTAAGACCAGCTCAATGGCAGAGGGTGCAAAGAATTACCGGGTTCTAGCAGGTTGCGTTTGACCTTTAGACAATGGAGCACTTAACATTCAATCTATGAGTACAGTTTCACGCTTAGAGGTACTAGTACAAGTAGTCACGTGCACACATAGACACCAAGGGGGGCTTGAGCACCTGCCCTTTTTGTCCAAAGTGCCCTTATGCTCTTTTAACAAAAAAAAAAAAAGTTGCCTCGCCGCCCGTACTAACCCCCCACCTCCCAGTCAGGTCTGTGCCTCCTTCAGGACAGACCTGTAGATGCTGCGCTCCCTTGTCAGCTCTTTACTATTAAAGCGCTGGGACATGACATCATCTCCCAGCGTTCTGCATGAAGAGAAGACCGCTCAGTAGTGTTGAGCGAGCATGCTCGGCCGATGCTCGGTTCGGCTCGAGCATCGCTCTGCTCGGCACATGGCTTTACTCGTACGAGTACCGCATGTGCTCGCCCGCCATGTTCGGGTCTCCTCCCCGCACGTTTCGCGGCTGCTGCGCAGCCAATAAACGTGCAGGGAGGCTCTGACATCAGTGTAATGCCAGCAGCCATGTTGGCTGCTGGCATTACACTGATTGGCTGGCCAGAACCCGTGATCGGGTGCTGTATAGCACCTGACCAGCGAGTTCGGCTCAGTCTTAGCCAGGGAGAGATGAGGATAGGAAGGGAAAGTCAGTGTAGGGAGAAGAAAAGCAAATTTGTAAAAAAAAAGACCCAAAAGTCCTTTTTAGGACTACTGTGTGTGGGGGCAGCAGTTTATTTTGTGTGGGGGGAAAAAAAACAAAAAAAAAAAAACTTCATATATTCTGTTTAGTATGCAAAGTTGCAGATTATAGCACATTCTGTTTAGTGTGCAAAGTTGCAGATTAGAGCACATTCTGTTCAGTGTGCAAAGTTGCAGATTAGAGCACATTCTGTTTAGTGTGCAAAGTTGCAGATTAGAGCACATTCTGTTAAGTCTTCAAACTGTAAAATATCAAAGTCACATATTCCATTCAGTGTGTGTCGTCGCAGTTTAGCAGCACATTCTGTGTACTGTGCACAGTTTCAGAATAGGAAAAAATACTGTTAAGTCTTCAAACTGTAAAATATCAAAGTCACATATTCCATTCAGTGTGCGTCGCCGCAGTTTAGCAGCACATTCTGTGTACTGTGCACAGTTTGAGAATAGGAAAAAATACTGTTAAGTCTTCAAACTGTAAAATATCAAAGTCACATATTCCATTCAGTGTGCGTCGCCGCAGTTTAGCAGCACATTCTGTGTACTGTGCACAGTTTGAGAATAGGAAAAAATACTGTTAAGTCTTCAAACTGTAAAATATCAAAGTCACATATTCCATTCAGTGTGCGTCGCCGCAGTTTAGCAGCACATTCTGTGTACTGTGCACAGTTTCAGAATAGGAAAAAATACTGTTAAGTCTTCAAACTGTAAAATATCAAAGTCACATATTCCATTCAGTGTGCGTCGCCGCAGTTTAGCAGCACATTCTGTGTACTGTGCACAGTTTCAGAATAGGAAAAAATACTGTTAAGTCTTCAAACTGTAAAATATCAAAGTCACATATTCCATTCACTGTGCGTAGCCGCAGTTTAGCAGCACATTCTGTGTACTGTGCACAGTTTGAGAATAGGAAAAAATACTGTTAAGTCTTCAAACTGTAAAATATCAAAGTCACATATTCCATTCACTGTGCGTAGCCGCAGTTTAGCAGCACATTCTGTGTACTGTGCACAGTTTGAGAATAGGAAAAAATACTGTTAAGTCTTCAAACTGTAAAATATCAAAGTCACATATTCCAATCAGTGTGCGTCGCCGCAGTTTAGCAGCACATTCTGTGTACTGTGCACAGTTTCAGAATAGGAAAAAATACTGTTAAGTCTTCAAACTGTAAAATATCAAAGTCACATATTCCATTCACTGTGCGTAGCCGCAGTTTAGCAGCACATTCTGTGTACTGTGCACAGTTTGAGAATAGGAAAAAATACTGTTAAGTCTTCAAACTGTAAAATATCAAAGTCACATATTCCATTCAGTGTGCGTCGCCGCAGTTTAGCAGCATATTCTGTGTACTGTGCACAGTTTCAGAATAGGAAAAAATACTGTTAAGTCTTCAAACTGTAAAATATCAAAGTCACATATTCCATTCACTGTGCGTAGCCGCAGTTTAGCAGCACATTCTGTGTACTGTGCACAGTTTCAGAATAGGAAAAAATACTGTTAAGTCTTCAAACTGTAAAATATCAAAGTCACATATTCCATTCACTGTGCGTAGCCGCAGTTTAGCAGCACATTCTGTGTACTGTGCACAGTTTGAGAATAGGAAAAAATACTGTTAAGTCTTCAAACTGTAAAATATCAAAGTCACATATTCCATTCAGTGTGCGTCGCCGCAGTTTAGCAGCACATTCTGTGTACTGTGCACAGTTTCAGAATAGGAAAAAATACTGTTAAGTCTTCAAACTGTAAAATATCAAAGTCACATATTCCATTCACTGTGCGTAGCCGCAGTTTAGCAGCACATTCTGTGTACTGTGCACAGTTTCAGAATAGGAAAAAATACTGTTAAGTCTTCAAACTGTAAAATATCAAAGTCACATATTCCATTCACTGTGCGTAGCCGCAGTTTAGCAGCACATTCTGTGTACTGTGCACAGTTTGAGAATAGGAAAAAATACTGTTAAGTCTTCAAACTGTAAAATATCAAAGTCACATATTCTATTCAGTGTGCGTCGCCGCAGTTTAGCAGCACATTCTGTGTACTGTGCACAGTTTCAGAATAGGAAAAAATACTGTTAAGTCTTCAAACTGTAAAATATCAAAGTCACATATTCCATTCAGTGTGCGTCGCCGCAGTTTAGCAGCACATTCTGTGTACTGTGCACAGTTTCAGAATAGGAAAAAATACTGTTAAGTCTTCAAACTGTAAAATATCAAAGTCACATATTCCATTCAGTGTGCGTCGCCTCAGTTTAGCAGCACATTCTGTGTACTGTGCACAGTTTGAGAATAGGAAAAAATACTGTTAAGTCTTCAAACTGTAAAATATCAAAGTCACATATTCCATTCACTGTGCGTAGCCGCAGTTTAGCAGCACATTCTGTGTACTGTGCACAGTTTCAGAATAGGAAAAAATACTGTTAAGTCTTCAAACTGTAAAATATCAAAGTCACATATTCCATTCACTGTGCGTCGCCGCAGTTTAGCAGCACATTCTGTGTACTGTGCACAGTTTCAGAATAGGAAAAAATACTGTTAAGTCTTCAAACTGTAAAATATCAAAGTCACATATTCCATTCAGTGTGCGTCGCCGCAGTTTAGCAGCACATTCTGTGTACTGTGCACAGTTTCAGAATAGGAAAAAATACTGTTAAGTCTTCAAACTGTAAAATATCAAAGTCACATATTCCATTCAGTGTGCATCGCCGCAGTTTAGCAGCACATTCTGTGTACTGTGCACAGTTTGAGAATAGGAAAAAATACTGTTAAGTCTTCAAACTGTAAAATATCAAAGTCACATATTCCATTCAGTGTGCGTCGCCGCAGTTTAGCAGCACATTCTGTGTACTGTGCACAGTTTCAGAATAGGAAAAAATACTGTTAAGTCTTCAAACTGTAAAATATCAAAGTCACATATTCCATTCAGTGTGCGTAGCCGCAGTTTAGCAGCACATTCTGTGTACTGTGCACAGTTTCAGAATAGGAAAAAATACTGTTAAGTCTTCAAACTGTAAAATATCAAAGTCACATATTCCATTCACTGTGCGTAGCCGCAGTTTAGCAGCACATTCTGTGTACTGTGCACAGTTTCAGAATAGGAAAAAATACTGTTAAGTCTTCAAACTGTAAAATATCAAAGTCACATATTCCATTCACTGTGCGTAGCCGCAGTTTAGCAGCACATTCTGTGTACTGTGCACAGTTTCAGAATAGGAAAAAATACTGTTAAGTCTTCAAACTGTAAAATATCAAAGTCACATATTCCATTCACTGTGCGTAGCCGCAGTTTAGCAGCACATTCTGTGTACTGTGCACAGTTTGAGAATAGGAAAAAATACTGTTAAGTCTTCAAACTGTAAAATATCAAAGTCACATATTCCATTCAGTGTGCGTCGCCGCAGTTTAGCAGCACATTCTGTGTACTGTGCACAGTTTCAGAATAGGAAAAAATACTGTTAAGTCTTCAAACTGTAAAATATCAAAGTCACATATTCCATTCACTGTGCGTAGCCGCAGTTTAGCAGCACATTCTGTGTACTGTGCACAGTTTGAGAATAGGAAAAAATACTGTTAAGTCTTCAAACTGTAAAATATCAAAGTCACATATTCCATTCAGTGTGCGTCGCCGCAGTTTAGCAGCACATTCTGTGTACTGTGCACAGTTTCAGAATAGGAAAAAATACTGTTAAGTCTTCAAACTGTAAAATATCAAAGTCACATATTCCATTCACTGTGCGTAGCCGCAGTTTAGCAGCACATTCTGTGTACTGTGCACAGTTTCAGAATAGGAAAAAATACTGTTAAGTCTTCAAACTGTAAAATATCAAAGTCACATATTCCATTCACTGTGCGTAGCCGCAGTTTAGCAGCACATTCTGTGTACTGTGCACAGTTTCAGAATAGGAAAAAATACTGTTAAGTCTTCAAACTGTAAAATATCAAAGTCACATATTCCATTCACTGTGCGTAGCCGCAGTTTAGCAGCACATTCTGTGTACTGTGCACAGTTTGAGAATAAGAAAAAATACTGTTAAGTCTTCAAACTGTAAAATATCAAAGTCACATATTCTATTCAGTGTGCGTCGCCGCAGTTTAGCAGCACATTCTGTGTACTGTGCACAGTTTCAGAATAGGAAAAAATACTGTTAAGTCTTCAAACTGTAAAATATCAAAGTCACATATTCCATTCAGTGTGCGTCGCCGCAGTTTAGCAGCACATTCTGTGTACTGTGCACAGTTTCAGAATAGGAAAAAATACTGTTAAGTCTTCAAACTGTAAAATATCAAAGTCACATATTCCATTCAGTGTGCGTCGCCTCAGTTTAGCAGCACATTCTGTGTACCGTGCACAGTTTGAGAATAGGAAAAAATACTGTTAAGTCTTCAAACTGTAAAATATCAAAGTCACATATTCCATTCACTGTGCGTCGCCGCAGTTTAGCAGCACATTCTGTGTACTGTGCACAGTTTCAGAATAGGAAAAAATACTGTTAAGTCTTCAAACTGTAAAATATCAAAGTCACATATTCCATTCAGTGTGCGTCGCCGCAGTTTAGCAGCACATTCTGTGTACTGTGCACAGTTTCAGAATAGGAAAAAATACTGTTAAGTCTTCAAACTGTAAAATATCAAAGTCACATATTCCATTCAGTGTGCGTCGCCTCAGTTTAGCAGCACATTCTGTGTACCGTGCACAGTTTGAGAATAGGAAAAAATACTGTTAAGTCTTCAAACTGTAAAATATCAAAGTCACATATTCCATTCACTGTGCGTAGCCGCAGTTTAGCAGCACATTCTGTGTACTGTGCACAGTTTCAGAATAGGAAAAAATACTGTTAAGTCTTCAAACTGTAAAATATCAAAGTCACATATTCCATTCACTGTGCGTCGCCGCAGTTTAGCAGCACATTCTGTGTACTGTGCACAGTTTCAGAATAGGAAAAAATACTGTTAAGTCTTCAAACTGTAAAATATCAAAGTCACATATTCCATTCAGTGTGCGTCGCCGCAGTTTAGCAGCACATTCTGTGTACTGTGCACAGTTTCAGAATAGGAAAAAATACTGTTAAGTCTTCAAACTGTAAAATATCAAAGTCACATATTCCATTCAGTGTGCGTCGCCGCAGTTTAGCAGCACATTCTGTGTACTGTGCACAGTTTGAGAATAGGAAAAAATACTGTTAAGTCTTCAAACTGTAAAATATCAAAGTCACATATTCCATTCAGTGTGCGTCGCCGCAGTTTAGCAGCACATTCTGTGTACTGTGCACAGTTTCAGAATAGGAAAAAATACTGTTAAGTCTTCAAACTGTAAAATATCAAAGTGACATATTCCATTCAGTGTGCGTAGCCGCAGTTTAGCAGCACATTCTGTGTACTGTGCACAGTTTGAGAATAGGAAAAAATACTGTTAAGTCTTCAAACTGTAAAATATCAAAGTCACATATTCCATTCACTGTGCGTAGCCGCAGTTTAGCAGCACATTCTGTGTACTGTGCACAGTTTCAGAATAGGAAAAAATACTGTTAAGTCTTCAAACTGTAAAATATCAAAGTCACATATTCCATTCAGTGTGCGTAGCCGCAGTTTAGCAGCACATTCTGTGTACTGTGCACAGTTTCAGAATAGGAAAAAATACTGTTAAGTCTTCAAACTGTAAAATATCAAAGTCACATATTCCATTCACTGTGCGTAGCCGCAGTTTAGCAGCACATTCTGTGTACTGTGCACAGTTTGAGAATAGGAAAAAATACTGTTAAGTCTTCAAACTGTAAAATATCAAAGTCACATATTCCATTCAGTGTGCGTCGCCGCAGTTTAGCAGCACATTCTGTGCACTGTGCACAGTTTCAGAATAGGAAAAAATACTGTTAAGTCTTCAAACTGTAAAATATCAAAGTCACATATTCCATTCACTGTGCGTAGCCGCAGTTTAGCAGCACATTCTGTGTACTGTGCACAGTTTGAGAATAGGAAAAAATACTGTTAAGTCTTCAAACTGTAAAATATCAAAGTCACATATTCCATTCAGTGTGCGTCGCCGCAGTTTAGCAGCACATTCTGTGTACTGTGCACAGTTTCAGAATAGGAAAAAATACTGTTAAGTCTTCAAACTGTAAAATATCAAAGTCACATATTCCATTCACTGTGCGTAGCCGCAGTTTAGCAGCACATTCTGTGTACTGTGCACAGTTTCAGAATAGGAAAAAATACTGTTAAGTCTTCAAACTGTAAAATATCAAAGTCACATATTCCATTCACTGTGCGTAGCCGCAGTTTAGCAGCACATTCTGTGTACTGTGCACAGTTTGAGAATAGGAAAAAATACTGTTAAGTCTTCAAACTGTAAAATATCAAAGTCACATATTCCATTCAGTGTGCGTCGCCGCAGTTTAGCAGCACATTCTGTGTACTGTGCACAGTTTCAGAATAGGAAAAAATACTGTTAAGTCTTCAAACTGTAAAATATCAAAGTCACATATTCCATTCACTGTGCGTAGCCGCAGTTTAGCAGCACATTCTGTGTACTGTGCACAGTTTCAGAATAGGAAAAAATACTGTTAAGTCTTCAAACTGTAAAATATCAAAGTCACATATTCCATTCACTGTGCGTAGCCGCAGTTTAGCAGCACATTCTGTGTTCTGTGCACAGTTTGAGAATAGGAAAAAATACTGTTAAGTCTTCAAACTGTAAAATATCAAAGTCACATATTCCATTCAGTGTGCGTCGCCGCAGTTTAGCAGCACATTCTGTGTCCTGTGCACAGTTTCAGAATAGGAAAAAATACTGTTAAGTCTTCAAACTGTAAAATATCAAAGTCACATATTCCATTCACTGTGCGTAGCCGCAGTTTAGCAGCACATTCTGTGTACTGTGCACAGTTTGAGAATAGGAAAAAATACTGTTAAGTCTTCAAACTGTAAAATATCAAAGTCACATATTCCATTCACTGTGCGTAGCCGCAGTTTAGCAGCACATTCTGTGTACTGTGCACAGTTTCAGAATAGGAAAAAATACTGTTAAGTCTTCAAACTGTAAAATATCAAAGTCACATATTCCATTCACTGTGCGTAGCCGCAGTTTAGCAGCACATTCTGTGTACTGTGCACAGTTTCAGAATAGGAAAAAATACTGTTAAGTCTTCAAACTGTAAAATATCAAAGTCACATATTCCATTCACTGTGCATAGCCGCAGTTTAGCAGCACATTCTGTGTACTGTGCACAGTTTGAGAATAGGAAAAAATACTGTTAAGTCTTCAAACTGTAAAATATCAAAGTCACATATTCCATTCAGTGTGCGTCGCCGCAGTTTAGCAGCACATTCTGTGTACTGTGCACAGTTTCAGAATAGGAAAAAATACTGTTAAGTCTTTAAACTGTAAAATATCAAAGTCACATATTCCATTCACTGTGCGTAGCCGCAGTTTAGCAGCACATTCTGTGTACTGTGCACAGTTTGAGAATAGGAAAAAATACTGTTAAGTCTTCAAACTGTAAAATATCAAAGTCACATATTCCATTCAGTGTGCGTCGCCGCAGTTTAGCAGCACATTCTGTGTACTGTGCACAGTTTCAGAATAGGAAAAAATACTGTTAAGTCTTCAAACTGTAAAATATCAAAGTCACATATTCCATTCACTGTGCGTAGCCGCAGTTTAGCAGCACATTCTGTGTACTGTGCACAGTTTCAGAATAGGAAAAAATACTGTTAAGTCTTCAAACTGTAAAATATCAAAGTCACATATTCCATTCACTGTGCGTAGCCGCAGTTTAGCAGCACATTCTGTGTACTGTGCACAGTTTGAGAATAGGAAAAAATACTGTTAAGTCTTCAAACTGTAAAATATCAAAGTCACATATTCCATTCAGTGTGCGTCGCCGCAGTTTAGCAGCACATTCTGTGTACTGTGCACAGTTTGAGAATAGGAAAAAATACTGTTGTCTTCAAACTGTAAAATATCAAAGTCACATATTCCATTCACTGTGCGTAGCCGCAGTTTAGCAGCACATTCTGTGTACTGTGCACAGTTTCAGAATAGGAAAAAATACTGTTAAGTCTTCAAACTGTAAAATATCAAAGTCACATATTCCATTCACTGTGCGTAGCCGCAGTTTAGCAGCACATTCTGTGTACTGTGAACAGTTTGAGAATAGGAAAAAATACTGTTAAGTCTTCAAACTGTAAAATATCAAAGTCACATATTCCATTCAGTGTGCGTCGCCGCAGTTTAGCAGCACATTCTGTGTACTGTGCACAGTTTGAGAATAGGAAAAAATACTGTTGTCTTCAAACTGTAAAATATCAAAGTCACATATTCCATTCACTGTGCGTAGCCGCAGTTTAGCAGCACATTCTGTGTACTGTGCACAGTTTCAGAATAGGAAAAAATACTGTTAAGTCTTCAAACTGTAAAATATCAAAGTCACATATTCCATTCACTGTGCGTAGCCGCAGTTTAGCAGCACATTCTGTGTACTGTGCAAAGTTGCAGATTTGCAGCACATATTCCGTGTAATATGAAGAAGGCGGGTAAAAAGGGACGGGGAAGTGGACGTGATCCTGATAGTTCAGGGCGCGGGTCAGGACGCGTAGAAACTGCGCCTGGTGCCAGAGCACAAGACAGAAAGACATCCACCATACCTAGCTTCATGTCTCATTTTACAAGGCGTCGCAGGACATCACTCTCGAGGTCCGACCACTGCGAACAGGTGGTCGGTTGGATGTCAGCTGATACTGCTTCCAGTCGGTTAAGCACCACCCTGTCTTCCACCAAGTCCACTCTCAGTAGCCAAGAGTCTGGTCAACATAATCCTCACTCTGATCATCCTTCCTCCCACCATAGAGGGTCTGGTCAAAGAAGTGATCCCACACTGGGATATAGTGAGGAGCTCGTCTCATCACCAATCCTTCATTTGACCCTCTCTCCAAGCACGCTTGCAGAGGAACATGACATCTTGTGCCCTGATTCACAACCTCTAGAGGGTACCCAATCACAAGAAGATGACAGATGTGAACGGCATTTAAGGTCAAAGGAAGTGGATGATGATGATGATGAGACACAGTTGCCATTAAATCAACCACTATTACTGTCTCAAGACCTTGATGAGGAGGTTGATATACAGTTGTCAATGACTGAGTATGTGGTGGGATCAAGACATGAGGAGGATGATCAGAGTGAGGAAGTGGAGGAGTACTTGGTGGACGATGAGGTGACAGACCCCACCTGGGAAGGTGTAGAGCCGAGCGATGACAGCAGTCCTGAGGGTGAGCCATCTGCAGCACCGCAACAGGCTGGAAGAGGCAGTGGTGTGGCTACAGAAAGAAGGCGGACCGCACCAAACCGGCCCGCAAATGTTCCACGGAGCACCCCCTTGCGTAAATCTCCCTTGCCAAGGGCTAGGTGTTCCGCGGTATGGCGTTTTTTTAAGGAAAGTGCGGACGACAAAAGAATTGTAGTTTGCAACCTGTGCCACACCAGAATGAGCCGAGGCATGAACACTAGAAACCTCACCACCACCAGCATGATCCGACACATGGCATCCAAGCACCGTAATAAGTGGGAGGAACGCCTGGATCGCCCATCTGTGTCTGCAGGCCACACCACTGCCTCCTCTTCCCCTGTTTTCGGTGCCGGACAATCGCCTGTCGAAGGCGCAGGCCCGCATACCTCCCGCCCTGCACCTGTACCATCTGAAGCACCATCAGCGACCACATCCACTTCCCTGTCCCAGCACAGCGTCCAAATGTCGTTACCCCAGGCATTTGAGCGCCTTTCCAAATTACTGGCCATCGAAATGCTGCCATTTAGGCTTGTGGAGACTGAGTCCTTCCGCAGCCTGATGGCAGCAGCTGTCCCTCGGTACGCGGTCCCCAGCCGCCACTACTTTTCCCGGTGTGCCATCCCCGCATTACACCACCATGTGTCCCGTAACATCACCCGTGCCCTGACCAACGCAGTTACTGGGAAGGTCCACTTAACGACTGACACATGGACAAATGCTTGTGGCCAGGGACGCTACATTTCCCTGACGGCACACTGGGTGAATGTCGTGGAGGCTGGGAGCGACTCGGACCCTGGGATGGCACAGGTGCTACCCACGCCGAGGATTGCGGGCCCTACCTCCATCAGGGTTTCCTCCAGCACCTACGTTATTGGCTCCTCCTCCTCCGTTTCCACCTCCGAATTCTCTGCGCGCAGCGCCACTCACCCATCAGCCGGTAGCTGGAAGCAGTGTAGCACTGCAGTGGGGAAGCGTCAACAGGCCGTGCTGAAGCTGATCTGCCTTGGGGACAAACAGCACACGGCCTCAGAGCTGTTGCAGGGGATTAGTCACCAGACCGAGCAGTGGCTCTCGCCACTCAACCTGCAACCAGGCATGGTTGTGTGTGATAATGGGCGTAACTTGGTGGCGGCTTTGGAGCTCGGCAAGCTCACACACGTACCATGCCTAGCGCATGTATTTAATTTAGTGGTTCAGCGATTTCTAAAAACCTACCCCAATTTGCATGATCTCTTGACCAAGGTGCGCCGCGTGTGTGCACATTTCCGTAAGTCATCTACAGCTTCAGCCGGCCTGTTGAAGCTGCAGCAGCGCTTACAATTGCCAGCTCACCGGCTGCTGTGTGACGTGAGCACGCGCTGGAACTCCACCTTCCACATGTTGGCCCGGCTTTGTGAGCAGCAGAGGGCAGTAGTGGAGTACCAGCTGTTACACGGTCGTCGCCTCTCCGTTCAACTTCCTCTAATCAGAAGTGAGGAGTGGGAATGGATGTCAGACCTCTGTGAGGTTTTACGCAATTTTGAGGAATCGACACAGATGGTGAGCGGCGATAACGCTATTATCAGTGTAACCATCCCACTTCTGTGTCTACTGAAACGCTCGCTGCTCACAATTAAAACCGACGCTTTGCATGTGGAAGAGGTGGAAATGCGGGAGGAAGAGCTTACACAAGGTGATAGCCAGAGCACCCTCACTTCGTCTTCTCAGCGACAATTGGAGGAGGCGGAGGAGGAGGAGGAGGAAGACACTGTTGCCTCCGCTACAGAGGGTAGCCATGGAACTTTAGTTCCATCTCTTCAGAGTGGGTGGGCAGAAGAGGAGGAAGAGGATGAGGAGATTGAGAGTCATCCTCCTGGTGAGGACAGCGAAATCTTGCCTGTTGGTACTCTGGCACACATGGCTGACTTTATGTTAGGCTGCCTTTCCCGTGACCCACGCGTTACACGCATTTTAGACAACACGGATTACTGGGTGTTCACCCTTCTGGACCCCCGCTACAAAGAGAATTTCTCATCTCTCATTCCTCCGGTGGAGAGGACAAGCAAAATGGTGCAATACCAGAAGGTTCTTGTTGAAAAATTGCTCCAAAATTTTCCATCTGACAATGCTGGCGGCAGAGTACGTGCTACTTTGGCCAACCGAGAAGGGGAGAAAAGGGGAGCACACAGCAGTTCCGACAAAGGCAGGGCAACACTCTCCAAGGCGTGGGACACCTTCATGACACCCCGCCAGCACCCTCACCCTGATGCGCAGCCTAGTGTCACAAGGAGGGAAAAGTTTTGGAAGATGGTGAAGGAGTACGTAGCAGACCGTGTCAGCGTCCTCAATGATCCCTCTGTGCCTTACAACTACTGGGTGTCCAAGCTGGACACGTGGTATGAACTGGCACTCTACGCCTTGGAGGTGCTGGCCTGCCCTGCCGCCAGCGTTCTGTCTGAGCGGGTATTTAGTGCTGCTGGTGGCATCATAACAGATAAGCGTATCCGCCTTTCCACCGACAATGCTGATAGGTTGACACTTATAAAAATGAACAAGGCCTGGATTTCCCCTGACTTCTCCACTCCACTGGAGGAAAGCCCCGGGGGAACATAAACTCACTTTATATATGTTATTTACAATGATGGGAATACTCTGTATTCCCATTCACCCCTTCCACCCAAAAAACGGGTATATGGTTGACTCTCTTCCATATACCCTGGGATATAATTTTTATATAGGGCCAGCTCACCAGCGGGCCCTGTGATATCATTTTTATATAGGGCCAGCTCACCAGCGAGCGCTGTTTGACAATTTTTGTATAGGTCAGCTCACCAGCGGGCCTTCTCATATAATGTTTTATTGGGTCAGCTCTCTAGCGGGCCCTCTCATATAATGTTTTATAGCGTCAGCTCACTAGCGGGCCTTCGCATATAATGTTTAGGATGGTCAGCTCCGCAGCAGACCCTCACCCATAATGTTTTAGATGGTCGGCTCAGCGCACGTTTCCCTCTTAATCATGGCCCCAGTTCAGAAAAATCGAGGAAATTTTTGGGAGAATTTGCCTCTGCGCACGTTTCCCTCTTAATCATGGCCTCAGTTCAGAAAAATCAAGGAAATTTTTGGGAGAATTTGCCTCTGCGCACGTTTCCCTCTTAATCATGGCCTCAGTTCAGAAAAATCGAGGAAATTTTTGGGAGAATTTGCAGATGATATACAAGTAAATATACAGCAAATACTGTTTGGTAACAATTTTTCGCCTAAAGTCGTTTTTATCTGCCTTTTTGTGTGTTTTACGGTCAGTCTGTAAAAATGGCGTACTACGGGCGAAAGATCGTTCCCAGCAGCGATGTTGGAGTCCAAGATGCATCCAGACATCCTCCCTATGCTGTCCCTGAACCATTTCTGTGGTGTTTCCATCCTTTTCTGCCCTTTTCCTATGGACCAGGCACCCTTCCCTCATCAGAGCAGGGGGTGCCTGGTGTAATGCTCGAGTCCTCCCATTGACTTCAATGGGGCTCGGGTGCTCGGCCGAGCACTCGAGCCTCCGGGGGTGCTCGGTCAGAGCACCCGAACACCCGAGCATTGGGGTGCTCGCTCATCACTACTGCTCAGGAGCTCCAGCAGCTACAGGTCTGTGCCAAAGGAGGCACATACAGACCTCTCCTGCTGCTGGACCACCAGGGAAGAGGTACGAAAAGGACACTGGGGGGCAATGTGGAAATGATGGGGCAATATGGATCTGATGGGGGGCAAGATGGAGATGATGGCAATGTAGAGATGATGGGGCAATGTATGTGAAGGTAAATTGGAGCTGATAGCAATATGGAGCTGATGGGGGCAATGAGGAGCTGGTGGGGGCTGACAGTGGACAATGTAAGGGCAATATGGAGATGATGGGGGGCAATGAGGAGATTAGGAGCATTGTGGGGGTGTCCAGTGGAGATGGCCAATGGGGGGCTTCAGATTTCTGTGCCTACAGGCTCCTGAGATGTAAATTCTTTTCTTTTTTTTAAATATATATTTTGAATAAATAATTATGAGAAGTGCCCTTTTTTTCATTTGATCCCCTGCCCCCCAAAATGTTTGTGCACGTCCCTGAGTACAAGAACTGAATAACATTGATTGGGACATTATCAGCTTGTGTGAGACTTGTAAAAAACACAAAGATTTGGAAAAATTAGAAGATGGCTATTCTATAAAGGAACCAATGGTGGACAAAGTGGAGAAATCTGATTCTTGATTAACAAATGACTGACAGATTCGGTCATAAAGGAAGAAATATTTCTGAAAGAATTGCTTCCTGTGGTATCAAACTAAACAGACACTATGTTCTTCAAATCATCCAAGTTTATTCCCCTACACAGGGACATGCACAGACATTTTGGGGGGGCAGGGACTCAAATCGTAAGCAGAAAGGATCCGACACGCAAGAGGAGAAGACCCAGCGGCACATAAAAAGGACCCGGCCGGCATGTTAAAGGGACCTTACACTTAAAAAGGACCTGGACGTAAGAGGAGAGGCGGGCAGCCCCACCACCACCACCGGTAATCAAAATTGAAAAACAGACTGGGATAAGATAAAATCGGACTGATTGCATTTTTTTTGTGTGTTAAAAGGGCACGAGGGCACGTTGGATAAAAAGGGCAGGTGCTCAAGCCCCCCTTGGTGTCTATGCGTGCACGTGCCTGCCTTTACAAGTAGCCAGCCTCTACCAATAGCCACTACAAATTTATAATGGAGGAATTCAATGCTCTGATGGCAATACAAGTGAAGTTGACTTCATACTTGCAAATAACATGATATAATCATACTTCTCAGCCTTAAATCTTTGTCACGTTGGAAGTCACCATCGTCTTGTGAAAGTAAAAATCTAAATTGACTACAAGAAAAAAAGAAATGATCAAGTCAGCAAAGGTGAAGAATGACATTAGACAGCTATTGAAAAATCATAAGAATTTTGAGTTGGCGCTGTCTAATCACGTCAGTGAGCTGAAAGACCTTCCAGACACAGACATTTCAACCCACAATCAGGGCCGAATATACATCTCAGGAGCCTGTAGGCACAGAAATCTGAAGCGCCCCCCCATTTGCCATCTCCACTGGACACCTCCACAATGCTCCAAATCTCCACATTACCCCCCATATCTATATAGCACTAACATTGACCCCCATCAGCTCCATATTGCCCTCAGCTCCAACTAATCCCCCATCAGTTCCATATTGCCCTCACATTGCCCCCATCAGCTCCATATTGCCATCAGCTCCAACCTATCCCCCATCAGCTCCATATTGCCATCAGCTCCAACTTATACCCATCAGCTACATATTGTCCTCACATTGCCCCCATCAGCTCCAACTTGCCTCCATCATCTCCACGTTGCCCCATCATCTACAACTTGCCCCCATCATCTCCACGTTGCCCCATCAGCTACAGCTTGCCCTCACATTACCCCATCATCTCCACACTGCCATTATATCACTATATATACCACTATATATTAGGAATGCAGAGCGCTGGGAGATGATGTCATCTCCCAGCGCTCTGCATTAGAGCCGACGAGGGAACAACAACAGCTACAGGTCTGTGCCTTCTGTGTGAGCCGAAGAAATGAAGCAAAACTGTAAAATTACAAACAGGGTAGGATATGTACAAATGTGCAAGACCATAAGGAAGATCATAAAAGAGGAAACTTGCAAGTTCAAAATGTGTAGCACTGCTGGTCGCATGTAATGGTTTACTGCCCTGGTGTCTTATGTAATAGTATATTGCCCTCCTGGTTTCATTTATTGTCTACTGCCCTTCTGGTCTCTTCAAATGGTGTATTGATCTATTGGTCTCAAGTAATGGTGTATTGCACTGTTGGTCTCATGTAATGCTGTACTGCTCTGATGGTCTCACACAAGGGCATAATTCTCCGCTGGTCCCATGTAATGGTGCACTACCCTACTTTTCCTGTGTAAGTGTGTAGTGCCCTGCTGGTCACATGTAATTATGTAGTGCTCTGCTGGTCTCATGTAATGTTGTGTTGCACAGCTGCTATCATATAATATGTACTGCCATGCTGGTCTCATGTAATGGTGTACTGCCCTGTTAGTCTCATATAATGGTGTAGTACCCTGTTGGTCTCATATAACAGTGTACTGCCCTGTTTGTCTCAGGCAAATGGTGCATTGCATTGCTGGTCTCATGTAATATGTACTTTCCTGCTGGTCACATGTAATACTGTACTGCCCTATTTGTTCCATGCAGTGGTGTACGGCTCTGCTGCTCTCATGTAATGACGTATTGCCCTTCTGCTCTCATGTAATAGTTTATTACACTGCTGGTCCTATAAAATGGTGTATTGCTTTGTTGGCCCCGTGCAATGGTGTACTGCTCTCCTAGTTTCATGTAATGGTGTATTGCTCTCCTGGTCTCATGTAATCATGTATTGCCCTGCTGGTCTCCTGTAATGGTTTATTGCACTGATTGTCCTATGAAATGGTGTATTGCTTTGTTGGCCTCATGCAATGGTGTACTGCTCTGCTAGTGTCATGTAATGGTGTATTGCTCTGCTGAGTCCATGCAGTGCTGTATGGCTCTTCTGGTTTCCTTTAATGATGCATGGCTATGCTGATCTCATGTAGTGGGCTACTGCACTGCTGATCCTATGAAATTGTGTGTTGCTTTGTTGGCCCCGTGCAATGGTGTACTGCTCTGCTAGTCTCATGTAATGGTGTATTGCTCTGCTGAGCCCATGCAGTGGTATTGCACTGCTGGTCTCATATCATTAGTGGTTCTCTGCTGGTCTCATGTAATGGTATTTTGCTCTGCTGTACCATGTAATGGTGGATTGCAATGGGGTGACATGTAATTGTAATATACCATTACATGCCACAAGCAGAGCTATACGCACTGCTGGTCTCATGCAATGGTGTATTGCTCTTGTGGTCTCATGTAATAGTATATATCCCTGCTGAAATCATGCAATGGTGTATTGCTCTTGTGGTCTCATGTAATAGTATATATCCCTGATGAAATCATGCAATGGTGTATTGCTCTGCTGGTCTCACTGTTGGTGGCATGTGATAGGGTATTGCCTGCTGGTGTCACTTAACAGCATATTGCCCTGCTGATCTCATGTAATGGTATATTTCCCTGCTGAACTCATGTATTGGCGTATTACTCTGCTGGTCTCATGTAATGGTCTAATGCCCTGCTGGTCTCATGTAATGGCATGGCTGGTGGTATGTCCAGTGGCATGTAATGGTGTATTTTGTGGCCTGTCAGTCACATGGGCAGACATGGTTTGAACATTATTAAAGTTATGTATGGGTAAAAACTGGGCATAATCATAGCAATACATTGCATCATATTTAAGATCTGATAAGATATGATATGATTTAAAAAAGAAATCTCATAGAAAAGTGTCATACATACAAAAAAAAGTGGTGCAATTCTGGATCAAACCAACTGAACCAGGGGAAACAAATACAAATTCCACCTAATTTTCCCATTGGATTAAAATGAGAAATGTGAAGCAATGTGTTGGAGACTTCTCTAGCAGTCAAGGGGTTAAAAGCCCCATTTAAATCACTGGAAGTGTTTATTAGTCTGCTGGTTGGTTTGATCCGTGTGTGTTTAGTAGACACAGGTGTTTTCCCTTTAATAGACCAGGTACAAATCTCTGAAACGTTTCCTTGTCCCAGGAGACTTTTCTACATTCCCCCTTACAGGGTCATATACTTCCTATCATCTGTACTGTGTGTATGTGTGTGTGTGCTGGATGTGTGTGTGTCTGTGTGTGTGTGCGCTCTGATGTGTGTGTGTGCTGGATGTGTGTGTGTGCTGGATGTGTGTGTGTGTACTGGATGTGTGTGTGTGTGTGTGTGTGTGTGCTGTGTGTGTGCTGGATGTGTGTGTGTGTGCTGGATGTGTGTGTGTGTGCTGGATGTGTGTGCTGTATGTGTGTGTTTGTCTGTGTGTGTGTGTGTGTGTGTGTGTGTGTGTGTGCTGGATGTGTGTGTGTGCTGGGTGTGTGTGTGCTGGATGTGTGTGTGTGCTGGATGTGTGTGTGCTGGATGTGTGTGTGTGTGTGTGTGTGCTGGATGCGTGTGTGTGTGTGTGTGTGTGCTGGATGTGTGTGTGTGCTGGGTGTGTGTGTGCTGGATGTGTGTGTGTGTGTGCTGGATGTGTGTGTGCTGGATGTGTGTGTGTGTGTGTGTGTGTGTGCTGGATGCGTGTGTGTGTGTGTGTGTGTGCTGGATGTGTGTGTGCTGCATACCTTCCAAGTGTCCCTCTTTAGGAGGGACAGTCCCTCTTTTAGACCCAAATCCCTCTGTCCCTCTTTCCCACCCTGATGTGCCTCTTTTTAGGGGATCAGACTGTGTGTTGTGTATATAAGTGTGTCATACTGCTCTACAGCAATAAAACTCACATTATTGTTTGTTTAAAGGTCAGTATTTCTGTTTATAAATTAGTGTGTGTGTGTAAATAAAATACTTTGGTCTTGTTCTAAATCATTTATTAGGTTACACAAGGAAGTATCAATAGGTCATGAAATAGCTTACAAATTCCTGGTAATGCCCCGCCCACCAGCCACGCCTCCAGAAACACCCCCTAAAACACAAGTGTCCCTCTTTGGCAATTTGAAATGTTGGGAGGTATGGTGCTGTAGTGCTGATGTGTGTGTGTGCTGGATGTGTGTGTGTGTGTGCTGGATGTGTGTGTAGGCTGGATGTGTATGTGTGCTGCATGTGTATGTGTGCTGGATGTTTGTGTGCTGGATGCGTATGTGTGTGTGCTGGATGTGTGTATGTGTGTGTGTGTGTGTATGTGTGTGTGTGTGCTGGATATGTGTGTGTGTGTGCTGGATGTGTGTGTGTGTGTTGGGTGTGTGTGTGTGTGTGTGCTGGATGTGTGTGTGTGACGTGTGTGCTGGATGTATGTATGTGTGTGTGCGAGTGCTAGATGTGTGTGTATATATATGTGTGTGTGTATACTGTTCTCACGCTATGAGGATATTTGTGGAATCTGAACTCTGTGCTCCCTGCCTGGAAGCGGATAATAGGATTATAGATACCATCAGATCCTCTGTGTAACACATTCCTCCTCCTCTGATCCCTCTCACTGACAGACAGGACAGACCAGCCTCTACTGACTGCTGACTGTGAGTGTATTCAAGTCACTTGCCCCTTGCCCCTACCCAGAGAGGATGGCCACCGAAGGAATTTTATTCCGGACCTGTCACACTAGGGAAAATGTAGTTAATCTTTCAGAGAATTAAAATTTGCATATATGTTGTACTAATCATTTTTCTGTTAAAAGAACAGTAAACTTTTTTAATGTAAACCTGTGTTGTAAACCTTTTCCTGTTGAATAAAACAAGGTCACTCTGACTGCTATCAGTTGTTTTATTCGAAAGTTACAACAGTTCAAATAATCAGGAAGTGAATTTACTGTGTTTACTTCCTGATAGTTCTAACTGACAGGAAGTGAATTTACTGTGTTTACTTCCTGATAGATCTAACTGACAGGAAGTGAATTTACTGTGTTTACTTCCTGAAAGTTCTGACAGGAAGTGACTTAGCAGTTTTTATCGCATTCTATGGAGAACGGTTTGTCAGTGACTTTTCTCTCCAATTGAATGTAACAGAATAACAAATTGGAATTTGACCACTAGAAGGCACTGTTTACTTAAAAAAAACATGGGTTTAAACTGTAATAACTCTGGAAATATGAATCTCTTAGCAGTGCGAGTACCCTTATTTCAATCAAAAACCCTACTATATATATATATATATATATATATATATATATATATTTATTTTTCATAAAAAAAGTTTACTGCTCCATTAAATAGTTTTTGTGAAACAAAGCTTTTTTTTATGGCACATTCTGGCATTTTATGCTAATTTAATGCAAACTATCCAAATTAATTCTGTTCTAAATGAAACTTACCCTTCGTTCTGCTGTTAGACTCCCCCAGTGTGCGGGCTTTGCCTAGATTCGATGTATTGGATGTGCCTCTGGCGCTCATAGGGTTAAAATGAAGATAATGAGTCATGTATTCACATAATAAGGCATTTTCACAGCACTCTATTGCCCCATTAATCCTTTGGACACTAAACATATTATACTGCATTGCAAATCAGTCAAAGGGGTTAAATTTTTAAAACAAGTTACTTTAAAGGAAAAGGGAATTATTTTTTAAATTAATATATGGTTCAAACAAACTGCACCATAGGGAACAAGTAACCTTTCCCTCACTTCTAAATGGGAATTTTAACCCTTGAATGATAGAGAGGATTCCAATGCATTACAAAGGGTTAAAAACTCCATTTAAAGGAGCAATAAACTTTTGTTTTGAAAAATATTTATATTTTTTTAATCAGGGACATTTGTATTGCAGGGAAATATGTTTTCCGAGTTATCCCAGTTTAAAATGCATTTTTTTCAATTTATTTATATTAACAGTGCCCTCTAGTGGTCAGATTTTAATAAGTTGTTTTGTTGCATCCTATGGGAGAGGTGAGTCACTGACAAATAGTTCTCCATAGAATCTGAGAGAAACTGCTGAGTCACTTCCTGTCAGTTTGAACTTTCAGAAAGTAATGACGCTGTCACTCACTTTCAGACAGTTTCAAAGGTTATAATTGACAACAGTGGGATTACCCCTGTTTTACTCAGCGGAAAACATATAACATATACGTTTTCATTGAACAAAACGTTTACTGTACCTTTAAAGGAATAGTAATACTTGTATTAAAGTTGAGGTCTGAGTCCTCTTTATTTATTTATTTTTTAATACGTAACGTTATATTTCAATACTTACAGTTCGGTAGTTCAAGAGCTATTCAAGCTGAAAGGATCCCCCTCCTGCCCCTTCTGGCCGATCCCCTTCGATCTGGAATCTGGTCGTGGGACCGGACGGATGGCAGTGAGGGGACAATTTCCAGTCAGTAAATGTCAGGAAAACCTTTCCACCACTTGATAAAGGAGGGCAGGATTTTCCTTTCACTTACTGAAGATTGTCCCTCACCGCACTCCATCCGGACCAGACAGAGAGGCAGAGTGAAGCAGGTGAAAGGGGCAGGAGGGGGATTGGTTAACCATCTAAGTGCCAGAGAGGTATACAATAGTATCAATTAGAAAAGTAGATTAGCAGTTCTTGGACTCTAGAAAACTTTCTACACTTAATACTGTCCTAATGGCCTCTATGAAATTTGTTCTTGCACCTTTGTTCAAGGGATAACATTTTCAGTCGGTCCTGGATGTCAACTATACAAAAAGGAGATGCGCTCTACACTCAATGAGAGGTCGTCACCAATGTTTATATGGACAGGTATACTTTTCATCCATCTCCATAGCTGGAAACTCTCCCGGTTTGCCCGGAGACTCCGTTTTTTTGTAGTGAATTACCGGCTCTCTGGGTGAAAAGGATGATTCTCTGGTGGTGGGGAATTTCTTATGAAACTCTGGCCACTTCTCCTCCTTCCCACCCTCTTTCTGCCACTTCCCGCCCACTTCTCCTTCCCACCCTGTTCTTCCCTCTTCCCACCCACTTCTCCTCCTTCCCATCCTGTTCCTCCCACTTCTCTCCCACTTCTCCTCCTTCTCACCCTGTTCTTCCCTCTTCCCACCCACTTCTCCTCCTTCCCACCCTGTTCCTCCCACTTCTCCTCCTTCCCACCCTTTTCTACCCTCCTCCCACCCACATCTCCTCCTTCCCACCCTGTTCCTCCCACTTCCCTCCCACTTCTCCTCCATCCCACCCTGTTCTTCCTTCTTCCCGCCCAATTCTCCTCCTTCCCACCCTGTTCCTCCCACTTCTACTCCTTCTCACCCTGTTCTTCCCTCTTCCCACCCACTTCTCCTCCTTCCCATCCTGTTCCTCCCACTTCTCCTCCTTCCCATCCTGTTCCTCCCACCCTGTTCCTCCCACTTCCCACCCACTTCTCCTCCTTCCCATCCTGTTCCTTCCACTTCGCTCCCACTTCTCCTCCTTCCCACCCTGTTCTTCCCTCTTCCCACCCACTTCTCCTCCTTCCCATCCTGTTCCTCCCACATCCCACCCACTTCTCCTCCTTCTCACCCTGTTCCTCCCACTTCGCTCCCACTTCTCCTCCTTCCCACCCTGTTCCTCCCACTTCCCTCCCACTTCTCCTCCATCCCACCCTGTTCTTCCCTCTTCCCACCCACTTCTCCTCCTTCCCATCCTGTTCCTCCCACTTCCATCCTACTTCTCCTCCTTCCCACCCTGTTCCTCCCACTTCCCACCCACTTCCCCTCCTTCCCACATAGGACAAATGTACCCCTAATATCTCCTAAAGAGGGACACTTGGGAGTTAATGAGCCCTAATATCTCCTAAAGAGGAACACATGTGAATTTTGACCCCTAGTATCCCCTATAGAGGGAAACGTGAATTTAGATCCCCTAATATCTCCTAAAGGGGAACACTTAGGTCTCAAAGTGGGACTGTCCCTCCTAAAGAGGGACACTTGGGAGGTGCAGACCCCTAATATCTTCTAAAGAGGGACACTTGAAAAGCATGCACCCCTATTATCTTTTAAAGAGGGACAATTGGCAGGTACGGACCCCTAATATGTCCTAAAGAGGGACACATGGGAGATATGGACCCCTAATATCGCCTAAAGGGGGACACTTGGGAGATATAGGACCCCTAATATCTCGTAAAGAGGGACACTTGGGAGGTATAAAGCACTAATACCTCCCTGAGAGCAACACATGGGAGTTACAACCCCTGATATCTCCTAAAGGAGGACACTTGTGAGGTATGCAACACACACAAAAAGGGAAAGGAATGTAGAGATCCTCAATCTATATCCATCTGCAGAGTGTTAGTACTTAGAGACGGGTAAACAACCAGCTCTCACCCAGTCCTTCTAGTCCTTCCACCAATTCTCTCTTTCGATTCCCTGAGTCCGCATCTCCAGCAGGTGATTCTCCTGGTCAAAATTACACAAAATCATTGTAGAGTGCATGGGCTTGGAGAGATGCCAATTTTCACATGGAAAGAGTTGACCTCAATGTTGAGCTCTTGACATGGCAGCTTCAGGCAAGACCTCAAAATCTGCATACTGCACATAGAAACATAGAATTTGACAGCAGATAAGAACCATTTGGCCCATCTAGTCTGCCCGTTGTTCCTACTGTAAAAACTTGAAACCTTATTTGGTCTTTGGTCTTGTCTTATGTCCAGGACAGCCTTATGCCTATCCCATGTATGGTAATCTTAAGCAGGCAAAGCAAACTGCCTGCCTCAGTTTTAGACAAATGTCCAGCAACTGTCATGTCTGCCTCCATGGAAAAAACATGCAGGGTCGATGAAAGTTGTTATTTATTCAACAGAAGCTCAAGGGTAAAATTCATAGAACCCATTAGGATTTTCTAACCAAAAGACTTTAAGTGGGGGATTATTAGGAGGTGTAAATTCTCCTTTAACCACATGGAGGCCTATGGGTCCACCAGGCAGACAATTTTCACAGACTTGGTGCGTTGCTCACTAAAATTATCCAATTAACATTTCAGGAATCTCCTCCTCTGGACTCATGAGCTACGACCAGGCTTAAATGATGACATGATTTGCATTATGCAGTGGGTGTGTCTTAATTGTGTGGCTAAACAGGGAAGTGGGTGGAACAGGAAAGGAAGGAGGAGAAGTGGGTGGGAAGTGGGCAGAACAGGGTGGGAAGGAGAAGGAACATAGGAACTGGAGAGTTTATCACACTGGAGAAGTTATCTCCTCTTTATCACACCTTAGTACATCTCCCCTGTAGTCTATAACTAAATCTCTCCCATAGAATAACATAGGAACTGGAGAGTTTATCTCACTGGAGAAGTTATCTCCTCTTTATCACACCTTAGTACATCTCCCCTGTAGTCTATAACTAAAGATCTCCCATAGAATAACATACGAACTGGAGAGTTTATCACACTGGAGAAGTTATCTCCTCTTTATCACACCTTAGTACATCTCCCCTGTAGTCTATAACTAAATATCTCCCATAGAATAACATAGGAACTGGGGAGTTTATCACACTGGAGAAGTGATTTCCTCTTTATCACACCTTAGTACATCTCACCTGTAGTCTATAACTAAAGCTCTCCCATAGAATAACATAGGAACTGGAGAGTTTATCTCACTGGAGAAGTTATCTCCTCTTTATCACACCTTAGTACATCTCCCCTGTAGTCTATAACTAAATCTCTCCCATAGAATAACATAGGAACTGGAGAGTTTATCTCACTGGAGAATTTATCTCCTCTTTATCACACCTTAGTACATCTCCCCCTGTAGTCTATAGCTAAATCTCTCCCATAGAATAACATAGGAACTGGAGAGTTTATCTCACTGGAGAAGTTATCTCCTCTTTATCACACCTTAGTACATCTCCCCTGTAGTCTATAACTAAATCTATCCCATAGAATAACATAGGAACTGGAGAGTTTATCTCACTGGAGAAGTTATCTCCTCTTTATCACACCTTAGTACATCTCCCCTGTAGTATATAACTAAATCTCTCCCATAGAATAACATAGGAACTGGAGAGTTTATCTCACTGGAGAAGTTATCTCCTCTTTATCACACCTTAGTACATCTCCCCTGTAGTCTATAACTAAAGATCTCCCATAGAATAACATAGGAACTGGAGAGTTTATCTCACTGGAGAAGTTATCTCCTCTTTATCACTCCTTAGTACATCTACCCTGTAGCCTATAACTAAAGATCTCCCATAGAATAACATAGGAATTGGAGAGTTTATCTCACTGGAGAAGTGAGCCAGCTTCTGCCCTAGTGTATATTTTACAGTGATGGATTGGAAGGGCAGTTGGGTATTAATCCCTGAGCTGCCAGACCAAGTTGTTGTTAGTTAGGGACACGTAGCCAAACTGTTAGTTTTTAGTTTGGTTGGGCGGTGGTATAATATTACTTTAAGGACCAGAGGGGTGCACAATGTATTTCTAATCAATACTTTCCTCAGCTCCTTGGTCCATAAAAAGGTTAATTAACTCACTTGTGCTCAGTCATGGAAATACACAGGTTCTGGGGGGAGATACGCTAAAAGTCGATGTAATGGCGAAGTGCGCTGGACAATATGTGGAGATCACTTCGCTATGGAGTGTACGACACACTACATCATATGCACTAAGAATGGTCTATTCAATGGGAAGGGAAGAGACTTTCATCATTAGCATACGAGGTTGGCATAAGCTGGCGATGCGCTGGGGACAGCAAGTGGAGGTTCTCATTTTCTGGGACACTCCGTAGTAAAAGTTGAACTAGATGGACGGACTGGTGTCTTTCTATCAATGTACTTGTCAGATCTCCATGGAACAGGACGTGAATGTTCGCTGCCAAAAACCCCACTCGGTGAAGAGAAGGCTACACCGGGTATGTGCAGGCAGCACGGGAATGATCTAAATGCAGGCTTAGGGACAAAGGTAGGATACCAGATGCAAAGTAGCGAGACCCACAGAAACCCAAAGTATACTCATACAAATATATATATATATATATATATATATATATATATATATATATATATATATATATATATATACACAAGGAACTGGGTACCCGAGTCCACAGGAAGCCGAGAGACCAACCAGGAGGAAATGGAACTGCAGACAATGGGAAACCACCGGAGAAGGTCAATTCCAACCCAGGGTCAGGGCAGGCAGCACAAGGTGCAGCAGTACAGTCCAAGCCAGGGGTCAAGGCAGTGGCATAACAATAGGGTTCGCACCTGCGACTGGGCTCATCACTCCAGGGGCCAGGTCGCCCCCCGCGACCCCCTCGCCCGCAGCAACTCCCACTACAGCGCCGGTGATCCGTTCTAGTAATACAGAGCACTGGGAGATGACATCATCTCCCAGCCTCTGCATTACTAGAGCGGCGCGCGGAAGCTTCACTGTGTCGAAGGAGGCACAGATCTGTCAAGCCACATCGCTAGACCACTAGGGACTGGAGGTAGGGGCAATGTGGAGATAAAGGGACAATGTGGAGATAGGGGAATTGTGGAAGGGGAAATGTGGAGATGAAGGGGACATTATGGAGATGAAAGGGGCATTGTGGAAGGGGCAATTTGGAGATTGGGGGGCATTGTGGAGATGAAGGGGGCATTGTGGAAGGGGCAATTTGGAGATGAAGGGGCATTGTGGAGATGGGGGCAATGTGGAGATGAAGGGGCAATTTGGAGATTGGGGGGCAATGTGGTTGGGGGGGCCCATGGCAATTCTTGCACCAGGGCCCGGTGGCTTCTAGTTACTCCTCTGGGTCAGGGCAGGCAGCTCAGGGTGCAGCAGTACAGTCCAAGCCAGGGTGAGGGCAGGCAGCTCAGGGTTCAGTATCCGGGTAGGAAGGCCGAGGTCATACACAAGAATAGCAGGCAGAGGAAGGAATCCAGCAGAGAAGACTGCAGAAAACACAAAGAGCTCGAATAACAGAGAGCCGGCTGTTAGTACACACCGGGCTATGTACTGGAGTCAGCTGACGTCACTGTATTGCGACGCAGCCTCACGTGGCAACGCCGATGTGGTTGCCTAGCGACGCCCCGGACGGACCCACCGTGTCACCGATAATACTTTATTTTGGGTCACTTTTAAAAGATCACACTCAAAACAGCGTGTGACCAAATAACCCATTAATCATGTCGCCATAAAAAAATGGCGACATGAGAATCTCACTCTGCATGACAGAGCGAGATTCTCATGTCACATAGCTTGAACCCATTCTCACCTTCATACTAATTATAGAGCCGGAAATCCAGTATAGAGCCTGTCTTCCCTTCATTTGCTCAGTGATCTACTGCTTTTATAAAGCTGCCTCTGGGCTGCCTTTCCTGAGCGCGTTGTGGGTATCAGAGATTGATGCTGTTTTAACCCCCGGAGGTACATAGAAGTCTGCACTTCACTGGGCTCGTGTGTTCATCTGTGCAGCAGTTGAACGAGTTGAATGGGGATGAACGGGTTCAAGATATGCGACATGAGAATCTCGGGCTGTTATGCAGTGCGAGATTCTCATGTCGCCATTTTTATCATGGCGACATGGTTAACGAGTTATTTGGTCTCACGATCTTTTTCGTGTGCCCTTTTAAAAGGATACCCTTTATTTTTTAAATATGGGGCAGAGTACGATGGTGATTCCGAGATAAATTAGGAGCTGGAATCGCTGTTAAAGGGATAGTAATACTTTATTTTATTTTGTAGGCATTAAAAAAACATGAAGAACGATATAAGTCTTATCTCTCAAACCGTTATGGTTTGAGAGATATTCACAAGCAAAGTTTCCCCTCCCGCCCCTTTTACCTAGTGTAAGCCATCTCTTCTCAGATGTGGTATGCAATCCATAGACCAGACAGATAACAGAAGGGGACAATCTTCTTCCTATAAGAACAATGAAAGCCCTGCCCCCTTGACAAGTTTTTCAGGTTTTTCCCTTATCTTTATGGAAGATTGTCCCTCTCTGCAGTCTACCTGGGCACCTCCCTTCTGATCTGGCTGAGCAGTGTTACATCAGTAAAAGGGGTGGGAGGGGGACACTTTGTCATTGAATTACTCTTGAACTACAACTCTGACAGAATTGAAATAACACTCTGCAAAGTCCAAATACTATGATGATTAATTAGAGCTGCTTTTATTATGAAACATTACTATCCCTTTAACTCCTTTCGCCTGCCTAATACCAAGTTACAAAACTACATATGCCAAAAAGCCTCCCCTTAACTTGGATTGCACCATGAGGAGGACAAGACGGCAGTCTGTGGGTGTCTCTGGTCATTTTTACAGTCAGCGTCAAGATCTACATTGTATATTAAAATGGCATAGATAACTTTTGTCACTGTTGTTTCCCTGAACATGAAATAGGGCAGGTATATCGGTCTTGCTGATATTAAAGTGTAACTCTGGTGGATTGTCTCTCCGAAATGCACTACACTGTATTGCTTAACCTTAGGTAATGCTGTTGGCGTTAGAGTCTAACGCCAAGTGGCTGCACTGCACCTTCGTACATATGCTTCTCTGTAAAACTGGCTGCCATAGATGTGACGCACAAAGATCTGGTGCACCAAGGTCACACATCGAGGATACAACTAGGTGAATAATAATATCATCAGACCTTTATTTCTTGTACAAAAACATACAGACATTACCTTAAATTTCTTGACAAGCGTGTGTTAGAAAAGAGTGTGGGCACCCTACTGCAGACATCTCTCAACATCATGAGTGTGTTCGCACGTGAAATGCGTTGATTGTAGCTGTTTGAGAGATGTCTGCAGTAGGGCGCCCACACTCTTTTCTAACACACGCTTGTCAAGAAATATAAGGTTCTGTCTGTATGTTTTTGTACGAGAAATAAAGGTCTGATGATTTTATTATTCACCTAGTCGTATCCTCGATGTGTGACCTTGATGCACCAGATCTTTCTTCATGTTATAGTTGGAAGGCGTCTGGAAGAACCTTATGGGAGCACAAGGGACGGTGGACGACAGGTGTAATTGCAATTAAGGGATTAAGGATTTTCACTATAGTTCATGAAGGAGAACCTGTTTTAAAGGGATATAATGTTTCATAATAAAAGCAGCTCTAATTAATCATCATAGTATTTGGACTTTGGAGAGTGTTATTTCAGTTCTGTCAGAGTTGTAGTTCAAGAGTAATTCAATGATAAAGTATCCCCCTCCCTCCCCTTTTACTGATGTAACACTGTTCAGCCAGATCAGAAGGGAGGTGCCCAGGTAGACTGCAGAGAGGGACAATCTTCAATTAAGATAAGGGAAAAGCCTGAAAAACTTGTCAAGGGGGGCAGGGCTTTCATTGTTCTCATAGGAAGAAGATTGTCCCCTTCTGTTATCTGTCTGGTCTATGGACTGGATTCCACATCTGAGAAGAGATGGCTTACACTAGGTAAAAGGGGCAGGAGGGGGAACTTTGCTTGTGAAGATCTCTCAAACCATAAAGGTTTGAGAGATAAGACTGATATCGTTCTTCATGTTTTTTTAATGCCTACAAAATAAAATAAAGTTAAAACAAAGTATTACTATCCCTTTAAAATGAATATCAGCTCATTATTCTGGGTACAGCAGCTTGTTTTTTTGTGCTCTGATGTGACTGCCATAGATGTCTACATCATTTCATATGGCCAAAGAGGGACACTGTTTTAAAGGAGCAGTAAACTTTTTTTATGAAAACACATATTTTATAGATCTTTTCCTGCTGAATAAAACAAGGTCACTCCCATCGCTGTCAGATGTTTTATTCAAAAATTATAGCAGTTTAAATAATCAGGAAGTGAATTTACTGTGTGATTACTTCCTGATAGTTCTGACAGGAAGTGAATTTACTGTGTGATTACTTCCTGATAGATCTAACTGACAGGAAGTGACAGTTTCTATCACATTCTATGGAGAACTGTATGTCTCTGACTTTTCTGACTTTCCTCTCCAGTAGAATATAACAGGAAAACTAATTAGAATTTGACCACTAGAGGGCACTGCGAATGTAAAAAAACATGGATTTAAACTGCAATAACTCTGGAAATATAAATCTCTCAGCAGTGGGAGTACCCTTATTTTACTCAATAAGAAAATCCCTACAATATATCTTTTTTCCTAAAAAAAAGTTTACTGCTCCTTTAAAGGGTGTTGCTGGAATGTGGCTAGTGGACAGAGGAGTAACAATAGGGGTCGCAGGGGTAGTAACTGCGACCAGGCCTGTCACTCCAGGGACCTGGCCACCCCCTGTGGCACCCCCAACTAGCTGAGGTCTGTGTCTTCTTTGGCACAGACCTCTATTAGCAGATGAGCGTCCTCTCTGTCTTCAGCACTCTAGATTACATCTCCCAGCGCTCTGCATTACTGGAGAGAGGACCGCACGGGAGCTCCAGCTTCTACACAACACAGACCTCTCCTGCCATGCCGCTGGACCACCAGGGAGGTAGAAGATCGACATTGGGGGTAATGTGTGGAGAGGTGGACATTGGGGGCAATGTGGTCGGGAAAGGGGCCATGGCAATTTTTGCACCAGGGCCCGGTGACTTGTAGTTACGCCTCTGCTAGTGGACGGGGTATTACCAAGAACTTTTAGTTTATTTCATGATCTACTGACAGCTATCTGTGCAAATGAATACATTATTTAGAGCAGGGACAAAGTACTTTATTTCTGCAGACTAATTATAAATAAAAATATTTAATTTTCAATTAACATCTATGTCAATTATATGGATGTGGATCAATGTAGTATATTTATATACAATCCACAAAGTGTGATCTCCTACAAAAGAGGCATACCAGGACAGGACACTTGGGAGGAGAGGGACATTTGTGACGTACCCCTAATATCTCCTAAAGAGGGACACTTGGGAGGTATGGACCCCTAATATCTCCTAAAAAGGGACACTTGGGAGGTACGGACCCCTAATATCTCCTACAGAGGGACACTTGGGCGGTATGAACCCCTAATATATCAGAAAGAGGGACATATGGCGGTATGGAGCCTGAATATCTCCTAAAGAGGAACCCCCTATGGACCCCCTAATAACTCCTAAATAAGGACATTTGGGATGCATGGACTCCTGACATCTTCTAAAGAGGGACACATGGGAGGTTCGGTCCCCTAATATCTCCTAAAGAAGGACACTTGGGAGGTATGTACCCCTAATATCTCCTAAAGAGGGACACATGGGAAGTATGTACCCCTAATATCTCCTAAAGAGGGACACTTGGGAGGTATGGATCCCTAATATCTCCTAAAAAGGGACACTTGGGAGGTATGGACCCCTAATATCTCCTAAAGAGGGACACTTGGGAGGTACGGACCCCTAATATCTCCTAAAGAGGGACACTTGGGAGGTACGGACCCCTAATATCTCCTAAAGAGGGACACTTGGGAGGTACGGACCTCTAATATCTCCTAAAGAGGGACACATGGGAGGTACAGACCCCTAATATCTCCTAAAGTGGGACACTTGGGAGGTACGGACCCCTAATATCTCCTAAAGAGGGACACTTGGGAGGTACGGACCCCTAATATCTCCTAAAGAGGGACACTTGGGAGGTACGGACCCCTAATATCTCCTAAAGAGGGACACTTGGGAGGTATGGACCCCTAATATCTCCTAAAGAGGGACACTTGGGAGGTACGGACCCCTAATATCTCCTAAAGAGGGACACTTGGGAGGTACGGACCCCTAATATCTCCTAAAGAGGGACACTTGGGAGGTATGGACCCCTAATATCTCCTAAAGAGGGACACTTGGGAGGTACGGACCCTTAATATCTCCTAAAGAGGCACACTTGGGAGGTATGCATCCAATGAGTTAATAAAAGCAGTAGCTGTTAGACTAGGGTTGACTTATGAGAAATAAAAGTCCCTTGGCATCAGCCTGGCCTGTTTTGGGCACCCTGAGTAATAGAGTCATTAGCCAGTGTGTGGGAGGTTGGAGAGCTGGCAGCAGTGTGTGCCCTGCATGCCATGCCTGTCTGTCTGTGTGCAGCTGGCTCCAGGCTCTGGGGGTGGATGCGCCGAGGTTCCACAGGGTATGTGTTAGGTCAGAGTCTGCACCGCCCGGCGCTCTGCTCGCTCTCTCTCTTCGGGTTATTTATTACTTCTCTCTCCCGGCGGCAGATCTGCGGCTCCGGGGCTGCTGCCAACAACCGGCAATGAAGGGGCCCTCCAGAGGGGGGATACTGAACAACGACGGACACGGGGGGAGGGCAAGACATGTATATAGGGCATCTTATAAAGTCAAAAGTGGAGCAATTTTGGGTGAAACCAGCTGCCTCTTAGAGGAAAAAAATATAAACATTCCCTTAACCCTTTGAGTGCCATAGGGGTACCATCTGTGGCTCATGTACTGAAAAACCAAACGTAGCAATCCGAGGGTTAATCAGGTTTATCATAGGGAACAAATACAAATTCCTAATTATTTAAACCTTTGAGTGCCAGAGGGGTACACAACGCACTGAGACGCATTGCGTTGCGTACGCCTCTGGCGCTAAAAGGGTTAAATGGGACTTGAATGCTAAACAGGTCTCCAACGCATTGCGTGGTCTCCACTAACATTCATGTACGTAATGCTGTTATGCTTGCAGGTAAGGTTTGCCACCTCAGTCATGCCTTTAACTCTTCGAATGCAAGCAGGGTGATTAAGTCATAGCCTTTTATGGACACTCCCCTCACATTCAAAGAATAGCTCCCAATATTTCAACTGGCCAAAGAAGGGCACATGTTTTAGGACTGTGTTGCTGGGGGGGCGTACCTGGTGGGTGGGACATTACTTATAATTTTTAGGTTATTTCATGACCTACTGACACCTCTCTGTGTAACTAAATAAATTATTTAGAGCAAGAACAAAGTATTTTATTTACACAGACTAATTTATACACACATATAGTGATGTTTATACAAACATTAATGTGAGTTTTATCGCTGTGAAGCAATGTGATACACTTATATACACACCACACAGTCTGATCTCCTAAACACAGGGACACCAGGGTGATACACTTCTATACACACCACAGAGTCTGATCTCCTAAACACAGGGACACCAGGGTGATACACTTCTATACACACCTCACAGTCTGATCTCCTAAACACAGGGATACCAGGGTGATACACTTATATACACACCGCACAGTCTGATCTCCTAAACACAGGGACACCAGGGTGATACACTTATATACACACCACACACAGTCTGATCTCCTAAACACAGGGACACCAGGGTGATACACTTATATACACACCACACAGTCTGATTTCCTAAACACAGGGACACCAGGGTGATACACTTCTATACACACCACACAGTCTGATCTCCTAAACACAGGAACACCAGGGTGATACACTTATATACACACCACACAGTCTGATCTCCTAAACACAGGGACACCAGGGTGATACACCTATATACACACCACACAGTCTGATCTCCTAAACACAGGGACACCAGGGTGATACACCTCTATACACACACCACACAGTCTAATCTCCTAAACACAGGGACACCAGGGTGATACACTTTTATACACACCACACAGTCTAATCTCCTAAACACAGGGACACCAGGATGATACACTTATATATACAACACACAGTCTGATCTCCTAAACACAGGGACACCAGAGTGATACACTTATATACACACCACAGAGTCTGATCTCCTAAACACAGGGACACCAGGGTGATACATTTATATATACACCACACAGCCTGATCTCCTAAACACAGGGACATCAGGGTGATACACTTATATACACACCACACAGCCTGATCTCCTAAACACAGGGACACCAGTATGATACACTTATATACACACCACACAGCCTGATCTCCTAAACACAGGTACACCAGTATGATACACTTATATACACACCACACAGCCTGATCTCCTAAACACAGGGACACCAGTATGATACACTTATATACACACCACACAGTCTGATCTCCTAAACACAGGGACACCAGGGTGATACACTTATATACACACCACACAGTCTGATCTCCTAAACACAGGTACACCAGGGTGATACACTTATATACACATCACACAGTCTGATCTCCTAAACATAGGGATACTGGGGTGATACACTTATATACACACACCACACAGTCTAATCTCCTAAACACAGGGACACCAGGGTGATACACTTTTATACACACCACACAGTCTAATCTCCTAAACACAGGGACACCAGGATGATACACTTATATACACACCACACAGCCTGATCTCCTAAACACAGGGACACCAGTATGATACACTTATATACACACAACACAGTCTGATCTCCTAAACACAGGGACACCAGGGTGATACACTTCTATACACACCACACAGTCTGATCTCCTAAACACAGGGACACCAGGGTGATACACTTCTATACACACCACACAGTCTGATCTCCTAAACACAGGGACACCAGGGTGATACACTTATATACACACCACACAGTCTGATCTCCTAAACACAGGGACACCAGGATGGGAAAGGTGGACAGAGGGATTTGGGTCTCAAAGAAGGATCCTTGGAAGATATGGATCCCTAATAATATTCTAAAGACAGACACTTGGGAGGTATGGACCCATAAAATCATCTAAACAGGAACATTTGGGAGGTATGGACCCCTAATATCTCCTAGAGAGGGACACGGGATGTATTATTGGAAAGAGGAAGGGGAGAAGAGACCACAAGCACCCCTGTGCGGGATCAGTGGGTAGTCAAATGTCCACCACCAACACCCAAAGGTGCGTACTCACAGAATTAATGGCTGGACAATGGTATATACCAGTCCCAGCAAACCAACAGCTGAGGATTCTGACTGCCGTATCATCAATGGCACTTCACCAAATCTTAGGCTGCTCCAACATAATACACTCCCCCTGAATTGCTTAGAGATCCCAAAAGTAATATAAAATAAAAAAGAAAACAAGAGAGCCTAATAGCGTAATACAATGCACAGAAAAGATGGATAATAAAAACAACTGAACACACTCACATTTAGAAGCGGTCAGAGAGCTGATACCAGCCAGTCTGACATAAACGCCTGTACAGAAATTGCTTCCTTCTCCACTCGGAGGACTGGCATTCAGCAACACACCGCTCCAAACACATGGACAGAAGGCTGGTTCCAAGTAAACAAACTTTAATTTAGTGTCCAGATATATTAAAAACAATAATAAAATGATGGGCTTAAATGCTAACGCGTTTCATAGGGCTGCTTTCTCAAAGCACAGAAACATTCCTGCTTGTTGGCTTTTCTGTGCTTTGAGAAAGCAACCCTTCCGCTGCAAAACGCGTTAGCGTTTAAGCCCATCATTTTATTATTGTTTTTAATATATCTGGACACTAAATTAAAGTTTATAACTTCTTGTTTTCTTTTTTATTTTATATTACTTTTGGGACTTGGGAGGTATGGACCCCTAATATCTCCTAAAGAGGGACACTTGGGAGGTACAGACCCCTAATATCTCCTAAAGAGGGACACTTGGGAGATAGGACCCCTAATATCTCCTAAAGAGGGACACTTGGGATGTATGTTCAAATGGTTATCAATGGTTGCTGATGTCAAATTTTGTTTTTATAATAAAGTAATCCTGATGTTACATTGTTAGGAAATACATCTGGAGTTATCACATGGAACAAGGAAATATACACAATACAAAAAAAGAAAAAAAGTTTCTGTGACAAACCAACTGCTCTATTGGGAACAGATGTAAAAAGTTCTATTTTAAATGGCGCTTTTAACTCATTGATGGTTAGAGAGGATTCTCTTAAACCCAGTCCATGTTATAGTCTTATTTCCCCCGCTGTGGAACAATGCTGGTGCAAACGTAATACCCCAAGGGTGGACATATTTACCCCAGATTCCCAATGATTTAAATGGGGCTTGCAACCCCAGGTCACGTTTTAAGGATAATGGACCTGTCACCTTACCCATCAACCCCAATATCTTTATATGCGTTTAATGTATTGAAAAGCCCTGTTAAAGTGTTAGTAATGTCCCTGAAAAAAATCCTTATAGTTTTGTAGTGCTTAAAAAAATAATCGATAGGCAACAAATCCTATCTCTCAAACAGCTATGGTTTGAGAGATATTCATATTGAAAGTCCCCCCCTTTCACTGATGTCAGCGCTGTGCTGACTGCAGAGGAATCCTGTCTGGAGACCAGCTGGCGGCTGTGCAGCACAGCCACAATTGCGTTATTTAAAACAAATTACTTCATTGGAAAGGTCTACAAAGTGTGCGTGGTTTGTAAGCACACTTTGTAGACCATTCCAATTAAGTAATTAGTTTTAAATAACGCGATTGCGGCTCTGCTCAAGAGCCTCCTGGTGTCGGCTGACACGGATCTCCGTAAAGCTGACAGCAGGAGAAGGGAAATTTTAGCAGAAGATATCTCTCATACCATAGCGGTTTGAGAGATAGGATTTATTGCATATAGTTGCATTTTTTAAGCACTACAAAACTATAAAGATTTTTTCAGGGACATTACTAACACTTTAGATTTTTGACAATTATTCTTCCATCTGTTATAAAATACCTCGTTCTAACAGCTGATCCAGAAGAGAGAGAGCAGCCACGCTGATTAAGTTTGAAAAGATTGTCAGCGCTCTCACTCCTAATCTCTGTCAATTTTTGCCGATACGCCTGGTGCGTCTCTCATGGGCAGGCTCTCCTGCGCTCACAGATGGTGGGTGGAGATTCTCCATCAAAGGAGATGTCCAGCCTTGAAGCTTCTTGCCTGTGGTACATCTTGTACAGCAAGGAATATGCAGAATAAAGTAACAATATAAATATCTAACCATGTATCTTAACCCCTTAAGGACTAAGTACGTACATGCAGAGGCATAACTTGAAGCCTCCAGGCCCTGGTGCCACGGGCCCCCACACCACATTGGCATCCCTCGACCACATTGACCCCCTCCACAATGCCACTGAGGGATCCCTGAATCGATTACACCTGAATCGATTACACAATATAAAAAAGGTCTGTGGTTCCTAGTGCCGGCTATCGGTCCTTAAGGGGTTAAAAAAACACAACATAAAGGCAGTTTTAAAGAGCTAGTAATGTTTCATTATAAAGTAAGGTTTGATCACTCCTTGTACTAAAACTCTGCACCGTTGCCAATGTTCATATTGGTCTACTTGATGTGTAATTATATATAAAGTTTCTCCCTCTTGTCCCTTTTACATACGTCAATCTTCATCACTCAGATCTGAAATCTGGTCGCTTGACATGACAGATCGCAGGGAGGGACAATCTTCTGTCTATCAATATAAGGAAAACTCTGCCCCCCTTGAAGAAGTAGGGCAGGTTTTTCCTTATGCTGATACAAGATTGTCCCTCATCGGGATCCATGCGGACTGGCTTTCTGATCTGAGGACAGAAGATTGCCGTATGTAAAAGGGTCGGTGTAACGGACCCCTTGGCTGTTACATGGAGACCTTGTCAGGCCTGACAAGGAGCTTTGTTACATGACTGAAATTTCACATAAAGGAAGTGCCATTTTCCTTTTGGAAAGTAGGCAGCCTTCTGCCATCATCTCCCAGCGCTCTGCATAAAGAGAAGCCAGCGTGGGAGCTCCAGCAGCTACAGGTCTGTGCCAAAGGAGGCACATGCAGACCTCTCCTACCGCTGGACCACCAGGGAAGAGGTAGGAAATGGACACTGGGGGGCAATGTGGAAATGATGGGGCAATATGGATCTGATGGGGGGCAAGATGGAGATGATGGCAATGTAGAGATGATAGGGCAATGTACATGAGGGTAAGATGGAGCTGATGGCAATATGGAGATAAAGGGGGCAATGTAAGTAAAGTTGGAGCTGATGGTGCAATATGGAGCTGATGGGGCAATATGGAGATGATGGGGGCAATGTGAGGGTAAGTTGGAGCTGATGCAGGCAATATGGAGCTGATGGGGGCAATGTGAGGGTAAATTGGAGCTGATGGGTGCAATATGGAGATGATGGGGGCAATGTGGAGCTGATAGGGGCAATATTAAGCTGATGGGGGCAATGTGAGGGTAAGTTGGAGCTGATGCGGGCAATATGGAGCTGATAGGGGCAATATGGAGCTGACAGTGGACAATGTAAGGGAAATATGGAGATGATGGGGGTAATGTGGAGATTAGGAACATTGTGGAGGTGTCCAGTGGAGATGGGGGGGGGGGGGCGCGATTCAGATTTCTGTGCCTACAGGCTCCTGAGATGTAAATTCTTTTCTTTTTTTTAAATATATATTTTGAATAAATAATTATGAGAAGTGCCCTTTTTTCATTTGAGCCCCTGCCCCCCCAAAATGTCTGTGCACGTCCCTGTCTGCACTACAGTCCAGAGGCCTCCATGCAGATCCGCTCTGCTGGACCTTCCTGTGTACAACATGCATGGCAACATGATCCCTTAGATGGAAATGTCACTTTAAAAAACTGTGCATTGTATTATTTTACCTTGTTTGAAGATGCACTAATTATTATTATCTTATGTTATTTATCATCTGCCAACAGATTTTGTAGCGCTGTACAAAAGTTAAGCAAAAGAACAGGTCAATGTACAGTGTAGTACAATATATATAAGGATATTTACTATTATTATATATGTTAACACCTTAACGACCGTCCAGTCCAGGGTGAGCAGCCACGCCGCCACCCCAGAATGCCATGATGTGGCAGGACAGTAATGTCCGTTCCGACGTGCCTGTTCTGGCACGTTATGTGACGCTAAGGAGTTAAAAGGCATTGGATTCAGAAGGATAAGAGGACCCTGATCATTAGAGCTCACAATCTATAGAGTGAGGTACGGATGTACAGTGGAACACCCAGTTGATAGAATCATTCTGAGAGGTGAGAGTTAAAGCTTGTGATTGAGATGCCCTGGGAGCAGACTTCCTAGCACACCCTGCTGGTTGAACACCTGTACTACATATCCTACTTCAATCAACCTTTATAATGCAATAGTAGATGCAGTGCTTCCATCAAACAGCGTGCCCTAAGGAGTGTGACATGTAGGGACGCCTAAACACAGACACCAGACAGATCATCAAAAGTTCATCTTACAAAAGGTAAAACGTAAGAGCAAAATGCAACAAAGATAGGGAAAAGAACACAATATAAAGCTAACATTTTATTGTTAATTAACCCTTTGTGTGTCAGAGAAGTATCCAACTCATGGCACTCAAAGGGTTAATAGGTCCACCGAGTGCCAAGCGCAATCCCTATCCCCATATCTGGATTCCACCTGTCAATATATTGACCGGTTTATGACATAGTTAATCCTTGCTTTACGCAGTGGCTCTTCCATCGGACACTGAAACCAGTCTGTTGTCTCAGATCGGAATCTCCCTAAAGGATATCAGGTCTTATCCGCAGGATTTCCCTGGTACAGAGACAGCTATGGCAAAAGCGATGCACAGATTGTAAGGGGCTTAGTCATGCCTTTAACAGACTCACACTATCAGGGCTGGATTTACATCTCAGGAGCCTGTAGACACAGAAATCTGAAGTGCCCCCCTCCCCAATTTGCCATCTCCACTGGACACCTCCACAATGCTCATCAGCTCCATATCTCCCCCCCATCATGTCCATATTGCCTCCATCAGCTCCAACTTGCCCCCATCATATCCCTATTGCCCCTCACATTGCCCCCATCATGACCATATCCCCTCACATTATCTCCATCATCTCAATATTGCCCCTCACATTGCCCCCATCATGACCATATCCCCTCACATTGCCCCCATCATCTCAGTATTGCCCCTCATATTGTTCCCATCATCCCCATATCCCTCACATTGCCCCCATCATTTCCATATCCCCTCACATTGCCCCCATCATGACCATATCCCCTCACATTGCCCCCATCATCTCAGTATTGCCCCTCATATTGTCCCCATCATCCACATATCCCCTCATATTGCCCCCATCATTTCCATATCCCCTCACATTACCCCTATCATGCCCATATTGCCCCTCACATTGCCCCCATCTTGTCCCTATCCCCTCACATTGCCCCCATTATCTCAATATTGCCCCTCACATTGCCCCAATCATCCCCATATCCCCTCACATTGCCCCCATCATGTCCATATCCCCTCACATTGCCCCCATCATGCCCATATTGCCCCTCACATTGCCCCATCATGTCCATATCCCCTCACATTGCCCCCCATCATCTCAATATTGCCCCTCACATTGCCCCCATCATGTCCATATCCCCTCACATTGCCCCCATCATGCCCATATTGCCCCTCACATTGCCCCATCATGTCCATATCCCCTCACATTGCCCCCCATCATCTCAATATTGCTCCTCACATTGCCCCATCATGTCCATATCCCCTCACATTGCCCCCCATCATCTCAATATTGCCCCTCACATTGCCCCCATCATCTTAATCTTGCCCACATTATCTCCATATTGACCCTCGTTTCCTACCTCGCTGGAGAGGAGAGGTCTGTGCCTTTGGCACACAGCTGTAACTGCTGGAGCTCCCACGTGGTCTGTAATGCAGAACGCTGGGTGATGATGTCATCTCCCAGCGCTCTGCATTATTGCTAAAGAGCCGAAGGTGACAAGGGAGCTCAGTAGCTACAGGTCTTCGGAGCAGACCTCTCCTCTCCATGTTGTTGCGGGCACCAAGGGCAGGGGTGACTGGCGAGGCTAATAAAAAAATTTAAAAAAAGGAAGCCAAAAAACTATCCCAATGACAGACACCCCTCTGTGGGATGCACCTGTAGGCAGGTGCCTACTCTACCTTATTGCAAATCCGTCCCTGAACACTATGGTCACACAGATCACTGGTTTGTAGCAGTGAAACCCTTGTGGACCAGAGGGGCCAAGCTGTTTCACAAGGGTTAATTTACCATAGACTTTTTATGAAAAAAATATATTGCATGGCTTTTTCTGTTGAGTAAAACAACGGTAGTCCCATTGCTGAAAGATACTTTTTTCCAGATTATTACAGTTGTTTTTGTTACATTAAAGGGATAGTAATACTTTGCTTTATCTTTATTTTATTTTGTAGGCAATAAAAAAACATGAAGAACGATATAAGTCTTATCTCTCATACCTTTATGGTTTGAGAGATATTCACAAGCAAAGTTTCCCCTCACGCCCCTTTTACCTAGTGTAAGCCATCTCTTCTCAGATGTGGAATCCAGTCCATAGACCGGACAGATAACAGAAGGGGACAATCTTCTTCCTATGAGAACAATGAAAGCCCTGCCCCGCTTAACAAGTTTTTCAGGTTTTTCCCTTATCTTAATTGAAGATTGTCCCTCTCTGCAGTCTACCTGGGCACCTCCCTTTTGATCTGGCTGAGCAGTGTTACATCAGTAAAAGGGGTGGGAGGGGGATACTTTGTCATTGAATTACTCTTGTACTACAACTCTGACAGTAGTGATATAACACTCTCCAAAGTCCAAAGACTATGATGATTAATTAGAGCTGCTTTTATTATGAAACATTTCTATCCCTTTAACAGACTCCAATTCTAGTTCTTTCTATGGGAGAAGTGAGTCACTGACAAACAGTTCTCCATAGAATGTGATAGAAATTGCTGAGTCACTTCCCGTGAGAACTTTCAGGAAGTAATCACACTGTAATTCATTCCTGATATTTTGAACTGTTATAACTTTTGAATAGAAAAATTAACAGTGGTGGGAGTTCCTTTGTTTAACTTAGCAGTCATATATACAATAGGTGTTCACAAAAAAGTACACTGCTTCTTTAATTACTCTGAGCTAAAGTCACCAGTGTGAAGATATCTCAACAGTACAGGTTTCAGGATTTTCTTGCTTGAGCACATGGGTGTCATCAATGCATCTTTCATTCTGATTAATTCACTTGTGCTCAGGCAATGACATTCATAAAGGGATAGTAATGTGTAATATTGAATAAAAAATATTATAGTGTGTATCCTGCTGATTAAAACAAAAAATATTTCCACTGCTGAGAATTGTTTATTCAAAAGTTTTTTCAGCTCAGATTTGCATTTTTTGGGTGCAGTACCTCCATGGCCTGAAATGTTATGGTGGGGTTGTTGCAGTCAATGGGCAGCTTTGGTCAGTTGACTATAAACTTACATATGCTGCTGTAGCAACAGCTCTGCTGTAAAATGTCAGGCTGTAGAGGTACTGCTGCCAGAAAATGCAGATTTGCAGTGCAATAACTTTTGAATATAACATCTCTCAAAAGTGGGAGTACCCATGTTTTACTCAGCAGGTTAACCCTGAATTGTATATAGCTTCACTATTAAGCATTACTAAAATCCTCCATTGTTTGGGGTACTTGAGGATTGCGGTTGAGTAACTGCTCAATTGAACCCATAGTGTCAGGTTTGAAAGTTCTTCACTAGGATTTATGGTGACTGAGTGAGCAACCCAAAGAGACTTAACTATGAGACTTCACAGTCTCTCTGTTCAGTCTCTTGTGGGACTAACAAGGGTGTCCCAGGGGTCTTTTTTTAGTTATGTCCCCCACTACTGGTCCACCAGAAGTCACAGTGTAGACCCAGCTTCACTTGCAACATACCTCCCAAATGTCCCTTTTTAGTTTGGACAATCCCTCTATGAGACTTAAATCCCTCTGTCCCTCTGTTCAACTTTGGTGTCCCTGTGTTTAGGAGATCAGACGGTGTGGTGTATATAAGTGTATCACCCTGGTGTCCCTGTGTTTAGGAGATCAGACTGTGTGGTGTGTATGTAAGTGTATCACCCTGGTGTCCCTGTGTTTAGGAGATCAGACTGTGTGGTGTGTATAGAAGTGTATCACCCTGGTGTCCCTGTGTTTAGGAGATCAGACTGTGTGGTGTGTATAGAAGTGTATCACCCTGGTGTCCCTGTGTTTAGGAGATCAGACTGTGTGGTGTGTATATAAGTGTATCACCCTGTTGTCCCTTTGTTTAGGAGATCAGACTGTGTGGTGTGTGTATATAAGTGTATCACCCCTGGTGTCCCTGTGTTTAGGAGATAATACTGTGTGGTGTGTATATAAGTGTATCACCCTGGTGTCCCTGTGTTTAGGAGATCAGACTGTGTGGTGTGTGTATATAAGTGTATCACCCTGGTGTCCCTGTGTGTAGGAGATCAGACTGTGTGGTGTGTATATAAGTGTATCACACTGGTGTCCCTGTGTTTAGGAGATCAGACTGTGTGGTGTGTGTATATAAGTGTATCACCCCATACCTCCCAACATTTCAAATTCCCAAAGAGGGACACTTGTGTTTTAGGGGGTGTTGTTGTGGGTGTGGCTGGTGGGCGGGGCATTAGCAATAATTTTTAGGCTATTTCATGACCTATTCACACCTCCTTGTGTAACCTAATAAATGACTTATAACAAAACCAAAGTATTTTATTTACACAGACTAATTTATAAACACATATACTGACATTTAAACAAACATTAATGTGAGTTTTATTGCTGTAGAACAATATGATACACTTATATACATATCACACAATCTGATCTCCTAAACAGAGGGACAACAGGGTGGGAAAGAGGGACAGAGGGATTTGGGTCTAAAAGAGGGACTGTCCTTCCTAAAGAGGGACACTTGGGACGTATGTCACCCTGGTGTCCCTGTGTTTAGGAGATCAGACTGTGTGGTGTGTATATAAGTGTATCGCTCTGGTGTCCCTGTGTTTAGGAGATCAGACTGTGTGGTGTGTATATAAGTGTATCACCCTGGTGTCCCTGTGTTTAGGAGATCAGACTGTGTGGTGTGTATATAAGTGTATCACCCTGGTGTCCCTGTGTTTAGGAGATCAGACTGTGTGATGTGTATATAAGTGTATCACCCTGGTGTCCCTGTGTTTAGGAGATCAGACTGTGTGATGTGTGTAGAAGTGTATCACCCTGGTGTCCCTGTGTTTAGGAGATCAGACTGTGTGATGTGTATAGAAGTGTATCACCCTGGTGTCCCTGTGTTTAGGAGATCAGACTGTGTGGTGTGTATAGAAGTGTATCACCCTGGTGTCCCTGTGTTTAGGAGATCAGACTGTGTGGTGTGTATATAAGTGTATCACCCTGGTGTCCCAGTGTTTAGGAGATCAGACTGTGTTGTGTGTATATAAGTGTATCACATTGCTCCACAACAATAAACCCCCCTATTAATGTTTGTTTAATCTTCAGTATATGTGTTTTTATAAATTAGGTTGCGTAAGTAAAATACTTTTGTAATCATTTTTTCAATGGCACCAGTTACTGTCAGTAGGTCATGAAGCCACTTAAAAATTCTCTTTAATACCCCACCCACCTGTCACTCTCCCAGCAACGCCACATAAAACTAAAGTGTCCCTCTTTGGTCATTTGAAACGTTGGGAGGTAGTATTCCAAGACCTGTCAACAGGACACTATCCTATAGGAATAATTTAAAGCAGAACTACAAAGCTAGGTAAAGTTGCCCTGCAATAATTAGGCAAATGGCGACTAGCTTAATAATACTTCTATTACCTCTCAAAAGTAGCCGATTGTAAAGTAATCCTTAATCTTCCAAGACTGACGGACAGGTTAGTGCAGTTTGCGTGCCTGCGTCGTCAGTCCCTTCCGGTGCCTTTCGGCACGGTGCAATGCTTTTTAATGGAGACCGGGACTGACGGTGCAGGCGCACACACAAGACAAGATGTCTGCTCTGATGCCTGGTTTCCAGTCTCGGAAGATTAAGGATTTCTTTACAATCGACTACTTTTGAGAGGTAATATAACTATTATTAAGCTAGTCACCACCTGCCTAATTATTGCAGGGCGACTTTACTTAGTGTGGTAGTTCTGCTGTAACCCTTTGAATGCCAGAGGGGTACGCAACGCATTGCAAAGCATGACACTCAGAGAGTTATGGTATCAATTTAAATCCCTCTGCTGTTCATGAATAGTTACGTCAAGGAAAATGTATTAAAGGGATAGTAATGTTTCATAATAAAAGCAGCTCTAATTAATCATCATAGTATTTGGACTTTGGAGAGTGTTATTTCAATTCTGTCAGAGTTGTAGTTCAAGAGTAATTCAATGACAAAGTATCCCCCTCCCGCCCCTTTAACTGATGTAACACTGCTCAGCCAGATCAGAAGGGAGGTGCCCAGGTAGACTACAGAGAGGGACAATCTTCAATTAAGATAAGGGAAAAACCTGAAAAACTTGTCAAGGGGGGCATGGCTTTCATTGTTCTCATAGGAAGAAGATTGTCCCCTTCTGTTATCTGTCTGGTCTATGGACTGCATTCCACATCTGAGAAGAGATGGGGCGGGAGGGGAAACTTTGCTTGTGAATATCTCTCAAACCATAAAGGTTTGAGAGATAAGACTTATATCGGTCTTCATGTTTTTTTAATGCCTACAAAATAAAAGAAAGATAAAACCAAGTATTACTATCCCTTTAAGACAATTCAACAGTTACCTGCGCAACCTCTTAAGCGGAATTTCTCTGTCTCTGTTTTTATCTGCACCCAGGGCCGATATCCCATTAGGCAGAATACGCAACTGCCTAGTGCCTCCAATTTTGAGCTGTGCTAAATGTGGTTGTAGACAGACGAACGTTTAATTCCCTCTCAACAGACACCTGGGCGGTTATGCACTAAGGAGCAATAAAGAGGAGATAACTTCTCCAGTGATATCACTTCTCCAATTCCTATGATATTCTATAGTCCATATACTAAGACCTCTCAAGTGGGAGAAATCTTAGTGCATACCTCCCAACATTTCAAATTGCCAAAGAGGGACACTTGTGTTTTAGGGGGTGTTGCTGGGGGCGTGTCTGGTGGGAGTGGCATTACCAAGAATTTTGAGGCAATTTCATGACCTATTGTCACCTACTTGTGAAACCTAATAAATAATTTAGAACAAGATCAAAGTATTTTATTTACACAAACTAATTTATAAACACATGTACTGACATTTAAACAAACATTAATGTGAGTTTTATTGCTGTGGAGCAATGTGATACACTTATACACACACCACACAGTCTGATCTCCTAAAAAGAGGGACACCAGGGAGGGAAAGAGGGACAGAGGGATTTGGGTCTAAAAGAGGGGCTGTCCCTCCTAAAGAGGGACACTTGGGAGGTATGTTCGTGCATTGGTTCCACAGAATAACACAGGAATTGGAGAAGTGATATCAATGAAGAAGTCATCTCCTCTTTATCACCTCTTTATAACCTCTTAGTGCACAAACTCCCCTGATTCTGTTTTATGGTGGCTAGTTTATTTACCAGTTTTTACTAAATTGTACTTAAAGGGATAGTAATGTTTCACACAAAAACAGCAGCTCCGATTAATCTTCATAGTATTTGGGCCATGGTGAGTGTTATTTCATTACTGTCAGAGTTGTAAAGACAAGACAACCAACTTTTTTATTATCAACTAGTGTAAAAGCCCGTGTACACGGACCAAAGTGAATGGCACTGAATGGGTTAACCCTTTGAGTGCCAGAGGGGAGGCGACGTGGGAGGAGCTGGGTGGGGAAGGAGACGAAGTGGGAGGGACTGAACCAGTCTCTTGGTTTGGAAACGCCCCCGCTCCTTTTGTATAGGCGGTTGCGTTCTCAAACATTCTCAGACAGGTTGTCCCAATTTATTTGATTTTAAATAGGGTTATATATTAGAATGGTTTCAGTTGTAATGTGTGTCTATGACTAAGCGCTATAACTTTACTGTGTTACCCTTAGAGGACTTGTATGACCAGCGTATGTGCTTTTATACCATTTAAGATCATACACCAGGTCAGGAGACCACACCGATTCCCATACCTGGGATTAGCACCAGTTCTGACACTGCATTACCAGGTATCCGGGGCAGAATTTGATTCTCCAAATATGGGGAGTTTCCCAGGGCCGGACTGGAAATGAAAACCAGCCCTGGAAAAAATTGCTTACCAGCCCCATAGCATTGCGTCATTATACCAGCCCCATAGTACTGCGTCATTATACCAGCCTCATAGCATTGCGTCATTATACCAGCCCCATAGCATTGCGTCATTATACCAGCCCCATAGCACTGCTTCATTATACCAGCCTCATAGCATTGCGTCATTATACCAGCCCCATCGCACAATGGCATTTTTTTCTCACAATTGAAATTGTAATGTACAAGTTGCATCCTCAGATTGTTTTTCTTTTTATAAAGAAAAATTATTATTTATTAAAAACAGAAAAAATATCACCCCTTTTATATTTCTCAAGTCTGAAAAACCTGCCTTTTTTTCAACAACATACAATACCAGTACACGTCTTGATCCCCTTGCCTTTCTCCCCATCTTGATCTCCCCTTTTTGCCTGTTTCCCCCTCTTGCCTAATAAGTTGCCTGTGACCTCAGCTCTCCGTGACTGTCTGGCGTCTGCAGCTGTGTGTGTCTCTCTCTGCTCCTGGCCTCCCGCTTAGGATCAGCTCTCCGCTGCACTGCTTAAGTTGGGTCAGTACGCGGCTGGCCTACCCAGTGTGCAGACGCAGTTCTCCTGACTATGCGTCTCACGTGACTCTAGACCCAGCCTGGCAGCCTGCCCCCAATCACTAGACGTGGCCCGGCGGACAGCGGTTATGGAAATATCATAGCTGCACGGTCTTGTCACATTGCGGCCGCGGATAAATTTAATTGTCACATCATGGTTTATAACTAGCACTGCAGCCCCGGCCGGCCCCCAGTGCAGACAGCCTACTGGGAATTTTCCCGGTATCCTGGTAGGCCAGTCCGGCCCTGGAGTTTCCTCTGAAACTCTGCTCACTTATGTGCCTTCCCACCCAGTCCCGCCCACTTCACCTCCTTCCCCACCCAGTTCCTCCCACTTCCCACCCACTTTTGTTTTGCACCATGTAAGCACTGCCCTCAATTGCCTTTCCCTTTTTGACGCAATTTGCGTCAATTATATACCCCAGAGGCACCAGTGGAGATCCAGAAGAGAAACTTCCCAGTTTTGTCGATTCCCAGTCAGGAAACAGGGACACATCCAGTGAACAGTTGAGAAGGTCGATCACATTAACTTTCTATTGTCGATGGACATGATTATCACGTCTTTCTAGTGAGTACAAGCACATTGGATAGGAGCACTATTATAGTACAGATGCTACTCTCAAGAATTCACTTTGAAAATTGTTGCACGCAAAATTGCGTATGACATAAAAGCACAATAATGAACTTGCCACGATGAAAAGGGTGACATGAGAATCTCGCCCTGCCTAAAGAACGCAAGATTCTCATGTCACCCAGTTAAACATCACTTCAAATGTGGTAAGATGCAAGCTCCATCTCAAGCACTCATTGACTGACCAATTACCTGAATCCGATTGCTGAGCGCTGCTCTCTCTCTCCTGTGCTCTGCGTGCTCTGCTCCGCCCCTGTCATTCTGCACACAGAGAAGGGGAAAGAGAGAGCCTGGAGCAGCGCTCAGCAATCAGATTCAAGTAATCAGTCAGTCAGCGAGTGCTTGATATGGAGCTTGCATCTTACCACCTTTGAAGCAACTTTTAATTGGGCAACATGAGAATCTTGCGCTCTTTATGCAGGGTGGCATTCTTGTTGCCCTTTTCGGCATGGTGACTTCATTATTGCGCTTTTATGTCATACTCTGTTTTCTGCGTGACATTTTCAAAGGATACCACTCTCAAGTGATTTTTGTGCTCTTCTATTTTGTTTTTTTGCCTTAAAGGGATAGTAGCGGATCTTTTAAACTTATTTTATTATTATAGCTATCTAAAAAATAAAGTAATTGAGGCCAGTTTTATCTCTCAAACCTTTGTGGTTTGAGAGACATACGATTACAAAGTTCCCCCTCCACTGACATCAGCGCTTTATCTTACAGCAGGTGATCCTGGTCCGCAGACCGGCTGGTGGCTTTTCAGCAGAGCCGAAATAGCACTATCTAGAAACAAATACTTAATTGGAACGGTCTACAAAGTGTGCCTGGTTTGCAAGCACATTTTGTAGACCGTTCCAATTAAGTGTTTGTTTTTAGATTTCGTTATTTTGGCACTGCTGAAGAGCCACTGGCTGGTCTGCAGACGTCAGTGGAGTGGGGAACTTTGTAATCATATATGTCTCTCAAACCATAAAGGTCTGAGAGATAAAACTGGCCTCGATTACTTTATTTTTTGAATGGCTACAATATTAAATTATGTTTAAAAGATCCATTGCTATCCCTTTAACGTTTAAAATTTTCTGTGAAGATGTAGCTGTGGACACTACTGAAGGAGCTATGAAATTTATACATACTACTGCTCCAAAGGAACTTCACTATAAGACTTTTCATTTCAGATACGGTACCTAGGACAATCCTATATAATAATTCGCTAAAACGTGTAACAACGCAGTTATGCACAGTAGACACTGCTGCGCGTGCTGCAGTCCTGCTCAGTAGAGACTGCCCGCTCTGCAGCTGATACAGAGCTGGATGCTCCAAAGGAGCGTCCAGCTCTGTATCAGCCGCGGAGCGAGCAGTCTCTACTGCGCGTGACTGTCCCGCGACCGGCTGGCAGTGGCACTGTGGCCCGTGCAAAGGGCTCTTCAACTAGCAGAGTATATTATGTTTGTTTTTTTTTTTCTTTACATACGATTGCCCCACTTTCACCTGGTATTATTTTATAGTAACCCCCTTTTCCTCTCCCCCCTCAATAAATATTTCTCTTAAATCTGTGCTGCCTGGATGCAGCTCTGTCCTTTGCATGCAGTGCAGGGAGCCGGGCATATATATATTTCAGTGTGTTCGGGCTGTGATGTATTATAAAACACATGACAAGTTATAGTTATAATGAAAACACAAGATCCAGACACACACAGGGCCTCGTGTATCAAGAAAAAAGCGATGTAGTTTTGATGCAAATAGAATTTCCTGTTCAATTAAAGTGGAGCTATCATCTTTATAATATTGCCCCCCAATACAGGGGCGGCCTGACCATACAGGTATTCGGTCACGGACCGAGGGTGGCCCGCCACAGCCAAATCCCCAATTACTATGTTACTGTTGGACTTCATGTCCTCTTGGCTGTAGGGCCCGCCCACGCATATTTAAAGCGGCTGCGTCGGACGCACTGTGCTCAGTGAGGCATTGAGAGGCCTCAGTGTGAACAGCTCTGGACACTGTCCCAGTGGCGTACTAAGGGGGGTGGGTCCGCCCCGGGTGGTAGGCATTAGAGGGGTCCAGGATTTTGCCCATAGTTCCAAAGCAGCAGCAGTACCAGCTAGGGTTGCCACCTTTTCTTCAAAAAAATACCGGCCATGGCATTCCCTCCATAGACTTAACATTGGACAGAAGCCAAATTTTTACCGGCCTGCCGGTAAAATACTGGATAGGTGGCAACCCTAGTACCAGCCGGCAGCTGCTGCCTGGAAGAAAGAATCCGGAAGTCTCACTTTCACTTTCCCACCTGACCAACGAGCCAGCCAATTGCATCGCAGGACACAAGGAGCAGTAGAAGCTACCAGTGAGTGGAGACAGAGAGCGTTACCAGTGAGTGGAGACAGAGCACATTACCAGTGAGTGGAGACAGGGCACGTTACCAGTGAGTGGAGACAGAGCTCGTTACCAGTGAGTGGAGACAGAGCTCGTTACCAGTGAGTGGAGACAGAGAGCGTTACCAGTGAGTGGAGACAGAGCACATTACCAGTGAGTGGAGACAGGGCACGTTACCAGTGAGTGGAGACAGAGCGCTTTACCAGTGAGTAGGGACAGAGCGCGTTACCAGTGAGTGGAGACAGAGAGCGTTACCAGTGAGTAGGGACAGAGCGCGTTACCAGTGAGTGGAGACAGAGAGTGTTACCAGTGAGTGGAGACAGAGCGCTTTACCAGTGAGTGGAGACAGAGAGTGTTACCAGTGAGTGGAGACAGAGCGCGTTACCAGTGAGTGGAGACAGAGAGTGTTACCAGTGAGTGGAGACAGAGCATGTTACCAGTGAGTGGAGACAGAGAGTGTTACCAGTGAGTGGAGACAGAGCTCGTTACCAGTGAGTGGAGACAGAGCTCATTACCAATGAGTGGAGACAGAGCTTTATCAGTGAGTGGAGACAGAACGCTTTACCAGTGAGTGGAGACAGAGAGCGTTACCAGTGAGTGGAGACAGAGAGCGTTACCAGTGAGTGGAGACAGAGAGCGTTACCAGTGAGTGGAGACAGAGCACGTTACCAGTGAGTGGAGACAGAGCACTTTACCAGTGAGTGGAGACAGAGAGCGTTACCAGTGAGTGGAGACAGAGAGTGTTACCAGTGAGTGAAGACAGAGCGCGTTGCCAGTGAGTGGAGACAGAGCACGTTACCAGTGAGCGGAGACAGAGCGCTTTACCAGTGAGTGGAGACAGAGCGCGTTACCAGTGAGTGGAGACATAGCGAGTTACCAGTGAGTGAAGACAGAGCGCGTTGCCAGTGAGTGGAGACAGAGTGCATTACCAGTGAGTGGAGACAGAGAGTGTTACCAGTGAGTGGAGAAAGAGCTCATTACCAATGAGTGGAGACAGAGCTTTATCAGTGAGTGGAGACAGAACGCTTTACCAGTGAGTGGAGACAGAGAGCGTTACCAGTGAGTGGAGACAGAGCACGTTACCAGTGAGTGGAGACAGAGCGCTTTACCAGTGAGTGGAGACAGAGAGCGTTACCAGTGAGTGGAGACAGAGAGTGTTACCAGTGAGTGGAGACAGAGCGTTTTACCAGTGAGTGGAGACAGAGAGTGTTACCAGTGAGTGGAGACATAGCAAGTTACCAGTGAGTGAAGACAGAGCGCGTTGCCAGTGAGTGGAGACAGAGTGCATTACCAGTGAGTGGAGACAGAGCGCGTTACCAGTGAGTGGAGACAGAGAGCGTTACCAGTGAGTGGAGACAGAGCGCGTTACCAGTGAGTGGAGACAGAGAGCGTTACCAGTGAGTGGAGACAGAGAGCGTTACCAGTGAGTGGAGACAGAGTGCATTACCAGTGAGTGGAGACAGAGCGCGTTACCAGTGAGTGGAGACAGAACGCGTTGCCAGTGAGTGGAGACAGAGCGCGTTACCAGTGAGTGGAGACAGAGCTCGTTACCAGTGAGTGGAGACAGAGAGCGTTACCAGTGAGTGGAGACAGAACGCGTTACCAGTGAGTGGAGACAGAGCACGTTACCAGAGAGTGGAGACAGAGCGCGTTACCAGTGAGTGGAGACAGAGCGCGTTACCAGTGAGTGGAGACAGAGCGCGTTACCAGTTAGTGGAGACAGAGAGCGTTACCAGTGAGTGGAGACAGATCGCGTTACCAGTGAGTGGAGACAGAGCGCATTACCAGTGAGTGGAGACAGAGCGCATTACCAGTGAGTGGAGACAGAGCGCGTTACCAGTGAGTGGAGACAGAGCGCATTACCAGTGAGTGGAGACAGAGCGCGTTACCAGTGAGCGTTACCAGTGAGTGGAGACAGAGAGCGTTACCAGTGAGTGGAGACAGAGCGCGTTACCAGTGAGTGGAGACAGAGCGCGTTACCAGTGAGTGGAGACAGAGCGTGGTCCAGCCAGAACCAGTGTTGGCTGGTAAGTTAATTAAAGTCCTTGATTAATAATTGGCATTTTAGAACATTAATGCCAATTATAAAGTTAGAAAAAAAGGTATTGGCTGGGTTGGTAGGCTGGAGCAATAATTTGGGCATGGGACAAAAATGTGGGTGGGGCATAACTGGGGCAAGGTGAAGGGGGCCCATTACCTCCACTTTCCTGGGGGCCCAGGGTGCTGTCAGTCCACCCCAATATATTACTAATATAGTGATAGGCAAGGGCATACTTGCATTATGTTTAATAAGTCAATGTTATTGAAGTAATCCACCTTCTTCGGCAGGCATCCAGCAGACAACAGCACAGACTCATAGGCAACTTTCCTCTAAGATGTCTACGCTGTTGTCCGCTGTCTGTCCTGTGCGCTGCCCGGACTGGTGGTGACGTCCGTTAGTTACTTTAAAGGAGCAGAAAACTTTTTTAATGAAAAAATATATATTGTAGGGATTTTCTTATTGAGTAAAATAAGGGTACTCCCACTGCGGAGAGATTTATATTTCCAGATTTATTACAGTTTAAACCCATGTTTTTTTACATTAGCAGTGCCCTCTAGTGGTCAAATTCTAATTAGATTTCCAGTTATATTCTAATGGAGAGGAAAGTCAGAAAAGTCAGAGACATACAGTTCTCCATAGAGTGTGATAGAAACTGCCTGTCACTTCCTGTCATTTAGAACTATCAGGAAGTAACACAGCAAATTCACTTCCTGTCAGTTAGAACTATCAGGAAGTTATTTAACCTGTTATAATTTTTGAATAGAACATCTGACAGCGATGGGAGTGACCTTGTTTTATTCAGCAGGAAAAGATCTATAAAATACGTGTTTTCATAAAAATAAGTTTACTGTTCCTTTAAGGTAACGGAAGTTGCTGTCGGCGCAGGCGCACAGAGCTTCTCTTATAAGCTGTGTGCCCTGGATGCCTGCTGAAGAAGGTGGATTACTTCAATAACATGGATTTATGAAACATAATACAAGTATGCCTTTGCTTGTCGCTATATTACTAATGTATTGGGGACAGTATTATAAAGAGTATAGTTCCACTTTAAATGATGTTTTTAACCCATCTAATGTTAGAGAGGACTGCGTTGGAGAGCTCTCTAGCATCCAAGGGGTTAAATGCCAATTTAAAGACATACTAACACTTAATATGTAAAATTGTAAACAGTGTAGTGTTTACCCTCCTGCGTAAATCAAGGAAACCTCACTACCAAGAGTTGTTCGATTCAAAAGTCATTGCAGCTCATACTTAAATTTTTTTAGGAGAAGTATCTCAATGGCCTGAAATGTTACATTGCTGCTGTTCCTACGCCATTCTATGGAAGTATTGGTCAAATGACCAGAGCTGTCCATAGGATGGTGTAGCGACAGCGCCACTGTACCATTTCAGGCTGTTGAGATACGGCACCTAAAACATTCAAGTCTGAGCTGCAATAATTTTTGAACGAAGCTTCTCTCAGCTGCGGGAGTACCCTTGTTTTACTTAGGAATCCTACAATACTCAGAATTTTACCTATTTAGTGTTACTGTCCCTTTAAATGGGGCTTCTAACCCCTTGAATGCTAAAGAGGTCTGTAACACATTGCTTCACAGTGGGAGTGCCCTTGTTTTACTCCGGAGGATAAACACCACAAGATATATTCTTTCACAGAGTAAGTGTTACTACCTCTTTAAATCAATGGGAATTAGAGGAAATTGTATTAGTGCTCCTATGGTGCAATTGAATTAGAACAGACTAACAAATCCATTCTGAAACAAATCAAGTCAACGTGCTCTCTGGAAGCCAAGCTGATATATTTTATGCATGTGATGCGGTCTCACGATTCCCTGGAGAATCCTCTTATGTTGGGCATAATACTGTGAATTATGACAGTTGGCTGCAATGCAGATAGGATTTTGATCCAGGGAGATATCTGACTGCCATTTGGAATCAGGAAGGAATTTTTTTTTACCCACTTGGGGTTAAATTGGAAATGGCTTCAATGTTTTTTTTTATTTTTTATTTTTTGCCTTCCTCTGGATCAACAGCGGTGTTTTGGCATGGGCTGTACTTGATGGACGCATGTCTTTTTTAAGTCTCATCAACTATGTTACCATGAGGCAGATTTATAAAAATGGACTTAAGTGAAAACGAGGGTTAGTAATGTAAAAAAAAAAGTTTTATGCATTTAGAAGAGCTTAAAAAGTTGAGCTAAATGCAAAAAATGTATCTCTCAAACCACTATGGTTTGAGAGATACAGGCATTTAAAGTTTGATGTCTCCTGCTGACATCTGTAAAGGTGTCAGCGGGAGATCCGTGTCGCTTGACACTGAGGCTCTGCAGCAGAGCCGCAATCGCGTTATTGAGAACGAATCCCTTTATTGGAATGGTCTAAAACGTGTGCCTGGTTTACAAGAGCACATGTTAGACCATTCCAATAACGCAATTGCGGCTCTGCTACAGAGCCTCCGTGTCAAGCGACACGGATCTCCTGCTGACAGCTTTACAGATGTCAGCAGGAGACATCAAACTTTAAATGTCTGTATCTCTCAAACCATAGCGGTTTGAGAGATACTTTTTTTGCATTTAGTTCAACTTTTTAAAGCGGAACTACCACTGCATAATAATTCCCCATCTGGTGACTAGCCGCTTGGTAGTGCTAGTCGCAAGAATTATTACCTTATTACATCGATTTCTCCTTTTTCCCCGTCTGACAGGCAGGACGGAGCGCGGACATCTTGCCATAGTGACGTCCACGTGCCTGCTCTGTCAGTCCCTTCCTGAGCCAAACAGCACCTAGCAATGCCTACTAGAGCCGTCTGGGACTGACAGAGCAGGCACGTGGCGTCACTATGGCAAGATGGCCGCGCTCCGTCCTGCCTGTCAGACGGGGAAAAAGGATAAATCTATTTAATAAGGTAATAATTCTGGCGACTAGCGCTACTAAGCAGCTAGTTGCCAGATGGGGAGTTATTTAAGATAAACTTGTTATGTGATGGTAGTTCCGCTTTAAAGGGATAGTAATGTTTCATAATGAAAGCAGCTCTAATTAATCATCATAGTATTTGGACTTTGGAGAGTGATATTTCAATTCTGTCAGAGTTGTAGTTCAAGAGTAATAGAATGATAAAGTGTCCCCTCCTGCCCCTTTTACTGATGTCACACTGTTCAGCCAGATCAGAAGGGAGGTGCCCAGGTAGACTGCAGAGAGGGACAATCTTCAATTAAGATAAGGGAAAAACCTGAAAAACTTGTCAAGGGGGGCAGGGCTTTCATTGTTCTCATAGGAAGAAGATTGTCCCCTTCTGTTATCTGTCTGGTCTATGGACTGGATTCCACATCTGAGAAGAGATGGCTTACACTAGGTAAAAGGGGCGGGAGGGGACACTTTGCTTGTGAATATCTCTCAAACCATAAAGGTTTGAGAGATCAGACTTATATCGTTCTTCATGTTTTTTTTAATGCCTACAAAATAAAATAAAGTTAAAACGAAGTATTACTATCCCTTTAAGCTCTTCTAAATGCAAAAAACTTTTGTTTTACATTACTAATCCTTTAAAATGGTGTTTAACATGTACTGGGTAGTTATAAAAGAGGTAACACCATTTTAAGAGAGCATAATGCCATGTACGACGTTTTTTTGAAAAGTGGCGTTAGGAATTCTGTAAAAATCGGTGCAGCAAACATTATAAAGAAATGTTACTATCTGTGACAGTTTAGCAACAGAATTTTCACTAAAATGTTTACAACACGTCTGACCTGTCCTTATTGCTGTCATTTCTTTAAGGCTTAGTAATGCCGTATTTAAGTTGATACAGGATTGTAGATGTTAAAAAATAAAGTATCTGGAGAAAGTCTCATCTGTCAATCCTTTATGGTTTGCGAGATATTCGCCGCTAAAGTTCCCCCCTCCCTCATGTCAGCTGTAAAGGAGATCAGTGTCGGTCGACTCGAGGAAGCTCTTCGGCAGAGCTGAAATAGCAATATTTAAAAAGAACTGCATAATTGGAATGGTCTACAAAGTGTGCAGTTCCAGTGAAGGAATTCTTTTTAAAGGGATAGTAATACTTCAGTATTACAAATACCTATATTAAAGCCCTAGTAAAAAAAAACGTATTGCCCTCAGTGTCATCTCTCAAACCTTTATGGTTTGAGAGATGAACGCTTCTAAAGTTGCCCTCTCCCTCCCCCTTCCCCGTAGTCAGCGTTCTAGCTGACTCATGGAAATCTGGTCATAGATCATCAGGTGGCTCTCCAGCACAGCCTGATCGCGTTAATAAAAAAAAAACTTTCAGTGAAATTGTCTTCTACGTGTGATTGGCTTGCAAGCACACGTAGAAGACCGTTTTAGTGAAAGTTTTTTTTTTTTAGTTAACGCGATCGCTGCTCTGCTGCAGAGCTGCCTGATGATCTCTGACCGGATTTCCCTGAGTCAGCTAAAATGCTGACTACGGGGAAGGGGGAGGGAGAGGGCAACTTTAGAAGCGTTCTTCTCTCAAACCATAAAGGTTTGAGAGATGACACTGGGGGCAATACGTTTTTTTTTTTACTAGGGCTTTAATATAGGGATTTGTAATACTGAAGTATTACTGTCCCTTTAAATATTGCTATTTCGACTCTGCTGCAGAGCCGCCGGCTGGTCCCAGGACCGGGATCTCCCACTGTCAGCAGAGCGCTGATGTCAGGAGAACGGGAGGGAGTGGGAACTTTAGCGGCAAATATCTCTCAAACCGTAAAGGTTTGAGAGATGGGACTTTATCTAGGTACTTTATTTTTTTAACATCTACGATACTGCATCAACTTAAATATGGACATCACTGACCCATTAAACATTGTTATTAATACCAACACTCCCAGTAAGGCTTAAGGATATTTTTAGAATCCATTGACAATAAAGAACAAGAACACTTTTTATAAATCGAAGTTTCTATGTTACACTGGGGGGAGATTTATAAAAAGTGTTATTTTTCGTTTTGCAAACGGATCCTTACACTGTCCTTATGCCTTATTATGAGCGTTTGTATTTATAAACAGTGACGTAACTAGCAGCCACCGGGCCCTGGTGCAGAAATTTCTGCCAGACCCCCCCTCCCATCTTCACATTGCCCCCTGTCCATCTCCTACCTCAATCACCCGCTCCCGTGCGGTTCCCAGTTATGCAGAGCGCTGGGAGATGATGTCATCTCCCTGCGCCCGCATTACTAGAGCTCCGGGAGATCAGCTGAGCTGCTGCGGGCACGGGCTGCGAGCGAGTGGTAATGGGTTCGCAGGGGGCAGCCAGGCCCCTTGGAGCGATGGGCCCGGTCGCAGGTGCGACCCCTGCAATCCCTATTGTTAAGCCACTGTTTATAAACTATTCTAGTTACATTTATATATGTGGGGACTGTAAAACATAAGAACAGGTCAGACATGGCCTAAAGTATTTGGTGAACATTCTGTCACTGAATTGTTGCAAATAGCGACGTTTCTTTATATACTGTGCTACTTTTTACAAGCTTCCTTACGCCATTTAAAAAAAAAACAAAAAAAAACATACTACATGCCGTTATGTCCTCCTAAACTGTCCTTTCTACTTTTATTACTAATAACAGCCATTTTAACGCTTCTTTTCCATTAACTCCACTTTTATAAATCTCCCCCCGTGTTACTGTGTATGTTACTATATTGTTAGTATGTTACTAGGTCACTACGGGCAAAGTAGAAGGTAGAAAAGGTAGTGAACAAGATGGATGAATGGAATCCAGGAGGCTACAGCACTCGCAAGGTAAGAGCTTCAGGAGACCATCCAAGACCATGCAAAGTGAAGATCTTTAGTCCATCAGGTCACCAGAAGTCTAAGATGACTTCATGGAACAATGATGGTGATGATTTTGATAATGCTGATGATGGTGCAATTGACTTGCTCAAGATTTGCTCCAATTTCGTCTGAGCATCAGACTCTGTGACCTTAAAGGGATAGATTTATCTTTATTTTATTTTATATGCATTAAAAAAACATGAAGAATGATATAAGTCTTATCTCTCAAACCTTTATGGTTTGAGAGATATTCACAAGCAAAGTTTTCCCTCCCGCCCCTTTTACCTGGTGTAAGCCATCTCTTCTCAGATGTGGAATCCAGTCCATAGACCAGACAGATAACATCAGGGGACAATCTTCTTCCTATGAGAACAATGAAGGCCCTGCCCCCCTTGACAAGATTTTCAGGTTTTTCCCTTATCTTAATTGAAGATTGTCCCTCTCTGCAGTCTACTTGGGCACCTCCATTCTGCTCTGGCTGAACAGTGTTACATCAGTAAAAGGCGCGGGAGGGGGACACTTTGTCATTGAATTACTCTTGAACTACAACTCTGACAGAATTGAAATAACACTCTCCAAAGTCCAAATACTATGATGATTAATTAGAGCTGCTTTTATTATGAAACATTACTATCCATTTAAGGACTGTATGCATTCTTTTTCTGCACTGACCTCACAGATTTCAATGTGAATGGGTCATTACTTATCTCTACAAGTGACAGAGTTTGAGGACTTTGCAGTGGGACAAGGAAGAAGAAAAACATTGATTTCACACATCTATAAAAGCGTAGAGGAAGAATGCGCCCCCCCCCCCCGGCAGGCTGCTTACAGAGATGGGAATCTATGTTGGAGAGACCCTGGACGAAGGGGAACGGGCAAGGATTTTTCAGACTGTCCAATGTGGTTACCTAAATACCGGACTAAGCGAACAAGCTTTCCACACACTTTATCAAACATATTTGACTCTTGATAAGCTACATAGGTTCAGTCCCAACCACCTAGACGTATGCTGCAGAAATTGTGGGGCTTGAGGTCAGTTCCTTCATACTTGATGGATCTTCCCAGTGGTAGCCTCTCTTTGGCAAAGGTCAAAAATTTGTTTAGTGAATTCCTCCATTATGACTCCATCCATCCTCTCTCTGTTCTCAGTAGAGCCCCCTACCTGCTCCAGATGGGAATGGACCACTCCCCCTACCTGCTCCAGGTTAGAAGGGACCCCTCCCCTACCTGCTCCAGGTGCGAATGGACCACTCCCCCTACCTGCTCCAGGTGCGAAGGGACCACTCCCCCTACCTGCTCCAGATGTGAAGGGACCATTCCTCCTAACTGCTCCAGGTGTCAAGGGACCACTCCCCCTACCTGCTCCAGGTGCAAAGGGACCACTCCCTCTACCTGCTCCACGTGAGAACGGACCACTCCCCCTACCTGCTCCACGTGAGAATGGACCACTCCCCCCTACCTGCTCCAAGTGCAAAGGGACCACTCCCCCCCTACCTGCTCCAGGTGGGAAGGGACCCCTCCCACTACCTGCTCCAGGTGGGAAGAGACCACTCCCCCTACCTGCTCCAGGTGCAAAGGGACCACTCCCCCTACCTGCTCCAAGTGCAAAGGAACCACTCCCCCTACCTGCTCCAGGTGTGAAGGGACCCCCTCCCCCTACCTGCTCCAGGTACGAAGGGACCACTCTCCTACTTGCTCCAGGTGTTAAGTGTTACTGCTGATCCTGTTACACATTCACTGTTATGAACTGACTGAACTGTTATATTATATGTTACATTACCTACAACTCATAACACAATAAAATTCATGTTATAATAAGGTCCCATTTAAATTAATGTTTTTTGTACCCCTGTAGTGCAGCTGACATGCCCCAATCTTGCTGCAGTTTTTATTAGTACATCAGTCAGTGCCTCGTGTGACTATTTTCTGTACAATTCTGGGCTCTATAAATAGTAAATAGGCTGCCTCGTGTGTCTGTGCGAAAATGTCTGTCCAAAGGGCAGTGTGTCCGACTCCTGGCTCCAGAGATGAACCCTGGAGACGCCTTACACGGCAGGAAGCGTTTGAGTCAGATCTGTGTAACCTTCCGTGTCCAGACGAGCCTCCGGTACAAGAGAAGCAGATGGAGGAAGAGAGACAAGGGACGGAGAGCATCGGTGTGTCAGGGAATCAAGGACACAGCCAAGAACACACAAAGCAATGTACAAAAGTGTTTGACATATGCAACACACAAGAAGACACATACACGCAGTGTATGCAAGGCATGTGCAACCACACACACTCACAACGGAGATGCACACATGTACACACAAATGCATACCTCCCAAGTGTCCCTCTTTAGGAGGAACAGTCCCTCTTTGAGACCAAAATCCCTCTGTCCCTCTTTCCCACCCTGATGTCCCTCTTTTTAAGAGATCAAACTTTGTGGTGTGTATATTAAGTACATAATGTTGTACTACAGCAATAAAACTCACATTAATATTTATGTAAACATCGGTATATGTGTTTAACCAATAGTCTGTGTAAATAAAATACTTTGGTCTTGTTATAAGTCATTTATTAGAGTACACAAAGAGGTGTCAATAGGTCATGAAATAGCCTAAAAATTCTCAGTAATGCCCCGCCCAGCCTCCATGCACCCACACATACCACCTAAAACAAAAGTGTCCCTCTTTGGCCATTTGAATTGTTGGGAAGTATGCAAATGTAACAGAGATGTACACACAATCAACAGACATATGCACACACACACACATACAACAGACATACACACACACAGGGGACACTGACACAGTGATTGCCGCCCCCGTGTGTGGAGGTTCCGGCTCTTGCCGGTCCCCCGGATCTGTAGGTTCTGAGTGTAGAAGTGTGGCCACCCCGGGATTAGTGTAAGAGCTATGCAGTGATGTGTAGGTAACAATGTTGTATTGAAGTGAATATCTGCAGTTTTCAGAGAGTTAGACGAGAATTGTAGCCCTTTCAGGACCAGTGGACATCGCTTCACAACGTGTTGCTCTCCCCCCTCTGTGGTCCTGAAGCCGTTAAATCAAATGGTATTTGTTATTTCCTTTACTCTGGTGCAGAATTGCAGTATTATGCCTCTGTGTGTTTGGCGTGTAGAAGTAGAAAGCACAAAATAAACGATTACGTGAGAGAGAGACTTATAGCAGCATGTTAACTCATAGAGTGCCATGCAGTATACAGTGGTGCGCCATGTCAGAGTTAACCCTTTGAGTTATGGAAAGGCAATGCATTAGTTACCTCTCTGGTACTCAAAGGGTTAAATAGAGTGCTGTTAATGTATAAATAAGTTGCCCCGATTATATAAATAATGTAGATTCAGTGCCCCACGTTACTCGCCCTGGTACAGTGGAGACACTCTTCTCCCCACAATGCACCTCGCAATGTCCGGATCCAGTGCAGGCGGAAGAAGCCTCTGTTGATTGTGAGGACACAGGCCAGAGCCTAGGGGCTGACAGGGGTATCAGCCGTGGAGAGGGCATGCTGGGCGTCTGGGAGTTGAGGAATGAACAGGGATCCTTCTGGGCATCCATTTTCCATCTAAAAATAAATAAATAAAAGGCTCCAAAAAACCCCAGCATGGTCACACCGGAAAAAGTCAAGAGTATATAATGTTTTAAAGGGATAGTAATATTTCTATTAAAGTTTATCTCTGAGTCTTCTTCATATATATTTTTAACATGTAGCGCTATATTTAATTTAAGTGCTGTAGTTCAAACTCCATTCAATCCAAAAGGACCCACTCCGCCCCTTCTCTCCACCTCCGATTTTGTGTGTGTGTGTGTGAGGAGGGGGCATGTTTTGTGGTTGCTGAGGCAGATGTTGAGGGATGGAAAAGACCTTTCAGAGATATGAATATGTTCTCCTTACTGCGGCCCCTGTGGTACAGTGTTGGCTGTCATGTTATGGCCGTTGGATGTATGTGTCTGAAATATAGACACACTGATACACCCAGCCATATGCAACACACAGGCAGACACATACAGTGAGACACACACATGGAACAGACATGCACACAGACACACTCATGCATCACACATATGCAACAGACGTCCACATGCATGCAACAACACTGACACATTGATAGCTGCCCCCCCCGTGTGTGTAGGTTGCAGGCTTTTGCTGGACCCCTGAATCTGTAGGTTCTGAGTGTAGAAGTGTAGGCTGTGGCCACCCTAGGATTAGTGTAAGAGCTATGCAGTGCTGTGTAGGTAACATTGTTGTATTGAAGTGAATATCTGCAGTATTCAGAGAGTTAAAAGCCAAATGTAGCCCTCTAAGGACCAGAGGACATCGCTTCATGTTATGACCGTTGGGTGTCCGTGTCTGAAATGTACACCCACTGATATACCCAGGCAAATGCAACACACAGGCAGACACATACACACATTGAGACACACACACACATCGGACAGATGTGCACACAGACACACCCATGCATTATACACACACATATGCAACAGAGATGCACACGTACACAACAGACATGCACACATGCATGCAACAGAGATCCATACACACACATGCAACAGACATGCACACATGCATGCAACAGATATGCACACACACACACACACATGCAAGCAACAGATATGCACACACACACATGCAACAGATATGCACACACACACACATGCAAGCAACAGATATGCACACACACACATGCAACAGATATGCATGCACACACTACAGACATGCACACATTCATGCAACAGATATGTACACACACATGCATGCAACAGACATGCACATATGAATGCAACAGAGATGCACACACACACAACAGACATGCACACATGCATGCAACAGAGATGCATACACACACATGCAACATACATGCACACATGCATGCAAAAGATATCCTCACACACAGACGCATGCACCAGATATGCAGACACACACACATGCAAAAGATATGCGTGCACACAGACACAGTGATAGGACCCCCGTCTCTGTAGTTTGTGGCTCTTGCTCATCCACTGGATGTGTAGGTTCTGAATGTAGAGGTGTGGGCTCTGGCAACCCTGGGATTAATGTAGGAGCTTTACAGTACTGTGTAGCTAACAATCCTGTATTGAAGTGAACATGTCCAGTATTGAGAGAGTTAGAAGGTAAATTGTAGCCCTTTAAGATCAGAGGACATCACTTCACAATGTGTAGCACTTCAGTCTTACAACAATGTTATTTTTATTTCTCCTTTACTTTTGGGCAGAATTGCAGTATTATGCCTGTGTGTGTTTAGGTTGTGCAAATGGAAAGCAGAAAATAAAAGGAGTGTTATACCAGCATGTTAACTCACTGAGTGCGAGAATGAGTTGTGCACGCCTCTGGCAGTCAAAGGGTTAAGATATAGAGTGGCATGTAGTATAGTACACACTGGTGTGTCATGTCACAGTTAAATAGCAGCGAGAAGCATGTTCACATAGCTGCCAACAGTTCCGATTTGTGCGGGACAGTCACGATTTTGGGACCCAATCCCGCTGTCCCTCCACATTAAAGCGTAACTTTCAGTTACTACTAAGTACCCCCCCGAATTATTAAACATATGGAGATTAGCATCCTAATACATGTATTATTTCTGTAAAGTGCCACATTCTAAAGAAATCTTTCATTTTAGGAAACTGACGGGTAGGTAAGTGCAATCTGCGCGCCTGCGCCGTCAGTCCTTCCAGTTAGCTTGCAGTACTCTGCAGTGTTTCTTACAGGAGACCGGGACTAACAGCGCAGGGGTGCAGACAAGATGTCTGCACTGATGCCTGGCTTCCAGTCTCCTAGGATGAAAGATTTCTTTAGAATGTGGCACTTTACAGAGGTAATACATGTATTAGGATGCTAGTCGCCATATGTTTAATAATTCAAGGGCGACTTATTAGTAACTGAAAGTTCCGCTTTAAAGGGATAGTAATACTTAAAATGTAAAAAAAAATATGTTGTAGGGTTTATCCCCCTGAGTAAAACAAGAGTACTCCCACTGCTGAAAGGTGTTTCATTCAAAAGTTATTAATTTTCAAAGTTGAATTTTTTAGGTGCAATATCACAGTGGCCTGAAATTGTACAGTGGCGCTGTTGCTACACAATCCTATGGACAGCTCTGGTCAATTGACCATAAATCTCCATAGGATGGTGTAGCAACAGCGCCACTGTACAATTTCAGGCCACTGTGATATTGCACCTAAAAAATTCAACTTTGAAAATTAATAACTTTTGAATGAAACACCTTTCAGCAGTGGGAGTACTCTTGTTTTACTCAGGGGGATAAACCCTACAACATATTTTTTTTTACATTTTAAGTATTACTGTCCCTTTAACAGAATGTCCCAATTACCAGGTTTATGCCTGGCCACTTTGGCATCCTACAATCACTTTACACACTGTTACCTCAGCCGTGATGCTCAAGCATCGGCGTGACGCCAAAAATGTAACTGACCATGCTTGTCACTTTTCATTATAGGCATACGCACGCAGCGTACTCAGTAATCCACCCTTGGCCTCCTCTTGAGTTAGTCCTCCTCGCAGCAGAGAAGTGAGTGAGCACTTGGATGCTGAGCAGAGCCAGTCTAGTCAACTCCGGCATTGTGTATGTATGTATGTATCTTTATTTATATATCGCCATACATGTACACAGCGCTTAACAGAAGTTGAAATAATACAATACAAAAAAACGACAGAGTAGGGTTAAGAGCATTAAGGTTAAGTACAATCATTACATTATTTGTGAGGGAAAGTGCAGCAAGGGAATCATACACTGGGAAAGGGACCCTGCCCCAAGGAGCTTACAATCTATGCTGAATTCATATTGACAAACAGAGACACTAGGAGGAGTATTATAAGTGCAGGTACAAGGTGTGGTGAAAGAAGTGCAGAAGGATTCTGATGTGACTGTCAGTGTGCAGAAGGAGGACATTGCTATTGAGATGCCTCCTTGACTAGGTGGGTATTGAGGAGTTGCTTGAAAGTGGTGATTGTGGATGATTGGCGAACGGTGATGGAGAGGGCATTCCAGAGTCGAGGAGCAGCCAGTGAGAAAGATTGTAGTCGAGAGATGGCTCGAGTTATGTAGGGAGAGGACAAGAAGAACCCTTGAGAAGACCGTAGGGGACGGGAAGGGGTGTAGCGGGAGATAAGGGCAGAAATGTAAGAGGGTGCTGAAGAACAGAGTGACTTACAGGAGAGGAGGAGAATTTTGTAAGAAATACGATACTTTATAGGTAGCCAATTGAGGGATTTCAGGAGGAGATGAGATGGAAGGTATCTGGGAGCAAATGTGGTGATTCTTGCAGCTGAATTGATAACAGATTGAAGTGGAGAGAGATGAGAAGCAGGAAGACCAGAGAGTAGAATGTTGCAGTAGTCAAGTCTAGAAAGAACAAGTGCCTGAGATAGTGTTTTAGCTGTTGATAAGCAGAGGAACGGACGTATTTTTGCAATATTTTTTAGGAAGAAGTGACAAGTTCTAGTGACAGCTTGGATATGGGGGGAGAAGGTTAATTTAGAATCAAGTATGACCCCAAGACAGCGTGCTTTGGATGCTGAGTCTATAACAAAGTTTTCTATTGTGATGGAGAAGGGGGTTGGTGGATGGGTTTTAGGAGGAAGCACCACCAGCTCTGTCTTAGCCATATTAAGTTTAAGGTGGCGGTGGGCCATCCATGATGAAATGGCTGAGAGACATCGAATGACTCGAGACTGCACAGCTGGAGTGAGGTCAGGGACAGAGAGATAGATTAGTGTGTCATATGCATACAGATGGTAATTAAATCCAAGAGATGAGATGAAGTCACCAAGTGAGAGTGTGTAGAGTGAAAAAAGAAGTGGTCCCAGTGATCCCTGAGGTACACCTAACGAGAGGTCGAGGGGAGACGAGAAAGTGTTAGAAAAAGAAACACTGAAAGTACGTTTAGAGAGATAGGAGGAAATCCATTCTAGAGGTGTGTCACGGATGCCAAATGTATGCAGTGTGTCCATGTGTAACATGAGTCATCATCCCTGGACAGGTACTTGAGTCTGACCCATAATATTTAACTTGCACTCTACAGTACGACTGTTACAATGAATGCCGGGTTTGAGATGCATGCATATACCCCCTAACATGGAAGAAAATAATACTGCTCAGCTCGCATGTCAATGGAGCAGCCTCTTGCTAGGGGCGGAGACTAAGCCCAGAAAGAGTAAACAGAGTCCTGCAGTGGACAAGACTCTTTCCAATTTTTTTCTAACCAGTTATCTGATTATGTGAAAATGCGCAGGCAATCTCCTCTAAGGGTAGTATGGATCAGAATTCTCAGTCCACCACCATCACCACAAAAAAGTTTTTTCAAAGGATCTACTCACATTCTTCAGAGGCAAAATCCTGCCTCCAGATACACAGGCATTCACTGGCTCTCACCTACAGATTTTCTGTAATGCCCCACCCACCAGCTATGCCCCAGCCAAACCCCGTAAACACCAGTGCCCCTCTTTGGCCATTTGAAATGTTGGGAGGTATGAGGTTCCGGGGCTTCACTCATTACTACAGGAAGTTCATACAAAACTTCTCTAAAACAGTGCGCAAGTAGCTTACTATGACCTACGGTCAGTATTACTGAGTGTTTTGTGGTTACATTTTCTGCCGGGAATCCTGCAACCCAGAGTTGAGGCGTAAAAGCCACAAGGACGGTTTCAAAACCATCGTTTTTCGAACATAAGCGGTGAAGAATACAGTATACAGCATAGAAACCCAACATAGAGTGCCTCCCTTTGACATATTAGACCCCCCCCCTTTAAAAATCGACATATAGTGCTCCCATCCAACTTTCTTTCTTCATTTTATTTTGACAAATATTGCTCACATTCAACACCGTTTATTCTCCAATTTTAATTGACATGCCTTTTTGCATATGTATTGCACGATCAACCCTTTGAGTACCAGAGAGGTAGCAATGCATTGATTTGCAATGCGTTTGCTAACCCTCTGGTACTCAACAGGTTAATAGGCAAGGTATGCGGCTGCGTAACTTGCCTGTATATGTGTAATAAATGTGATGTTGCATTTTATTTAAACAAAATAGTTCAGATCATGAGGGGGGCATCAGGACCCCTCCTGATACTCCCCTAGCTTGTATCACTTATCCAGTAGGATAGATGATCCATGTGGGAGACAATGCCGGCATTTTTAATAAATCATGCCATACATATAAAACAGGGCAATCAATCATGCGATACGTATACAACAGGGCATGTCGAATAAAATTGGAGAATAAACAATTTTGCATGTGAGCAATATTTGTCAAAATAAAATGGAGAAAGCTGGTCAGATGGGAGCACTATATGTTGATTTTCAAAGGGAGGGTTCCCTCTATGTCGGATTTCTATAACACATGCCTAAATGCCTATTTCCTTGGACTTTGACATTTAGCTAATTTTTTGGTGGTAGTTTATGGCGATGTTAGATAAAATTGGACAGCTCCATTTTTGTTAGTACATCGAAATGTGCTGTCTACGCCCATTTTGTTTTACTGTGGTTCTGCAATAGAAATCCGGTAAAACATGTTTGCAAAATACACTTTTCTTGTTTTAAAGGGATAGTAATGTTTCATAATAAAAGCAGCTCTAATTAATCATCATAGTATTTGGACTTTGGAGAGTGTTATTTCAATTCTGTCAGAGTTGTAGTTCAAGAGTAATTCAATGATAAAGTATCCCCCTCCCGCCCCTTTTACTGATGTAACACTGCTCAGCCAGAGCAGAAGGGAGGTACCCAGGTAGATTGCAGAGAGGGACAATCTTCAATTAAGATAAGGGAAAAACCTGAAAAACTTGTCAAGGGGGGCAGGGCTTTCATTGTTCTCATAGGAAGAAGATTGTCCCCTGCTGTTATCTGTCTGGTCTATGGACTGGATTCCACATCTGAGAAAAGATTGCTTACACTAGGTAAAAGGGGCGGGAGGGGGAAACTTTGTTTGTGAATATCTCTCAAACCATAAAGGTTTGAGAGATAAGACTTATATCGTTCTTCATGTTTTTTTAATGCCTACAAAATAAAATAAAGTTATAACAAAGTATTACTATCCCTTTAACTGTAACACTGGTTTTAGCGTGGGTAATAGTATCGAGCCCCTGAACTGTTATAATTTTTGAATAAAGCATCCTAGCAGTAGAAGTGTCCTACTATAGAGTCTTGTTTTCATTATAAAACTTCACTGATCATTTAACCCTTTGAGTGCCAGAGGGGCACAGAATAAAGCAGGGTTAGGCAACTTTTGGCACTCCAAGTGTTGGAGAACATACCTTCCACTTTCCCAACCAGCCAATGGCCGGAGATTCAAAGTTTGCCTACTCCTATATTAAAGCGTAGAACCCTTCATGGATTCGCTAGAGATGTCTCCAACTCAATTCAAGTTTTAAAAACTCTGACGGATGCAATAAAAAAAAATAAAAGTGATCAGGCTAACAAAAGCAGAAACTGAAAAATAGACTGCAAAAGAGAGTAGGACAATTCTTAAAAAATCTAGAGAAATATAAATAGCAAAAAGGTTAACCCTTTGAGTGCCAGGGGTACAATGCTTGGGATACCCTCTGTCACTGAAAGGATTAAGGCAGATATTGAATGCTTAACACTGAGAGAGGTGGATTAACCATTTGAGGACCAGATGTGTGTGCAATGCATTGCAAAGCAATGCATTTCACACGCCTCTGGACCTTAAAGGGTTAAAAAAGCAGTAAACTTTTATAATTAAAAATGACAACTATGGTTGTGTTGTTCCTGCTGAGTAAAACAAGAAAATAAGGGTACTACCACTGATATGTGAGGATTCATTCCAACATTATTACACCTCAAAGTGCTGTTTTTTTATACAAAACAGTCTGGATCAGTGCCACCTATTTTCCAATCAGCTTTTTGTTTTTAATTCTATTGAAGAGGTGAGCCTCAGGCTACAGTACTCCAGCTCCACCACTTTGTAACAATTTAAAGTGTAATAACTTTTGAATGCACCATCTACCAGCATTTAGTAAGTCATTGTTTTAGTCTGGGGGAAAAATCCAACAATACGTCTTTTTCCTCAACAATTTCACTGCAGCAAAACAGTCGCTAAAAGTCTCTACTCCTTTTCTTTCATTGAAGCTAAATGTAATGAAAAATTGAAAAGGAAAATGCATTTACTGATTTATGGGCATGTAAAATGTCTTCCAAGGCCGTATATCTTACTATATTAATGCTTATCACAAGCTTTGCTGGTATTTATCAAGCCTAAAATAATCAGCTGGGGGAAATGGGGGACTGATTTTGCAGCTCTGTGCACAGAATTGGCAGAATAGAAATATTGTGTTTAATAAAAAAATAAATGAGATTCTCTGTTTCAGGGTTTCCAGATTTTTTTCATCAACGGCCAGGGTGGCAGGAGCCGCGTGCTGGACGGAGGTCACCTCCGCTGGTCAGTATAAAAGGAATAGGAATCAGACTTAAAGGAGCAGTAAACTTTTTTTATGAAAACACATATTTTATAGAGCATTTCCTGCTGAATAAAACAAGGTCACTCCCATCGCTGTCAGATGTTTTATTCAAAATTTATAGCAGTTTAAATAACCAAGAAGTGAATTTACTGTGTTTACTTCCTGATAGTTCTGACAGGAAGTGAATTTACTGTGTGTTTACTTTCTGATAGTTCTGACAGGAAGTGAATTTACTGTGATTACTTCCTGATAGTTCTAACTGACAGGAAGTGACAGGCAGTTTCTATCACATTCTATAGAGAACTGTACATCTCTGACTTTCTTGACTTTCCTCTCCCTTAGATTCTAACAGGAAATCTAATTAGAATTTGACCACTAGAGGGCACTGCTAATGTAAAAAAACATGGGTTGAAACTGTAATAACTCTGGAAATATAAATCTCTCGGCAGTGGGAGTACCCTTATTTTACTCAGTAGGAAAATCCCTACAATATATATTTTTTCATAAACAAAGTTTACTGCTCCTTTAAGGGAAGGAAAATACAAGGTCTTTATTGAGTAATCTCTAAATGTAACTGCGTCTTTGTATCTAAAAACAATATGTAACTGTGCATAATATTTGTATCTATGTTTATGTGTATATGTATGAGTGTGTATATATTGTTTCTCTGTTTGTGTAAATATGTAACTTTTCCTGTAAATACTCTCCAGGACATACTTGAAAATGAGAGAAATCTTAAAGCAGAACTATCACCTACATTAAAACTTTTACAGTGGGTTTTAATAGTTAACCCAACATTAGAGCTGGGTGTATTTTGTAAAAAAAAAATACTTAGAAGTGCAGATATTAGCCTGTCAAAATCGGGCATTTCCTCGTTCTGCAGGACTGAATGTCCCGCTTGACTTCCCAGCTGCCCCTGGGAGCGCGTTCACGCTCCCCTTCGAAGTTGGGTTTCTGTGATGTAGCGTTACAGCAAACTCCGTGTACAATGCTACTGAGGTTGCAACCTGTAATACAACTATATACAACCTCAGTAGCATTGTAAGTGGAGTTTGCTGTAACACTACGGCACAGAAACCCAACTTCGAAGGGGAGCGTGAACGCGCTCCCTGGGGCAGCTGGGAAGTCAAGCGGGACATTCAATCCCGCAGAACGCGGAAGTGCCCGATTTTGACGGGCTAATATCTGCACTTCTAAGCAATTTTTTTTACAAAATACACCCAGCTCTAATGTTGGGTTAACTATTAAAACCCACTGTAAAAGTTTTAATGTAGGTGATAGTTCCGCTTTAATTATTCTTACTGGTAAAACAAAAAAGAAACATAGAATTTGATGACAGATAATAACTATTCGGCCCATCTAGTCTGCCCATTTTCCTACTGTAAAAACCTCAAACCTTATTTGGTCCTTGGTTTTGTCTGTTCAGGACAGACTTATGTCTACCCCATGCATACTTACATTCCGTCACTGTATTGACCTCTACCACTTCTGCTGGTAGGCTATTCCATTTACTACCCTCTCTGTGACGTAAAATTTTCTTACATTATATCTAAGCCTCTGTCCCTCTAGCAGAGGGGTAACTAGAACCTTCCAGGCCCTGGTGTTAGAAGTGCCATGGCCCCCCCCACTCCCCGACCACATTGGCCCCCTGACCCTCCACAATGCCCCCATCTCCTACCTCCCAATCCCTGGTGGTCCAGTGGAGTGGCAGGAGAGACAGGCTGGCACGTTGTGCTCCCGCACAGTCCTCTTCTGTAATGCAGAGCGCTGGGAGATTATGTCATTACTAGAGAGCCAGAGGGAGATTGCGGGCGCCAGGCGGAGGGGTCGCAGGGGGCAGCCGGGCCCCTGGAGTGACAGGCATGGTCATGGGTGCGACCCCTGTAGTTACGCCACTGCCCTCTCGTTTTAGTCTATGGCCTCTTGTCCTAATATTTCTACTCCTTTGAAATGTACTTCCCTCCTACAATTTTTCTTTCTTTGTACTTCCCTCCTGAAAGAAAAAGAAAAAAAGAAATATTGTTCTTGAGAGGTCAGAGCAGGCATGAAGACCCTGCCCACCTCGTAGTGACATAACTGACAAAATAAGTACAACAAAATCACATAAGAACTTCCTCTTTTGTACTCAATACTCCTATGGAACTCCCAAACGGACACAGGATCAAGTTCGCTCTTCTCAGTCCCAAGAAGCTGGACTGACAACTCCGGGAGCAAATTTCTCCATGGGTAATCCAGCACCCACTGGTGAGCAGGGCCGGATTTGCCATAAGGCAAAGTAGGCACCTGCCTACAGACGCACTCCACCGAGGGGCGCCCGCCATTGGTATTTTTCTTTTTTTTTTTATCCTTTAAAAAAAAAAACAAAAAAAACTAACCACCTCGCTGGCTGCGCCGGCACCCACTCTATATCGCCCTCACATTGCAACCCCCGTGCCCCCCGTTGTCTATTTCCTACCTCCCTGGCATGACAGGCATCTCCCAGTGCTCTGCATTCCTGAATAGGAGACCGCGCGGGAGCTTCAGGAACTACGGGACTGTGCCAAAGGAGGCACAGACGACAGATCTCCTGCCAGGGAGGTAGGAAATGGACAATGGGAGGGAGGCAGGCAATATGTAGATGGTGGGGGCAAGTTGGAGCCGAAGGGGGGCATTGTGAGGGCAAGTTGGAGTTGGTGGGGGCAAGTTGGAGCTGGTGGGGGGGCAAGTTGGAGCTGATGGGGGGCAAATTGGAGCTGATGGGGGGCAATGTGAGTGTAAGTTTCCCTCGCATTGCCCTCCATCAGCTCCATGTTACCCTGCGTAACATGGAGCTGATGGGGGGCAATGTGAGGACAATATGGAGATGGTGGGGGAAATGTGGAGCTGATGGGGGCAAGTTGGAGCTGATGGGGCAATGTGAGGGCAATAAAGAGATGATGGGGGCAATGTGGAGATTAGGAGCATTGTGGAGGTGTCCAGTGGAGATGGCCATGGGGGTGGGGTGGGTGCTTCAGATTTCTGTGCCTACGGGCTCCTGAGATGTAAATCCGGCCCTGCTGGTGAGGGCCATTGCTCTGGTGATATCTCTGTGCACATACAGACAACCTGGTCCCACTCTATTGTGGAAGCGCGGGAGCTCAGATTCCATGCTGTTCATAGCGCTGAACTAGGGGATACTGAGGTACCGGCTAGTGGCAGTGCGCCAGGGAACAATAATAGTATCAAAGAATTTTACCAGGAAGGATACACTGAGATTGTCTTTTGTTTTCAATTATGTCCTGGGGGTATAGATATTATTACCCAATTTGAAGGGTTAGTAATGCCCAATGATAACTTTATGCTGTATTATAGATTTAAAAAAAAAAATACATTAAGTGAGGCAAATCCCATCTCTCAAACCTTTATGGTTTGAGAGATATTCGTATCTAAAGATCCCCCCTCCCTCCCCTTCTGCTAATGTCAGTTGTAAAGCTGACAGCAGGAGATTCGAATCTGCTGACTCGAGGCGGCTCTTCAGCAGAGCCGAAATAGAGATATTTAAAAAGAACTACTTCATTGGAACGGTCTACAAAGAGTGCTTGCAGACCTGGCACACTTTGTAGACTGTTCCAGTGAAGTAGTTCTTATTAAATATCTCTATTTCGGCTCTGCTGAAGAGCCGCCTCGAGTAATTCTTTTTAAATAACTCGTTTTATATTCTTTTTTTAAATAACTCTGCTGAAGAGTCACCGGCTGGTCCCATGACCAGGATCTCCTTCTGTCTGTAGAGCGCTGACTCAGGAGAGGGGATCTTTGGCGGGGAATATCTCTCAAACCTATCTGGGATTTGCTCCACTTAATTTTTTTTTTTTTAAATCTACAGCACCTCATAAAGTTATCCAGAGGCGTAACTAGAAGCCACGGGGCTGTGGTGCAAGAATTGCCATGGGCCCCCCCTCTGACCTCATTGGCCCCCGTCAACCACATTGGCCACCTCTACATTGCCCCTCAATCTCCACAATGCCCCTTCCACAATGCCCCTCATTCTCCACATTGCCCCCTCCACATTGCCCCTCATTCTCCACAATGCCCCTTCCACATTGCCCCTCATTCTCCACATTGCCCCCTCCACATTGCCCCTCATTCTCCACAATGCCCCTTCCACATTGCCCCTCAATCTCCACATTGCCCCTTCAACAATACCCCCATCACAATGCCCCTCATTCTCCACAATGCCCCTTCAACATTGCCCCTCATTCTCCACAATGCCCCTTCCACATTGCCCCTCATTCTCCACAATGCCCCTTCCACATTGCCCCTCATTCTCCACATTGCCCCTCCACATTGCCCCTCATTCTCCACAATGCCCCTTCCACATTGCCCCTCAATCTCCACATTGCCCCTTCAACAATACCCCCATCACAATGCCCCTCATTCTCCACAATGCCCCTTCAACATTGCCCCTCATTCTCCACAATGCCCCTTCCACATTGCCCCTCATTCTCCACAATGCCCCTTCCACATTGCCCCTCATTCTCCACATTGCCCCTTCAAAAATGCCCCCATCACAATTCCCCTCATTCTCCACATTGCCCCTACTGACCCCCCCCCCCCCCGTCCTCCTACCCCGATTCCCTGGTGATCTAGCGGTGTGCCAAATGAGGCACAGACCTCTGGAACCAAACTCCCGCGCGGTTGTTAGTAATGCAGAGTGCTGGGAGATTATGTCATCTCCCAGCGCTCTGCATTATTAAAGCGCCGGCCGCCGGGAGATCAGCTGTTCTGCGGGCGCGTTGCAAGGAGGTCTCAGGGGGCGGCTGGGCCCTTGAGAGTGACGGGCCCGGTCGCAGGTGCGACCCCTATTGTTACGTCACTGAAGTTATCATTGGGCATTACTAACCCTTTAATAGCGGTCATTTTATCTAACTTGGAAGGATGAGCTGACTCTGCTGGGTCTAGAACCTGTGACCTTGTAGTTTGAACAGATTCTACAGGGGGTGCATTAACCAAGTGAGCCATCTCACCAGCAGGAATCTGGGCAGGGTGGATGGATGGAACCAGTGACAGGGCCATAAAATGGCAATCTGGCTCCCTGATTAAACAGTAACACACTAACTACAATCCACAATAAAACAGTGCTGTAATCACACACAGTTCAATGAGGGCTGAAACGTTCATGTCCCCGGAGTGTCCTGCTGGGTTCTCCTGAGATCCATCGTCAGAGCCAGACTAAGGCACGAAAATTAGCTGCGAGGAAACATATAATAAACAAGCACTCTTACGAACACAAAATCAGATTTTATATGGACTATTGTATGCAAACCCGAAGCGAGGTTAATAAGCTACATGATATTTTACTATATAATCTAACATACTGTGCATTACCCCCTTGACTAGGCTGACCAGACCTCACCTTTAACCAGGGACGCATAGGAGAAATGCATACTGCAGGACTGCACTGATTTCAGTGAATTACTGCAAAATGGCTATTTCCTATGTGTCCCCGGTTAAAGGTGAGATCTGGTCAGCCTACCCATGACTGCCAGAGGGGTGAGCAATGCATTGCTCACCCCTCTGACACTCAAGGGGTTACTGCTCAGGCTCATTGCTAAAGATCAGCTCAGAATATACCGTTTGGCAGAAAGACACATTTAACCCTTTGAGTGTGAGAGAATATTCAATGCATTGCATTGCTATACATAGGATACCCTCAGGCTTGTAATCATTACAATTTTATGATGGGCCTAGGACTTTAGTTTATATGACCCTTCTCTGTTTTAATGGGTCTTTATGTGGGGATTGGATCCATTAACCCCTTGCATGCTAGAGATGTCTCCAAGGTGTTGCATCACAGTGTGTTGGCAACATCTGTAGTATTCAAGGGGTTAAAGACAGAATGAAATATATTTTCTCCATAGAGTAATGTAAATTTTATGGAGTGGGGGGGGAGTGCCTTCAGTAGGCTGACCAGACCTCACCTTTAACCGGGGACGCATAGGAAAAATGCATACTGCAGGACTGCTTTCATTTCAGTGAAGTAATTTCCTATGTGTCCCAGGTTAAAGGTGAGATCTGGTCAGCCTAGCCTTCAGGAGTATAGAGGAATCTTCTGTTTACACAAATCAGCTGATAGTTGGCTCTGAACTTCACACAGCTGATCAGCTGGTTCATGTAAAGACAGAACCAGCAGAGAAGCTGTTAAATGTAAACACTGCTTTGTCTGTTCTTAGTGTCTGTGAATGATCTGTTAAAGGGATAGTATTACTTCAAAATTACTATCCCTCATATTGTAGCCCATAATAAACTGAGTTAAATGACACCAGCGGCATCTCTCAAACCTTTATAGTTTAAGAGATGGCCGCTTTCAAAGTTTCCTCTCCCCTGCTGTCAGCATTCTGCTGCCAGCAGGAGAATCCGGTCTCTGAATCAAGAGGAGGCTCTTCAGCAGAGCCGATATCTCGTTATGGAAGGAAAAATGATTAATTGAAACAGTCTTCTACGTGTGCTTGGCTATCTCTTAAACTATAAAGGTTTGAGAGATGCCGCTGGTGTCATTTAACTCAGTTTATTATGGGCTACAATATGAGGGATAGTAATTTTGAAGTAATACTATCCCTTTAAGTGGGACAGGTGATCCTTTATGTTATAAGGGAGGGCAGCTGCTGTCTCTGCTCTCTAGAAGACACAGCAATCCGTCTTGTGGCTCCACAGAAAACTGTTGGGAGATTCCAACTTCTCCATCTCAATTTAGCGAAGCTGGGAATGTGCAATCCGATAGCATAGCCAGCTATAGGAGCGTAATGCACGTCATATCATAAATACACCCACAGGAGTGCAGAATGGCTCATTAAGGTGCATTTCTATATTCAAATGAGTCATTGTCACAGTAGAGACTGCAAAATGTATTCACTGTGTATTCACTGGGATATGATGGGCAATATTTCTGCACATGCCTATGATGTAATGGAATCAGTGCAAATACGCCACAATATCTCCAAACTGACCCCTTCCCGAACCTTAGTGTACTGGAGAACTGTGTAGCCTAACACCAAGGACTGACTGGAAAGAGGCTGGACCCCATGGGTCCTTTTCGGAAAAAGGACATTATGGAACTAGATAAAGTGCAGAGGAGGGCTGCAAACTAATAAGAGAAATGGAAAATTGTAGTTAGAAAAGTTAAAGGGTCAGTTTTGTGGATGTTAAAAAATTAAACGATATGCCACAAATCCTATCTCTCAAACCGTTATGGTTTGAGAGATATTTGCTTTCAAAGCTCCCCCCTCCATTTCTCCTGACATTGGCGGACTGAATAAGTATTTGACCCCCTATCATTCAGCAAGATTTCTGTCTCCCAGGTGTCATACAGGTAACAAGTTGAGATTAGGATCACTCTCTTAAAGGGAGTGCTTCTAATCTCAGCTTGTTACCTGCATAAAAGACACCTGTGCACAGAAGCAATCAATCAGATTCCAAACTCTCCACCATGACCAAGACCAAAGAGCTGTCTAAGGATGTCAGGGACAAAATTGTACACCTACACAAGGCTGCAATGGGCTACAAGACCATCGCCAAGCAGCTTGGTGAAAAAGTGACAACAGTTGGTGCGATTATTCGCAAATGGAAGAAACACAAAATAACTGTCAATCTCCCTCGGTCTGGGGATCCATGCAAGATCTCACCTCATGGAGTTTCAATGGTCATGAGAACGGTGAGGAGTCAGCCCAGAACTACACGGGAGGATTTTGTCAATGATCTCAAGGCAGCTGGGACCATAGTCACCAAGAAAACAATTGGTAACACACTATGCCGTGAAGGACTGAAATCCTGCAGCGCCTGCAAGGTCCCCCTGCTCAAGAAAGCACATAATCAGGCCCATCTGAAGTTTGCCAGTGAACATATGAATGATTCAGAGGAAAACTCGGTGAAAGTGTTGTGGTCAGATGACACCAAAATCGAGCTCTTTGGCAACAACTCAACTCGCTGTGTTTGGAGGAGGAGGAATGCTGCCTATGACCCCAAGAACACCATCCTCACCGTCAAACATGGACGTGAAAACATTATGCTTTGGGGGTGTTTTTCTGCTAAGGGGACCGGACAACTTCACTGCATCAAAGGGGTGATGGGGCCATGTACCATCAAATCTTGGGTAAGAACCTCCTTCCCTCAGCCAGGGCATTAAAAATGGGTCGTGGATGGGTATTCCAGCATGACAATGACCCAAAACACATGGCCAAGGCAACAAAGGAGTGGCTCAAGAAGAAGCACATTAAGGTCCTGGAGTGGCCTAGCCAGTCTCCAGACCTTAATCCCATAGAAAATCTGTGGAGGGAGCTGAAGGTTCGAGTCGCCAAACGTCAGCCTTGAAACCTTAATGACTACAAGAAATGTTTGACCTCTGTGATTGCCAACAAGGGTTTTGCCACCAAGTACTAAGTCATGTTTTGCATAGGGGTCAAATACTTATTTCACTCAGTAAAATGCAAATCAATTTATAACTTTTTTGAAATGTGTTTTCCTGGATTTTTTTGTTGTTATTCTGTCTCTCACTGGTCAAATAAACCTACCATTGGAATTACAGACTGATCATTTCTTTGTCGGTGGGCAAACATACAGAATCAGCAGGGGATCAAATAATTTTTTCCACAACTGTATCTCTCAAACCATATCGGTTTGAGAGATAGGATTTGTAGCATATAGTTTAATTTTTTAACCTCTACCAAAACCATACCCGTTTTTTATGAGACATTACTGTCCCTTCAGACTTGTACACACTAGAGAAACGGTGTCTTTTAGGGGATTTGATAACATTATATAAATATGTTCAGGACCCATACAAAGGGCTCAACAAAGACCGGTTCATTAACAGAACAGTACAAAAGACAAGGGGTCACCCGCTTAGACCTGAGGAAAGGAGATTTCATGTACAGCAGCGGAAGGGATTCTTTACGGTAAGTACAATAAAGGTATGGAATTCATTGCCTGAGGAGGTGCTGCTATCGAATACATTAGATGCCTTTAAAAAGGGCCTGGATACTTTTTTAAAAGAGCAGAACATAGAGGGCTATGCACGTTAGTACTGGGATTAATAGTTATTTAGTGCTTGTTGATCCAGGGAGAAATCTAATTGCCATTGGAATCAAGAAGGAATTTCCCCCCACTGAAAGCAGAATTTGAAATGGCTGAATTTGCCTTCTTTTGGATCAACGACGGTAAACAGGAATAGGAGAAGGGTTGAACTTGATGGATGCAAGTCTTTTTTCAACCTAAACTACTATATGTAAGATGGGTACAATGTGAATGAGCATTTGTAAAGTTCATTTTTAGATTATTGTCTATAGATATAAAAATCCAATGATTCTGCTTCGCTGTCAGGGGATGTGGCTGGAAAATACTGATTGGTTGAGGCCGCCAGCCACAGCAGGGGATGCAAGATATTTAAAATCCAGATGGGTTTCATTCGGGGCATTGTTTAACCCTTTGAGTGCCATAGAGTTATCCAATGCATTGCAACATGGCACTCATAAGGTTAAAGGGGAACTCTCAATTCCTTTAAAGTCCTTCTTATTCCATTCTTGCTTCCCAATAAATGTTAAGTATATGTTTTTTTTTGTTTTTTAACGCTCTTTTCATGGAGAAATAGGTACCACAGCCTGTCAATCTTAGCCTCTTCCCCCCCAAGCTGTTCCCCGTTACCACCTCCTCCTCCTGATGGAGGAATCCAGCATGTGAGCTGACACGCAGGTCACATACCGGATTCCTCCGTTAGAGGAGGAGGTGGTAACGGGGAACAGCTGGGGAGGGGAAGAGGCAAAGATTGACAGGCTGTGGTACAGAGTTGTATCACAGCCGGTCCTGAAGTTAGCAGTGCCCTCTAGTTGTCAAATTCTAATTAGTTTTCCTGTTAGATTCTAATGGAGAGGAAAGTCAGAAAAGTCAGTGACATACAGTTCTCCATAGAATGTGATAAAAACTGCTGAGTCACTTCCTGTCAGTTAGAACTATCAGGAAATAAACACAGTAAATTCACTTCCTGTCAGAACAATCAGAAAGTAAACACAGTAACTTCACTTCCTGTCAGTTAGAACTATCAGGAAGTAAACACAGTAAATTCACTTCCTGTCAGTTAGAACTATCAGCAAGTAAACACAGTAACTTCACTTCCTGTCAGTTAGATCTATCAGGAAGTAATCACAGTAAATTCACTTCCTGGTTATTTAAACTGCTATAAATTTTGAATAAAACATCTGACAGCGATGGGAGTGACCTTGTTTTATTCAGCAGGAAAAGTTCTATAAAATATGTCATACATATTGTTTACTGCTCCTTTAAAGGAGGTGAGAGTACCCCTTTAATATTGTAGTTGAGACTTCTGCATTCTACACATATGCATTTTGAGTTGTCAGAAGCTAAAATTGTTCTCCCGTTCAGTTACATTTAGCTGCTCCAACGACTTCAAGCTGTGGAAGAGGAAATTGTCCGTTTGGGAGCAGAAGTAACGATGGAAATCATGATAGGCTGCAATGTAGTCACTGAACTGGTAGTTTGTGATTATGATTTAGGGGTCAGTTCCTTGGCTCACGATCTGCTCTGAAGTGACTTCTCAAAGATGCTGACCTGCCGGAATATGATGTCTCAAACTGAGAAAAAAGAATTCCAGGAAAACGTTTTTGGGGGAATTTTCTTTTGGATGAGCATATCATCTTCATGTAATCCAGGCCTAAATCACCAATCCAACCACTTGTTATACAATTGCCACTAATTAAAGGAATATTAACATCTCTAAATAATGACCTCCCTGTTACCATACGATGGTCAGAAGATCCTTATGTTCCCTATGAATTTTGTTCTTGTGCCTTAATTAAAGGGATAATAATACTTAAAATTTTAAAAAATATATAGTAGGGGTTATTTTCCTATGTAAAACAATGGCAAAAGTTATTGCAGCTCAAAGTTGAATTTTTTCAGTGTAATATCTCAGTAGCCTGAAATGTTACAGTGGTGCTGTTGTACACCATTCTATGGAGTTTTATGGTCAACTGACCAGAGCTGTCTATAGGATGGTGTAGCAACAGCGCCACTGTACAATTTCAGTCCAATGAGATATTGCACCTAAAAAAATTCAACACTTGTCAGCAGTGGTAGTTCCCTTGTTTTACTCAGGAGGGTAAACCCTACAATATATATATTTTTTACATCTTAAGTGTTACTATCCCTTTATGAGATAACATCTTGAATCTTACCTGGATATCATGTCCATGGAAACGGACATGACAGTAGTACATGCCTCTCTGGAAGCCAAGGGGTTAAGGACTAGAGGGTTACCCAAAGCATTGTGAACCTATGTGGTGCACAGCCCTCTGGACTTTTAATGGTAAAGGTTACGATGTGAAGTGGGTGACGTTTGTGTCCTGTGGTCCTACGAGCAACAAAATAAAATGGGTCTAGATACACGTAACCCTTTAAGGACCGTGGGATCTGAAATATATTGCAAAAAAATGCATTGCACGTGCCACTGATCCTGAAAGAGTTAAATACCCTGTACTTCCAGGCTTGCATCTGCAAAATGCTGTATTTGGTACCTGAGGTCTACAATCTAGTCTTATACATGAGATCTCTTGCTTCCCTGCGTCACCTCTATTGATCTCCCAGTCTAAATGGCTGGGAGATCAGTGGCTGCGGGCATCAGGAGGGGTCCTGATGCCCCACCACGAGGTATGACTTTTTTATGCAAGTGGTTGGCTGAGGAGTAATGTTTTTGTTTGTTTTTTAAACAGAGTGGCATCAGTGATTGGTTGAGGAGGCAGGGAGTTATGTCCCTTCTCTTCATCAAGCAATCAGCATGTCTCAGCCACACCCCTCAGATTCACCTAGATCTTTATATATACAGTATATAGATACCAGGGCTCAAAATTTCCACTCGCCACTAGCCAATGGCGAGTGAAAATTTAGCCCTGGCGAGTAGAAATTCAGCCCTGGTGGGTATGTTATGGATTTGCAGTGGTGAGTAACTTTTCAGATCTGGCTAGTAGCAAAGGACTTCAACTTTTAAGCCCTGTAGATACATACTAGTAGGTGAGTGCTACGGCTTTGCCCATGTGGCGAACCTTGTTTTTTTAATCCTTAGAGTGCCAGAGAGGTATCCAAAGCATTGTATTGCAATGCTTTGGATACCTCTGTGGCATTCAAAGGGTTAAGTTGTATTAAAAGTCAGATCTCGTGGTGGGGCATCAGGAGCCCTCTTGATGCTCCCCATCTACTGATCTCTCAACTAATTTAGCTAGGAGATCAAGGTGACGCAGGGGAGCAAGAGGGCTACCCTGCTTCCATCCTACCCCTTTCATGTCAATGAGGGAGGCTTTCCCCCATTAACATGAGAGGGTTTCTCGTGTACTTTCGGGCAGGGTGGAAGCAAGGCAGCTCTGTTGCTGTCCTGTTTCACCTCTATTGATCTCACAGCTGAATCGCCCCCTGCCTCTTCCTAAGCCAGTGGAAGCAGGGATCCTCACCCAGTCAGCGGTTTCCAGCCACCTTCGGTGCGCAGAGAGGACTACGGTCTGAATTCGGAGCCCCTCCCTGTTATCAGCTGCGGCGCGGGCAGTCTGTAGTGTGCATGACTGCAGCGAGCGCAGCCGTCTCTACTGCGCATGACGGCTTCTTACAAACACATACATAGCAAATTATTATATACTGGTTGAAGAGCCTGTTACACGGGCCAGAGTGCCACTGCCAGCCGGTCGCAGGGCAGTCATGCGCAGTAGAGACTGCCCGCGCCACGGCTGATACAGAGCTGGATGCTCCTTTGGAGCCTCTAGCTCTGTATCAGCCACGGCGCGGGCAGGCTCTACTGTGCATGACTGCGGCGTTACACACGATTTAGTGAATTATTATATAGGATATATGTGTTTGTGTATATATATACTAGCAATGTGGGACGGCGTTGGGCGCACGTGTGTGAAATGCAGACACACTGATAAACACAGACATATACAACACACAGGCAGACACATACCACACATCCCAAGTGTCCCTCTTTAGGAGGGCCGGTTCCCTCTGTCCCTCTTTTTAGGAGGTCAGACTGTGTGCAGGGCCGGCTCCACCTATAGGCGAGGTAGGCGCCGGCCTAGGGCGCACACGTACTGGGGGCGCGGGCATGCAGCGGAGAAGAGGTGCGCCCACACACACCACGCCGGGAACCACAACACAATCAAGTCTGTGTTGCTACAGCGCTCCCTCATCTGGTCGGATCTTTAGTAATGCAGTGCGTGCTGGGAGTCATGATCTCCCGCCTCACTCTGCATTACTGAAGAGAAGACTGCGCGGGAGATACAGGTATGTGATGGGGGGCAAGTTGGAACTGAAGGGGCATAGTGGAGCTGCTGGGGGTAAGCTGGAGCTGATAGGGGAAAGCTGGAGCTGAGGGGGCAAGCTGGAGCTGATAGGAGAAAGCTGGAGCTGAGGGGGCATAGTGGAGCTGGTGGGGGCAAGTTGGAGCTGGTGGGGGCAAAGTGGAGCTGATGGGGGTAAGTTGGAGCGGATGAGGGTCAAAGTGGAGCTGAGGGGGTAAAGTGGAGCTGAGGGGGGGCAAAGTGGAGCTTGAAGGGGGGGCAAAGTGGAGCTGAGGGGGGGCAAAGTGGAGCTGAGGGGGGGCAAACTGGAGCTGAAGAGGGGCAAAGTGGAGCTTGAAGGGGGGCAAAGTGGAGCTGGTGGGGGGGCAAGTTAGAGCGGATAGGGGGCAAGTTAGAGCAGATGGGGGGCAAAGTGGAGCTGATGGTGGCAAGTTGGAGCTGATGGGGGCAAGTTGGAGCTGCTAGGGGCATAGTGGAGCTGCTGGGGGGCAAAGTGGAGCCGATGGGGGTAAGTTGGTGCTGATAGGGGAAAGTTGCAGCTGAGGGGGCATAGTGGAGCTGGTGGGGGCATAGTGGACCTGGTGGGGGCAAGTTGGAGGTGGTGGGGGCAAGTTGGAGTGGATGGGGGGCTAAGTGGAGCTGATGGGGGTAAGTTGGAGCGGATGGGGGGCAAAGTGGAGCTGAGGGGGAGTAAAGTGGAGCTGAGGGGGGCACGTTAGAGCAGATGGGGGCAAAGTGGAGCTGGTGGGGGCAAGTTGGAGGTGGTGGGGGCAAGTTGGAGTGGATGGGGGGCTAAGTGGAGCTGATGGGGGTAAGTTGGAGCGGATGGGGGGCAAAGTGGAGCTGAGGGGGAGTAAAGTGGAGCTGAGGGGGGCACGTTAGAGCAGATGGGGGCAAAGTGGAGCTGATGGTGGCAATTTGGAGCGGATGGGGTCAAAGTGGAGCTGATGGTGGCAAGTTGGAGCTGATGGTGGCAAGTTGGAGCTGCTGGGGGTAAAGTGGAGCTGAGGGGGGGCACGTTAGAGCAGATGGGGGCAAACTGGAGCTGATGGTGGCAATTTAGAGCGGATGGGGGGCAAAGTGGAGCTGATGGTGGTAAGTTGGAGCTGCTGGGGGCATAGTGGAGCTGGTGGGGGGCAAAGTGGAGCCGGTGGGGGCAAGTTGGAATGGATGGGGGGCAAAGTGGAGCTGGTGGGGGCAAGTTGGAGCTGGTGGGGGGCAAAGTGGAGCTGATGGGGGCAAGTTGGAGTTGATGGGGGACAAAGTGGAGCTGATAGGGGCAAAGTGGAGCTGGTGGGCCAAAGTGAAGCTGATAAGGGGCAAGTTGGAGCTGGTGGGGGGCATCTCTTACAGGCATCTCCAGACCAGGGGCAGACTGGCCCAGGGGGCAGAGAGAGGACAATCATGAAAAGAGGTTGGGTATAAGTAGGCGGGGTATAAAGGGGTGGGACACAAGGGGCGGAGCGAAATGGGCGGCAAAATTAGGTTTTGCCTAGGGTGGCAAAAATCCTTGCACCAGCCCTGACTGTGTGGTGTGTACTACTTTGCTCTACAGCAATAAAGCAATAAACCTCAGTACATGTGTTTATACATTAGTCTGTGCAAATAAAATACTTTGGTCTTGCACTAAATCATTTATTCAGTTACATAAATCGCCAGTAATAGGTCATGAAATAACCTAAAAATTCTTATTAATGCCCCGCCCACCAGCCACGCCCCCAACAATATCACCTAAAACTAACGTGTCCGTCTTTGGCCATGCGAAATGTTGGGAGGTATGCACATACACACAGTGAGCGGCAGAAACATGCAAAAGACATGTACACACAGACACACTGGAGATGCACACATGGACACACATATGTAACAGAGATGTACACAAACACGCAACATATATGAGCAGAAACACATGCGTGCATGAGTTGTGTACCCCTCTGGCACTCAAATGGTTAATGTATAGAGAGGCATGTCAGAGATAAATAGCAGTGGGAAGTGAATACCTGGGAACTTTGATTTGTGTAGTCCCTAGAGGGGACTGATGTGGTGAGACAAATGGGGCAATCTGGGTTAAAAGTGGGTGGGGCTTAATCGCGAGTAGGGGGCGGGGGTTAACATAAATGTGGAAAAAGTGTTAGTAATAGGCTGGGGAAGGAGGACAAGTGGGAGGGAAATGCAAGTTTACAGTGTGAGGGGGTTGAACACACTCCCTGAGGGGTAAAGCTTGATACACAACCCTGTGGCAGTCAGTGGGTTAAGTGTGAATCTGATGGCTGTCTGTCCTGTGTTTTGCATGGCAAATGATGACAGTGAAGAAATAATTGAGCAATGAGGACCTACCTTAACCCTTTGAGTGCCATTTTGTTCCCCTGGTGCTGTAGCAGCCTTTAGTAGCTGTAGTGCAGGTCCTGCTGAGGCCACTGGGAGTCAGGGTGAGTGACTGTATGTCAGCCATCTTTCTTTCTGGCTTTGTGTGTGTGTATGGGTGTTTGGTGCTGTGTGAGTGGGGCATGTATGTGTTATACCTGGGAATTGTTACTTGTGGAGTCCCTCATGGGCTGCTGATGTGGAGAGAGCAATGGGGCAAATTGGGTTAACAGTGGGTGGGGCTTAATCGCGAGTAGGGGGTGGGGCTTAACATAAATGTTGAAAAGTGTTAGTAATAGGCTGGGGAAGGAGGAGAAGTGGGAGGGAAATGCAAGTTTGCAGTGTGAGGGGTTTGAACACACTCCCTGAGGGGTAAAACTTGATACACAACCCTGTGGCAGTCAGTGGGTTAAGTGTGTACCTGATGGCTGTCTGTCCTGTGTCTTGCATGGCAAATGACAGTGAAGAAATAATTCAGCAGAGGGCCTACCTTAACCCTTTGAGTGCCATTTTGTTCACCTGGTGCTGCAGTACAGGTCCTGCTGAGGCCACTAGGAGTCAGGGTGAGTGACTGTGTGTGTGTGTGTCAGCCATATTTATTTCTGGCTTTGTGTGTGTATGTGGTGCTGTGTGTGTAAGTGGGAGCATGTCTGTTTTGTGCTGTGTGAGTGGGGCATATGTGTGTGTGGGGCATATGTGTGTGTGAGTGGGGCATGTGTGTGTGTTTGGTGCTGTATGAGTGGGGCATGTGTGTTTGTCTGTGGTGAAGAAGCAAATGGCAGCCATATTGTTTTTTTTCTGACTTTGATAGTTGTGGGCGGGCTGCATAGTGGGGGTGGGCCAACTCCCTGCATGACTGAATCACCCAATAGGAACAGTAACTCCTCCTTAATACCACCCCTGGGTGTGTTTGCCAGGCACACAGAAGTCTTCTTTTATATATATAATAGATAGATAATAGAATATATATATATATATATATATATATATATATACATATACATACGAATAAATACATGCACTCACTGTTTAGGTATCAAGAATACCAAAAATGTATTAAAATGACATTACAACTTCTTCCATAGCAAATAGCAGCACAGACAGCAGCAATGTTTTGATCCGCTTTAATACATTTTTGATATTCTTGATACCTAAACTGTGAATGCATATATTTATTCGTTTATGTCTATGGCCGAGTGATACAGCACCCGGTGGGTGGACAGTGGTCCAAATCAACATCAGATTACCTGAGTGCCAATTGTATACATAATATATATATATATATATGCACTAGTGAAGGATGCACAGTGTTGCCAGTTGGATTGGGCACACTGTGCACTTCGGGGACCTGCTGGACCAATGAAAATCATCACCCCTGATTCGCTACCTGAGGCCAATCTCCACCCCTTGCTGTTCCCCCAGGGCATGGCAGACAGCATGCAGTTCCTCCATGATCTGAAATAATACATTTGCCCTTCTGCTACAGCAACCGATGGAGTGTAATTGTCACTGACCAGAGCTGTCCATAGACTGATGTAGCAACAGCGCCACCATAAAATTTCAGGCCATAGTAGAACTGTCCCTGAGAAACTTTAAGTTTGAGCTGCAATAATTTTTTAATAAAACCTCTCTCAGCAGTGGGGGTTCCTAGTTTTACACAGCAGGATACACCCTAGAAATATGTAGTTTTCCATATTAAGCAATACTATACTTTTAACAGATAAAAAAGGTCTGCTTTTATTTAAATCTTAATAAGCAGATAAAGGCAAACCTGAAGCTAAATCCCCAATGATAAAAGAGAATAAGCAATTAAAGAATAAAGACGAGAGACAAGAGAAAGTCGGCGCTGCACACGGTGATAATAAATGAGTGGACTGACAGACCTTATACTACAGGTTCTATCAGCGAGATCTGGATTCCCTCATCTTAAAGAGACGGTAGGACTTTATTCACATACCTGGGAACTTTGTCATGTGGGGAGTCCTGTCGTGCCGCTGGTGGGAGAAAAATGGCGTGATTTGCGCCTAAAAGTGATGGGGCTTAAGCGCAGTGGACAGGGAGTGGAGGAGGAGAAATAGAATAGGGAAGGAGGAGATGTGGGCAGGGAGTGGAAGGAGCTGACAGGGGCTGAGAAATAGAATAGGGGATATTAGGGGTCCATACCTCCCAAGTGTCCCTCTTTAGGAGATATTAGGGGTCCGTACCTCCCAAGTGTCCCTCTTTAGGAGATATTACGGGTCCATACCTCCCAAGTGTCCCTCTTTAGGAGATATTAGGGGTCCGTACCTCCCAAGTGTCCCTCTTTAGGAGATATTAGGGGTCCGTACCTCCCAAGTGTACCTCTTTAGGAGATATTAGGGGTCCATACCTCCCAAGTGTCCCTCTTTAGGAGATATTAGAGGTCCATACCTCCCAAGTGTCCCTCTTTAGGAGATATTAGGGGTCCATACCTCCCAAGTGTTCCTGTTTTAGGAGATATTAGGGGGTCCATACCTCCCAAGTGTCCCTCTTTAGTCAGGACAATCCCACTTTTAGACCAAAATCCCACTGTCCCACCTTGGAGTCCCTCTTTTTAGGAGACCAGACAGTGTGGTATATATCTATATATATAAAAGAAGACTTTGTGCCTGCCAAAACACACCCAGGGGAGGCATAAAGCAGGAGTTACTACTCCTATTGGGTGATTCAATCATGCAGGGAGTTGGCCCGCCCCCACTATGCAGCCCGCCCACCACTATCAAAGTCAGAAAAAAACAATATGGCCGCCATTTGCTCCTACACCACAGACAAACACACATGCCCCACTCATACAGCACCAAACTCACACACATGCCCCACTCACACACACAGACCACCACACACACATGCCCCACTCACACAGCACCACACAAACTCACACACATGCCCCACTCACACACACAGACCACCACACACACATGCCCCACTCACACAGCACCACACAAACACACACACATGCCCCACTCACACAGCACCAAACAGACATGCCCCCACTCACACACACAGCACCACATACACACACAAAGCCAGAAATACATATGGCTGACACACACACACAGTCACTCACCCTGACTCCCAGAGGCCTCAGCAGGACCTGTACTGCAGCACCAGAGGAACAAAATTGCACTCAAAGGGTTAAGGTAGGTCCTCATTGCTCAATTATTTCTTCACTGTCATCATTTGCCATGCAAGACACAGGACAGACAGCCATCAGATTCACACTTAACCCACTGACTGCCACAGGGTTGTGTATCAAGTTTTACCCCTCAGGGAGTGTGTTCAAACTCCTCACACTGTAAACTTGCATTTCTCTCCCACTTCTCCTCCTTCCCCAGCCTATTACTAACACTTTTCCATATTTATGTTAAGCCCCGCCCCCTACTCACGATTAAGCCCCGCCCCCTTTTAACCCAGATTGCCCCATTGCTCTCTCCACATCAGCACCACATGAGGGACTCCACAAGTAAAAGTTCACAGGTATTACACACTCATGCCTCACTCACACAGCACCAAACACCCATACACACACACACACAAAGCCAGAAAGAAAGATGGCTGACACACAGTCACTCACCTTCACTCCCAGTGGCCTCAGCAGGACCTGTAGTAAAGCCACTGAACGGTGCTGCATCACCAGGGGAACAAAATGGCACTCAAAGGGTTAAGGTAGGCCCTCATTGCTGAATTACTTCTTCACTGTCACCATTTGCCATGCAAGACACAGGACAGACAGCCATCAGGTACACACTTAACCCACTGACTGCCACAGGGTTCTGTATCAACTTTTACCCCTCAGGGAGTGTGTTCAAACCCCTCACACTGTAAACTTGCATTCCCCTCCCACTTCTCCTCCTTCCCCAGCCTATTAGTAACACTTTTTCCACATTTATGTTAAGCCCCGCCCCCTACTCGCGATTAAGCCCCACCCACTTTTAACCCAGATTGCCCCATTTGTCTCTCCACATCAGCACCACATCAGTCCCCTCTAGGGACTTCACAAGTCAGTGTTCCCAGGTATGAACACACTTCCCACTGCTATTTAACTCTCACATGCCTCTCTATACCTTAACCCTTTGAGTGCCAGAGGGGTACACAACTCATGAGCACGTGTTTCTGCTCATATATGTTGCGTGTCTGTGTGTGTATATCTCTGTTACATATGTGTGTCCATGTGTGCATCTCCGGTGTGTCTGTGTGTACATGTCTTTTGCATGTTTCTGCCGCTCACTGTGTGTATGTGCATACCTCCCAACATTTCACAGGGCCAAAGAGGGACACGTTAGTTTTAGGTAATATTATTGGGGGTGTGGCTGGTGGGCGGGGCATTAGTAAGAATTTTTAGGTTATTTCATAACCTATTACTGGTTATTTATGTAACTGAATAAATGATTTAGTTCAAGACGAAAGTATTTTATTTGCACAGACTAATGTATAAACACATATAGTGAAGTTTATTGCTTTATTGCTGTAGAGCAAAGTAATACACACCACACAGTCAGGGCTGGTGCAAGGATTTTTGCCACCCTAGCCAAAACCTAATTTTGCTGCCTATTTCGCTCCGCCCCTTGTGCACCACCCCTTTATACCCTGCCTACTTATACCCAACCTCTTTTCATGATTGTCCTCTCTCTGCCCCCTGGGCCAGTCTGCCCCTGGTCAGGAGATCCCTGTAAGAGATGCCCCCCACCAGCTCCAACTTGCCCCTTATCAGCTTCACTTTGGCCCACCAGCTCCACTTTGCCCCTATCAACTCCAACTTGCCCCCATCAGCTCCAACGTGCCCCCACCAGCTCCATTTTGCCTCCTCAGCTTCACTTTGCCCCCTCAGCTCCAACTTACCCCCATCAGCTCCACTTTGCCCCCCATCCTCTCCAACTTACCCCCATCAGCTCCACTTTGCCCCCCATCCGCTCCAACTTGCCCCCACCAGCTCCACTATGCCCTCTCAGCTCCAACTTTCCACTATCAGCTCCACTATGCCCCCAGCAGCTCCAACTTGCCCCCATCCGCTCCAACTTGCCCCCCAATCCGCTCCAACTTGCCCCACCAGCTCCACTTTGCCCCCCCCTCAGCTCCACTTGCCCCCCCTCAGCTCCAACTTGCCCCCCCTCATCTCCACTTTGACCCTCATCAGCTCCACTTTGACCCTCATCAGCTCCAACTTGCCCCCATCATCTCCAACTTGCCCCCACCAGCTCCACTATGCCCCCTCAGCTCCAGCTTTCCCCTAACAGCTCCAACTTGCCCCCATCATCTCCACTTTGCTCCACATCTGCTCCAACTTGCCCCCTCAGCTCCACTATGCCCCCTCAGCTCCAACTTGCCCCCCATCACATACCTGTATCTCCCGCGCAGTCTTCTCTTCATTAATGCACAGCGCGGCGGGAGATCATGACTCCCAGCACGCTCTGCATTACTAAAGATCCGACCAGATGAGGGAGCGCTGTAGCAACACAGACCTGACTGTGTTGTGGTTCCTGGCGTGGTGTGTGTGGGCGCAGCTATTCTCCGCTGCATGCCCGCGCCCCCAGTACGTGTGCGCCCTAGGCCGGCGCCTACCTCGCCTATAGGTGGAGCCGGCCCTGCACACAGTCTGACCTCCTAAAAAGAGGGACAACAGGGTGGGAAAGAGGGACAGAGGGATTTGGCCCTCAAAGAGGGACACTTGGGATGTATGGTATGTGTCTGCCTGTATGCTGCATATGTCTGTGTTTATCAGTGTGTCTGCATTTCACACACGTGCGCCCAATGGTCATAACATGACGGGCAACGCCGTCCCATGTTGCTAGTATATATATAAGTGCACCACATTGCTTCACAGCAATAAAATTCACATTAATGTTGGTGTTAATTAATTAATTGGTTTGTGTAAATCAAATACTTTGATCTTGATCTAAATCATTTATTCAGTTACACAAAGAGGTGTCAATAGGTCATGAAATAACCAAACAATTATCGGTAATGCACCGCTCACCAGCAACACCACCTAAAACAAAAGTGTCCCTCTTTGGCCATTTGAAATGTTGGGAGGTATGGATTAAGCCCCTTGAATATATTGGATTTTCACATGCCTTCTCTAGATTTTCAATTCCCTCATAAGAACTGTCTGTCAGTACATTCTGCATCGATTCATATTTTGTTATTTTCCCACTGCAATGCTCTGTTGAATACATTGACACTTTACATATAAATATCGATCATAAGAATAGTAATTTGTTGCCGCTCTCTCTCCCTCTGTCCCAGAAAGACTTCAGTAATCCACAGCACCCTAGGGGTCAATTAAAAATGATCTTCAAGTTAAATGCGGTGTTTAAACCCTTTAATGCCAGAGAGCAATGCATTCAAGGGGTTAAAATGAAGTTTAAATCAATGGGATTTTTGTAAATTTGTATTTCTCTCCTATAGTGCAATCGATTTGCTCCAGAATTGCACCTCTATATCTTGATGAATAAGACCCTGAAGGTACTACGTTCCAGGCAAAAGTGGAGTAATTCTGGGGCAAACCAACTGCACAGTAGGTGAGAAATTAACATCCCCATTGATTTAAATTGGTATTTTTATTTTTAACACATATGTGACCTCTCTAAAATTCAAGGGGATCAAATTCAAAGGGATAGCAATTTTTTATGTGTATATAATAGGGCTTATCCTGCTGAGACAAACAAGAAGACTCCCACTTCTGAGAAATGTTTTATTACAAGGGGTTAAGTCAATGGCAATTGTCGGGTATTTCTTCCCAGTGGTGCAGCTGATTTGCCTCAGTGGGAGGAACAGGGTGGGGAAGGAGGAGAAGTGGGTGGGAAGTGGGAGGAACAGGGTGAGAAGGAGGAGAAGTGGGTGGGAAGGAGGAGAAGTGGGTGGGAAGTGGGAGGAACAGGGTGGGGAAGGAGGAGAAGTGGGTGGGAAGTGAGAGGAACAGGATGGGAAGGAGGAGAAGTGGGTGGGAAGTGGGAGGAACAGGGTGAGAAGGAGGAGAAGTGGGTGGGAAGTGGGAGGAACAGGATGGGAAGGAGGAGAAGTGGGTGGGAAGTGGGAGGAACAGGATGGGAAGGAGGAGAAGTGGGTGGGAAGTGGGAGGAACAGGGTGGGAAGGAGGAGAATTGTGTGGGAAGTGGGAGATACAGGTTGTGAAGGAGGAGAATTGTGTGGGAAGTGGGAGGAACAGGGTGGGAAGGAGGAGAAGTGGGTGGAACATGGGAAGAACAGGATGGGAAGGAGGAGAAGTGTGTGGGAAGTGGGAGGAACAGGGTGGGAAGGAGAAGAAGTGTGTGGGAAGTGGGAGGAACAGGGTGGGAAGGAGGAGAAGTGGGTGGGAAGTGGGAGGAACAGGGTGAGAAGGAGGAGAATTGTGTGGGAAGTGGGAGATACAAGTTGTGAAGGAGGAGAATTGTGTGGGAAGTGGGAGGAACAGGGTGGGAAGGCGGAGAAGTGGGTGGAACATGGGAAGAACAGGATGGGAAGGAGGAGAAGTGGGTGGAACATAGGAAGAACAGGATGGGAAGGAGGAGAAGTGTGTGGGAAGTGGGAGGAACAGGGTGGGAGGGAGAAGAAGTGTGTGGGAAGTGGGAGGAACAGGGTGGGAAGGAGGAGAAGTGGGTGGGAAGGGGGAGGGAAGGAGGAGAAGTGTGTGGGAAGTGGGAGGAAGGGGGTGGGAAGGAGGAGAAGTGTGTGGGAAGTGTGAGTACAGAGTGGGAAGGAGGAGAAGTGTGTGGGAAGTGTGAGTACAGAGTGGGAAGGAGGAGAAGTGGATAGAGTTTCACAGGAAACTCACCATCACCAGGGATCAGTTTCTGTGTTTCGGAGACCCTATTGTTTTCAAAACCAGAGTCTCCAAGGCAGTTTCGGAGAGTTCCTAGGTGTGTGTGTGTGTGTGTGTGTGTGTGTGTGTGTGTGTGTGTGTGTGGTGTGTGTGTGTGTGTGTGTGTGGTGTGTGTGTGTGTGTGTGTCGTGCATGAAAGCCAGGCACAACAGGTCTATGTGCCTAAGAGCCGCAGACTTCCAACACACCTGGGAACCTTCTTATCCCAAGCCTCTGGAAGTCCAGTAAGGTCTGGCGGGTGGGAGTGTACAAACTATGTGATTTGTATCATAAGGTAGGAGGGGCTTGACTGGGGTGGATGGGATAGATAGGAGGGGAGGTGGAGTTTGTCTTTTAAATGGGCAGAGAGTGAGCGGAAATGGCAGTGAAGTGGGTGGAGTTACAAAGGTTCTCACTGAGTCCTTAGAATCCTGGAGACCCAGTAATTAAAGGGGAACTATCACCTGTATTAATGTTTCCTTGATGTCAATGCTTCTTTACATTGAATCTTGCACTGAATATAACGCGGTATTCTCAGGGATACTGGTTTTTAAATTTAAAGCAGTGACATTGGTTGAGACGGGTTGCGGGTGTTAGACCGCATCTGAGGGGTTAAATTCTTTGATTTACAGAGGTGGACGTAGAGTCTTGAAGATGAGTCAATTTTTCCTTTATTCAGCAAAGTCTGACAGGTTCTTAAATGTTCTTACATGATATTACAGGAAGCTTGATGGTTAACAGCATTGTTACAGCATCTCAATGATTAATTTTGCATGGCGGACAGCATTGTTGGTCTATATGCTGTCAGGTCTGTCTTAAAGGGATAGTAATACTTAAAATGTAAAAAAAAATATGTTGTAGGGTTTATCCCCCTGAGTAAAACAAGGGTACTCCCACTGCTGAGAGGTGTTTTATTTAAAAGTTATTAATTTTCAAAGTTGAATTTTTTAGGTGCACTATCACAGTGGCCTGAAATTGTACAGTGGCGCTGTTGCTACACGATCCTATGGACAGCTCTGGTCCCGGAACCATAAATCTCCATAGGATGGTGTAGCAACAGCGCCACTGTACAATTTCAGGCCACTGTGATATTGCACCTAAAAATTTCAACTTTGAAAATTAATAACTTTTGAATGAAACACCTTTCAGCAGTGGGAGTACTCTTGTTTTACTCAGGGGGATAAACCCTACAACATATTTTTATATACATTTTAAGTATTACTATCCCTTTAACCCCTTAACGACAGATGACTTACCCGCAGAAACTGTCACTTAGTGACAGAGGACGTACCTGGTAAGTCACGAAAGTCCACGTCTCCGTGTGGCTGCACGCCGCTCGGAGACTCAGGACTTCTTTGAGAAAAAAAAAAAATGTTAGGTGGGCGTTAACGTGACAGCCGCGTACGAACGCGGCTGTCACTAAGGGGTTAACCTACAATGCCCAATGACTGAATATATATATATAGGCCTTTAAACATGGCCAGTAGCACCGCACAAGAATAAAACACTTTTAGTTAAGTCATCAGTTTGTATATATTCAGACATGGATATTATACACTATGGCCTTACTGTATCATGAATATGTAATTATCTAGATTACCTCACCTGTTATGCTTATATACACATTTTGATTGATTGGAACAGAAGTCTAGGCTATGAGGTAACTGTTAGTGGGAGTTGGCTATTCTTAACTTAGCTCCCTTTCGGCTACTGCTGAAATGATCTGTTAAACCTTTGAGTGCCAGAGGGGTACGGAATGCATTGCTTTGCAATGCATTCCGTACTCCTCTGGCACTCAAAGGGTTAATATAATAAAGAAGCAGTCAGTCATTTTAGATTTAACATGGGGTCAAATCTATCCCGCAGCCTGTACTGAAGTGATGTCACCGGATTAAATTTGAAAGCCAATATCTCGGAGAATACCACATTATATTTAAATTTTAAAAAAATTACAGATTCCGTGCAAAGGAGCATTGAAAGTGAAAGACGGCCCAAACTGTTTTAATGATTCCTTTTTTTTAAACGCCCAGACCGGCCCTGGACCGACCCACCGTGCAAATGTCCGGTATGCCCGATGGCCAGTCCAGGCCTGCATTACAACTAAGGGGATCCATTTTCTGACTCCAAAACTGTTAAAAGGAGCAATTTTGCTCCTGCACTATGCTCCATAGAAACAAGCATTACAAAGGTTTTGGGGCAAATCCGCCCTGCCATAGGTGACAGATACAATTTCCCATTGATTTAAATGGGTCTCTTAACCTCTTGAATGCTGGAAAGGTCTCCAACGCATTGCTTCGCAATAACTTGCAGTCCTCTCTAGCCCTCAAGAGGTTAACCCTTTCAGTGCCAGAGGGGTGCGCAACGCATTGCAACGCACTGAAAGGGATAAAAAATTCTCATTTAAGTAAACTGGAATTGTAGGAGCTGGTGTTCGTTGCGTATCGTATAACTGGTTTCCTCCAGAACGATTTCAGTTTATTTTTAATTCTTTACATAAAGCCCCTTAGACAGATTCCCCCTTGAGCTTGTCAGGGAACTAGCTAATTGCGCCAGTGTCCAGGTGTCCAGCACTGAAACTCATTTCTGGGCACTAGTGCCCTGCAGACTGCTGTAGGGTGTCTCTCGTTAGCCTGTCTTTGGCGCCTGCTACTTGTGCAGGTGGAATAGGTGATTTATCAGCGTCAGGCTTGGAATAGTAAAAGGGGGGGAGGGAGGGTTGTAATTCAATTTGGAGCCTGGTGGCTGAATCTATTTGCCCAGAAGACAAGTCATAAAACCTGCAGTAGGACAGGTCTCCTAAAGAGAGGCGAACGAGTGTCAGAAAGGAGAGAAGCGCCAGCACAATGCAGAGCGAGCTGTGGCTGACGGGTGCCTTGTCAAACTATCTGCCGTAATGAAGCAGTCTGGCCTGGGGCGAGTCTCCCTCCCATCGCTAAGCATCAGGCTACAGCAACTTCCCGCTGTCACACAGGAGAACTGCACCTGGCACAGAACAAATGGGAAGGAGGGGGAGTGAGACGAGGATGGGTTATTGGGTCACTGCGGTCTTCTTACTGTGACACTTTCCTGTCTTAAAGTGGGCCTGTCATCTTGAGACAAGTTTAGTTTGTTTAATAAGGAATTGGAATCTGCCTATATTTTGTTCTAGCCAATTTCCTGTAAAATAAATAGTTTTTGAGAAATTAAACTTTCTTTTGCTTAGTGATTCAGTGTGGCACATTATGCTAATTCCCAGCACAGTATGCAAATGGGTTGTGTTCCAGGAAAAACTTACCCCTTTGCTAGGCTGAGCAGACCTCACCTTTAACCGGGGACATATCGGAAATAGAGATGTTTCAAGACTGCATTGAAATCATATCTGTCCCTGGTTAACAGTGAGGTCTGGTTACCCTACCCTTTGCTATAGTATTAGAAATGCCTAATACCTTGATTGACTTATAGTGTAGTGGGTGGTGCTGTCTGCCCAGCACATATGCTAATTAGCATAACGTGCCGAACTAGGTCATAAATAATTAAAGGGGAATTTCTCAAAAATAATTTATATTGCAAAAAAATACATAGGCCAGGATTCATCAAGGTGTGGAAAAAGCAGTGTATCAAATACGCTGCTCTTCACCGCAATCATTGATATGTACCTTCGGGTCTTCATCAATGAGTTGGCATATGCAAAGCAGGGAAAATTGCTTTAACTAAAACCCACGCATAAGCGAAAATGTGTATGTGTGTGTTCGCCCCATACATTGGAATGGGAGCCGCCATCTTGAAGCTAGAGGATCACATTGGTAGATCTATCTGGCCATCGCTTATTGAAGCATAAGAAATGGCCACTTACAATACTTGCTGAATGAGCGAATGGTTAATGCGCAAAGAAATCCTCCAATTTTCTTGCGCAATAAGCCATTCGCACCTTGATGAATCCCAGCCTTAGTATGTATAGACAGTTTTGAACTCTCGTTAAAATGAACTAAACTTACCTTAAAGGGATAGTAATACTTTAACATTACTATCCCCCATATTGTACATATTTGCAAAATAATTTAATAGCCCCCAGGTTCATGTCTCAAACCTTTATGGTTTGAGAGATAACCAAAGGCAAAGTTCCCCCTCCCTCCCCCTTCCCTGAAGTCAGCGTTGTACTGACTGCAGGAATATTCGGTCTGACGTTCATCATGCGGCTCTGCAGCAGAGCTACGACCACGTTAGTGACAAAGAATCATTTCACTGAAATGGTCTTCAGCATGGGCTTGCAAACCAAGCACAAACCAATCACATGTAGAAGACCATTTCAGTGAAATAGTTCTTTATCACTAGCGGGATCTCGGGTCAGCTGCAGAGCCGCAAGCCTGTCGTACGACAGACTTCACCTGCAGTCAGTACAACGCCGACTTCAGGGAAGGGGGAGGGAGGGGGGAACCTTGCGTTCGGTTATCTCTCAAACCATAAAGGTTTGAGAGATGAACCTGGGGGCTATTAAATTATTTTGCAAATATCTACAATATGGGGGATAGTAATAATAAAGTATTACTATCCCTTTAAAAGGGAACTATTACCTCTATACAAGTTTGTCTCTGTATAAAATCCTTATAGCGATAACATGTAATCTGTGGGGGAGTTTATATAATGCAGGCTATGGCTAAATTTACCATTTTAAAAATGAACTGGGCCTTACTTCAGGACAGACTGCGGGTATAACTCTGTACTCCAGCCTGTCAATCTTTGTCTGTTCCCTCCCCAAGTATTGCCTCATTCCCACCTCCTTCGATGATAAAGGATTCGGGCATACGACCTGGTGCGCACACTTGCAAATGCGAGTCCATGCGCTGAGTCCTTTATAAAAAAAAAGCCAGTCTGCTTGCCTCTGTGGCTACTCTTAGTTCGACAAGAGGGCTGGCACTTTTTCTAAAGGATTGAGAGCGTGAACATGCTCATTCTGTGTCTATACAATGACCTACACGCACATTTGCAAGACAGCGCGCCAGGTCATATGCAGAGGAGGTGGGAACGAGGCAATACTTGGGGAAGGGTCAGATGAAGATTGACAGGCTGCGGGGCAGAATAATCCACAGTCTGTCCTGAAGTGACGTCACTGGCTCATTTTTAAAACGGTAAATTTCGCCATAGCCTGCATTATATAAAAAAAATCACAGATCACATGTTATCACTATAGGAACATTACACAGCAGCAAAATTGTAAAGATGTCATAGTTCCCTTTTAATCAGGGCCGGATTTACATCTCAGGAGCCTGTAGGCACAGAAATCTGAAGCGCCCCCCCACTGGCCATCTTCACAATGCTCCACATTACACCCCCATCTCCATATTGCCCTCATATTGCCCCCATCACCTCCACATTGCCCCCATCATCTCTACATTACCCCCATAATCTTCACATTGTCCCCATCATCTCCATATTGCCCCATCAGCTCCACATTGCCCCCATCAGCTCCACATTGCCTTCACATTGCCCCCATCTGCTCCATATTGCCCTCACATTGCCCCATCTCCATATTGCCCCCATCAGCTCCATGCCCCCATCACCTCCACATTGCCCCCAACATCTCCACATTGCCCTCATATTGCCCCCTCAGCTCCAACTTGCCCCCCATCATCCCCATGTTGCCCTCACATTGCCCCCATCATCTCCACATTAAGCCTCCATCGTAATGCATTTGAGACATCACCAGCACCAAGACTTAAAGGGATAGTAATGTCAGAAAAAAAGTATTAATTATATGGTAGATACAATTAAAAGAGAGTACTTGCACTGATTCGTATCTCTCAAACTGTTATGGTTTGAGAGATATAGGAAAATAAAGTTCTCTGGTCCCTCCCCTTTCTGCTTGATGAGCTGTAAAGCTGTCAGAAGCAGATTCTGGTCACTTGACCAGATGTGGCTCTTCAGCAACGCCGCTATAACGATATCTAAAGATAAATACTTAATTTGGAACAGTGTACAAAGTGTGCCTGGCTTGCAAGCACACTTTGTAGACCGTTCCAGTGAAGTATTTATTTCTAAATAGCGTGATTTCAGCTCTGCCAAAGAGCCACTGTCTGGTCAGATGACTGGAATCTGCAGCTGTCCGCTAGATGGCAGACTTGAGTAAAACAGCGAGGAAAAGGTAACTTTAGCAAGTTATATCTCTCAACCCATAAAGGTTTGAGAGATAAGACTTGCATCAATGTTAATCTTTTTTTAATGACTACAATATTAAATCAACTTAAAATTATCCATTACTATCCCTTTAACAGGAAATATAAAACTGACACAGAGAAAACTGCACTAAATCTAGAACAAACCAATCGCACCATAGGGGAGACCTAAACATTTCCCACAATTCCCACTGATGTAAAAGACACTATTAACCCTTTGAATGCTATAGGTGTTTCAGATACATTGCTTTGCATGCATCAGAGACTTCTCCAGCATTAGGGTTGCCACCTTTTCTTCCAAAAAATACCGGCCATGGCATTCCCTCCATAGACTTAACATTGGACAGATGCCAATTTTTTACCGGCTGGGTGGCAACCCTATCCAGCATTCAGTGGGTTAAAAGTCCCATTTAGTAAAACACATAAGCAATGAAAACACAGCATATCGTTCAACACCAAATCATTCATATTATATATGATCTCTTCAGACAAGGAACATTTAACTTTAACCCTTTGAGGACCAGAAGACTGCTCAAAGTATTGCTTTGTTATGTGTTTCACTACGTGTCTGTTTCTTAATGGGTTAACCTTTTGAGTGCCAGAGGGGTATTCAACGCATACCTCCTTGGCACTCAGAGGGTTAATAACTAGCCCAGGTTAACTCTTCACCAAACAGTCATTTAGTCAAACTACTAATTTGCTTTGAGGCCTAAAATCTCATTTTTCATAAGCTCTGAGGAAGCATTGGACTGTCCATAGAACAAAATAGAAAAAGTGGCAATTAAAAGGACAGAAGTCAATAAAGGCATAGTAATGTTGCCTTTTATACAGTGCGATCACGTCTTCTGTATGTATTTCTATACAGATCTGTAGCTTATAAGAATGCATTAGTTTACCGTTTTACTTTTATTGTATAATAACGTTTCCCCTCCCCTTTTACCTACATGATGCAGCCTCAGTAAGCCATCTGGACAGATCGCAAAGATGTACAATCTTCTTTCAGCATAAGGACAGGGCTGGATTTACATCACAGGAGCCTGTAGGCACAGAAATCTGAAGTGTCCCCCTCCCTACCCAATTTGCCATCTCCACAATGCTCCTAATCTCCACATTGCCCCCCATCAGATCCATATTGCCCTCACATTGCCCCCATCATCTCCACATTGCCCTCATCAGCTCCAACTTGCCCCCATCATCTCCATACTGCCCCTCACAGTGCCCCCATGATCATCTCCATATCCACTCACAGTGCCCCCATGATCTCCATATTGCCCTTCACATTGCCCCATGATCATTTCCATATTGCCGCTCACATTGCCCCCATGATCATCTCCATATTGCCCCTCACAATGCCCCATCATCTCCATATTGCCCCCGTGTCCGTTTCCTACTCTGGAGAGGAGAGGTCTGTCTGTGCCTCCTCCTTCTGCACAGAGCTGCAACTGCTGGAGCTCCCGCGCAGTCTTCTCCTCAGTAATGCAGAGCGCTGGGAGATGATGTCATGGAGATGATGTCATCTCCCAGCGCTCTGCATTACTAAAGAGCTGACGAGGGAGCTCACAGCCGAAGAAGGCACAGACTGAGACCTCACCATGTTGTTGTGGGCCGCAGGCGCCAAGTGGGGGATCCAAATGACAGGTGCCCCTCTGTGGGGTGCGCCTATAGGCAGATGCCTACTCTGCCTAATGACAAATCTGGCCCTGCATAAGGAAAAACCTACACTTCTTCAAGGGGGCATGGTTTTCCTTGTACGGAAATCAATGATAATGTTTATTTGTCCCCTATGGTGCAGCTGGTTTGCGCCAGATAAACTGTAGGTTTCTTCTGAAGACGCGGCACTTAGTAAGACTGATACGTTCGCTAAACCCTCATAACCTCATGTAGGAGTCACTGGGTAAACCATCTACAAATCAGAGATTTAAAAGGGGAAGCAACACCTCCTAAAATCAGCCCCCTCCACCTACTAACTATCCTATGGCGTACATACCAGTATTTAAAGGGATAGCAACGTTTCATAATAAAAGCAGCTCTAATTAATCATCATAGTATTTGGACTTTGGAGAGTGTTATTTCAATTCTGTCAGAGTTGTAGTTCAAGAGTAATTCAATGATAAAGTATCCCCTCCCGCCCCTTTTACTGATGTAACACTGTTCAGCCAGATCAGAAGGGAGGTGCCCAGGTAGACTGCAGAGAGGGACAATCCTCAATTAAGATAAGGGAAATACCTGAAAAACTTGTCAAGGGGGGCAGGGATTTCATTGTTTTCATAGGAAGAAGATTGTCCCCTGCTGTTATCTGTCTGGTCTATGGACTGCATTCTACATCTGAGAAGAGATGGCTTACACTAGGTAAAAGGGAAGGGAGGGGAAACTTTGCTTGTGAATATCTCTCAAACCATAACGGTTTGAGAGATAAGACTTATATTGTTCTTCATGTTTTTTTAATGCCTACAAAATAAAATAAACATAAAACAAAATATTACTATCCCTTTAAAGTGGATCTGTCAACTTCATTCAAGTGTGAATATTTGAAAACTGCATTAAAAGCTGCCTATGTGTCATGTTAACCAAAAGTCCATCAGATGTCTAGTTTAGGAGACAGTCACACTTATATTTCTGGACAAAGTGAAAGTAAACACTTCCTGGCACTGCACAGAGCTCTATTCGTATATGAAACATCACTTAAAAGGCTTCATTAGCATATGCAACATAAGTGATTTGCTTACTTAACATATGAAAACATCGCTCATGCCGCACTCTGCCGCAATTAGCATACATTAGCATTTGAAGTAAGTGTGAATATCTCCTGAACCGTACGTTTGCTGGCCTTTTGGTTAACATGACATATAGGCAGTTTTTAATGCAATTTTTAAGTATGCAGACTTGAATTAAGGTGATAGATTCACTTTTAAAGGAAAAATTCTAGGGACACATTTCCCCTTGAGCTTTTAAATTATAGTAAAGTTGTTGATGAGGCAGAAAATAGACATGCGTCCATCAAGTCCAGCCCATGCCAAATCACCCCTGTTGATACAGAGGAAGGCAAAAAAAACCATGAAGTCATTTCCAATTCCCAAGTGGGTAAAAAAATTCCTTCCTGACTCCAAACGGCAGTCAGATATTTCCTTGGATCAACATTCTATCTGCATTGAAGCCAACTGTCATAATTGTCAATATTGTTCTATGCTAGATAAGAATCCATTACTCAGGGCCGGCCCCACCTATAGGCGAGGTAGGCACCGGGAGGCGAGAGAGTCCAAGGGGGGATCAGCAGTCAAGAGGGGGGTCAAGAGTCAGATGGGGGAGAGACAGAGTCAAAGGGGGGATCAGCAGTCAAGAGGGGGAGAGAGTCGAAGGGGGGGAGAGTCACATAGAGAGAACATAACTCTGTCACACTGATACACATATAGAGAAGCACACACACATACTTACACACTGATATCCTTACAGAGACACACGCACTGACACACTTATACACATATAGGGAACACACACTGACACACACATACACATATAGAGAACACACACACAAACTGACACTTAAACACATACAGGGTGGGGCATAAAGGGGGGAGCCAAGAGGCGGCAAAATTAGGTTTTGCCTAGGGTGGCAAAAATCCTTGCACCAGCCCTGTCATTACTTACAGAAGCTGCAACCACAGCATCCCGAGGCAATGAATTCCATAGCTTTATCACCCTTACAGTAAAAAAATCCCTGCCTTTATTTTAGTCAAAATCACCTTTCCTCTAGTCTTAATGGATGACCTCATGTTCTTAGCTCAGCTCTTTGAGTAATTAAATCATTAGTGAGTTACCAGGTCTGGATTTCCCATTAGACTGCCTAGAGCCCTGAATTGTGAGGGGTGGTTCCTAAGCTGTGCCAGCCACACCCACATTGTGAATTGTGGGTGTGGCCAGAGCAAACTCAGTGTTTCTACACCACTTTATTTATCCTTTTATTGGCTGTTATTTAATCTGCTGCGTTCAAGAGAGGTCACCAGTGGATTGCAAATGTATTTAACAATCAATGAATTTAACCCTTTGAGTGCCAGAGTGGTACGGAATGCATTGCTTTGCTTTGGCACTCAAAGGGTTAAAGCTTTTTTATTTTGTCCATGTATGTTATAGACTAAGGATATTGTCCATGCCAGGGAACAGTGGATGGGACTGTCTGTGGGGAAAAAGGGGCGGGAGGGGGACACTAGTATTTTCTGGGCGTGGAAAAGTAAGTGGAAGTAAATTAGTGGGAGGTGTTGGTGTTACTTTTCGTTTAAAGAGACAGTAATTCTTAATAGGTAAAAAAAGTATATAGTGTAGTGTTTATCCTCCTGAGTAAAACACACTGCTGAAAGGTGTATTATTCAAAAGCTATTACAGCTCGAACCTGAATTTTTTTAGGCGCAGTATCAGAGTGGCCTGAAATTGTACAGTGGCGCTGTTGCTACACCATCTTATAGAGGTTTATAGTCAATAGACTAGAACTGTCCATAGAATGGTGTGGAAACAGTGCCACTGTACAATTTCAGGCCACACTGATACTGCACCTAAAAAAATCAAGTTTGGCTGTAATAACTTTTGCATAGAACACATCCCACCAGTGGGAGTAGCCTTGTTTTACTCAGGGGGATAAACCCAACAACATATTTGTTTTTACATTTTAAGTATTACTATCCCTTTAAAGGAGCTTTTAACCCTTTGAATGCTACAGAGATCGCCAACTCATTGTGAAGATCTCTGTAGCATTAAAGGGGTTACATGACCCATTTAAATGTATAGCGAGTTGGGGATTTTTTTCCACATGGATGGTCCAGTTGGTTTGCCCCAGAATCGCTGCACTTTTGACGTTACACGTATGCACCAATATTCCTAAACACAACAAATATCAAGAGACGCCAGCTGGCATCACGAGGATCGTTTTATACGTCTCTTTGTGTCAAGAGAATCGTTGTGCCAGGGATAACTGCCATTTAATTACTGCCAGTGTGACACCAGTTTTGGCACTTGATGATTCCAAGTCTTGGAATCCATTTACGGAAAGTGCTTTCTGGGTCTTTTTGATGGCGGCCTGGGGTCAGGTAGCGCACTGTTATAATGGGATGGAGGAGAGTCTGCGGCTCACAATGCAGAAGATTTCCTCTTTCTTAGCATTGCTTAAAGGGATAGTAATGTTTCATAATAAAAGCAGCTCTAATTAATCATCATAGTATTTGGACTTTGGAGAGTGTTATTTCAATACCGTCAGAGTTGTAGTACAAGAGTAATTCAATGACAAATTATCCCCCTCCCGTCCCTTTTACGGATGTAACACTGCTCAGCCAGATCAGAAGGGAGGTGCCCAGGTAGACTGCAGAGAGGGACAATCTTCAATTAAGATTAGGGAAAATCCTGAAAAACTTGTCAAGGGGGGCAGGGCTTTCATTGTTCTCATAGGAAGAAGATTGTCCCCTGCTGTTATCTGTCTGGTCTATGGACTGGATTCCACATCTGAGAGGAGATGGCTTACACTAGGTAAAAGGGGCAGGAGGGGAAACTTTACTTCTAAATATCTCTCAAACCACAAAGGTTTGAGAGATAAGACTTATATCATTCTTCATGTTTTTTTAATGCCTACAAAATAAAATAACGATAAAACAAAGTATTACTATCCCTTTAAAGGGATAGTAATACCGCTATTAAAGTTTAGCTTCAAGTCTTCTTTATATTTTTTTAACATGTAACGCTATATTAAAATACTGACAGTGTAGTAGTTCAAAAGCCATTCAAGCCGAAAGGATTCCCCTCCCACCCCTTCTGGTCACCTCCCATTAGATTTGGAATCCGGTTTTGGGATTGGACGGATGAAGAGAGGGACAACGTTCAGGCAGTAAGTATAAGGAAACACCCCACCTTGACGAAGGAGGACAGGATTTTCCTTTTGCTTACTGAAGATTGTCCCTCACCTCTCTCCATCCAGACCAGACAGGGAGACAGCGTGATACAGGGATAGGGGGAGAGGGGGATCCTTTCAGCTTGAATAGCGTTTAAAGCTGATCTATCACCTTAAATAAAGTCCCCCACAATAATTAGCCATATAGCAATAAACTTACAAATAGTACTATTATTCAGCCTACGTACCGCATTATTCAGAAATCCTACTTCTTCTGAGACTGACGGCCAGGCATCAGTGCAGACATCTTGGCTTATAGACGTCTGCACGCCTGTGCTGTCAGCCCCAGTCTCCTCTAGGTGGCACTGCATTGTACCTTAAAGGGATAGTAATACTTCGTTATATTTTTATTTTATTTTGTAGGCATTCAAAAAGCATGAAGAATGATATAAGTCTTATCTCTCAAACCTTTATGGTTTGAGAGATATTCACAAGCATAGTTTCCCCTCCCGCCCCTTTTACCTAGTGTAAGCCATCTCTTCTCAGATGTGGAATGCAGTCCATAGACCAGACAGATAACAGAAGGGGACAATCTTCTTCCTATGAGAACAATGAAAGCCCTGCCCCCCTTGACAAGTTTTTCAGGCTTTTCCCTTATCTTAACTGAAGATTGTCCCTCTCTGCAGTCTACCTGGGCACCTCCCTTCTGATCTGGCTGAGCAGTGTTACATCAGTAAAAGGGGCGGGAGGGGGATAATTTATCATTGAATTACTCTTGTACTACAACTCTGACAGAATTGAAATAACACTCTCCAAAGTCCAAATACTATGCTGATTAATTAGAGCTGCTTTTATTATAAAACATTACTATCCCTTTAAGGTAACAGGAAGGGACTGATGGCGCAGGTGCACAGATGCCTTTAAAGTAAGAAGCCTGTCTGTCTTTCTCAGATGAAGTAGGATTTCTGAATAATGCTGTACTTATGCTGAATGATAGGTACTATTTGTAATCTTATCACTATAAGGTTAATTATTCTTTATTTGACGTGATAGCTCCCCTTTAAACAACAAATAGGTACTTAAAGGGATAGTAATACTTCATTTTATCTTTATTTTATTTTGTAGGCATTAAAAAAACATGAAAAACGATATAAGTCTTATCTCTCAAACCTTTATGGTTTGAGAGATATTCACAAGCAAAGTTTCCCCTCACTGACCAAAACAGTCAAGTCTGCCATCTAGCTGTCAGATTTAGAATCCGGTCTGCAGAACAACCGTTGGCTCTTCAGCAGAGCCGAGATCACAAGATATAAGAATAACTATTTCTTTGAAAGGGTCTAAAAAGTGTTCTTGCAAACCAGGCACTCTCTGTAGACTGTTCGAATGAAGTAGTTCTTCTCGTATCTCTCCATCTCGGCTCTGCTGTAGAGCCACGGCCAGTCTGCGGACCGGATTCCAAATCTGACAGCTAGATGGCAGACTTTACCATTTTGGTCTGTGAGGGGAAACTTTGATTGTGAATATCTCTCAAACCATAAAGGTTTGAGAGATAAGACTTATATTTTTCTTCATGATTTTTTAATGCCTACAAAATAAAATAAAGATAAAACAAATAAAAGCAGCTCCAATTAATCTTCGTAGTATTTGAGCCATGGAGAGTGTTATATCAATTCTGTCAGAGTTGTAGTTCACTAGTAATTGAATGATAAAGTATCCCCCTCCCACCCCTTTTACTGATGTAACACTGCTCAGCCAGATCAGAAGGGAGGTTCCCAGGTAGACTGCAGAGAGGGACAATCTTCATTTAATATAAGGGAAAAACCTGAAAAACTTGTCAAGGGGGGCAGGGCTTTCATTGTTCTCATAGGAAGAAGATGGTCCCCTGCTGTTATCTGTCTGGTCTATGGACTGGATTCCACATCTGAGAAGAGATGGCTTACACTAGGTAAAAGGGGCGGGAGGGGAAACTTTGCTTGTGAATATCTCTCAAACCATAAAGGTTTGAGAGATAAGACTTATATCGTTCTTCATGTTTTTTTAATGTCTACGAAATAAAATAAAGATAAAATGAAGTATTACTATCCCTTTAAAGAAATACAGTATAGCACTATAAGAAACATCAAGAAGAATCGGAGCTGCCCTTTAATAGAAACAATGAGTAGCGTACCCCTCTGGCACTCATAGGGTTAAAAGGAAAGGCTAGCTGAGGAGTAGCTGGATTGTGTCCACTGGCGTGCTCAGCGAATCTCTATGTTAGTCCTCTGGACACATGAAAAGTGCAGCTTTTCAGGATATTAATGTCAGCTCACACGTGGCTCAGTCATTTTGATTGATCTTCCTCAGCTTAGTTAAGGATATCCTTAAAACCTGACCTGTAAGTGTGACCTGATGACTGGAGATAGAAATCAGTACTGTAGTTACACCCCGGAGTGCAGCCATTGGGTTTAGAGACTAATGAATTGGTGGTCGCACTGGTGAATTAGTAAATCCCCCTCAAGTGTTACATTGTATCACTGTCCTGTTTTGATGGCCACACCTCCCTCCCAACTGCACCAGGGAGCATGTTCACTCCTACATTCTGTGTGGTGTGAATAGCTTCTATCATTACAGCAAGCTCCTGTTACCATTATACTGAGGTTGCAAGCTCAGTGTAATGATAACCGGAGATTGCTGTAACGATAGCAGTCATTCACACCACACTGAAGGGAAGCGTGAAAGCTCCCCCTGGGGCAGCTGGGAGGGAGGTGGAAGGAGAATTAAGTAGCGGTGCAAAGTCATGAAGAGCTGCGCCAAAGATTCAGAGTGGCGCATTACACGGAAGTGCACAGCTTGAAGATTAAATATCTTTAAAAGTATGTAAATAAAAAAAATAAAAAACACGTTTCCTAATATTACTTAAATAACTAAACATATGGTAAATTTTTTTTAAGAGGTAAATGTTCCCCTTTAAATACCCTAAATTTCATGCGATCCCTGTAAAAATGTTCTCGGAAATCTAAAATCTAGTTTCACGTTTGCCCGGTGGGATCTTCCATGTTTGTCATTTTCAGTCCTCCCTGACTCCCATTAACAGAGTAATCTTGATTGGAGTATGAGAAGTGCTAGTGCTTTATTGTCTGTTAAAGCGGAACTATCACTCAGATTAAAGTGCCCCCCAAAGTATTATGCACATAGCGATACGCATATCCATACTAGTATTATCCTGAATAATTCCAGCTTTATTGAGAAATCCAACTCAACGAACAGACAGGCATCAGCGCAGACATCTTGCCTTAGAGACATCTGTGCGTTTGCGCTGTCCGTCCCAGTCTCCTCTAGGACTGGTGAATTGGAGTTGTATTGTACCTTAAGGTACAGGAAGGGACTGCCCAGTCTCCTCTAGGATTGGTGAATTGGAGTTGCATTGTACCTTAAGGTACAGGAAGGGACTGCCCAGTCTCCTCTAGGATTGGTGAAGGGGAGTTGTATTGTACCTTAAGTTACAGGAAGGGACTGCCCAGTCTCCTCTAGGATTGGTGAAGGGGAGTTTTATTGTACCTTAAGTTAAAGGAAGGGACTGCCCAGTCTCCTCTAGGATTGGTGAAGGGGAGTTTTATTGTACCTTAAGTTAAAGGAAGGCACTGCTCAGTCTCCTCTAGGATTGGTGAAGGGGAGTTGTATTGTACCTTAAGTTGCAGGAAGGGACTGCCCAGTCTCCTCTAGGATTGGTGAAGGGGAGTTGTATTGTACCTTAAGGTACAGGAAGGGACTGCCCAGTCTCCTCTAGGATTGGTGAAGGGGAATTGTACTGTACCTTAAAGGGATAGTAATACTTCGTTTTAACATTATTTTATTTTGTAGGCATTAAAAAAACATGAAGAATGATATAAGTCTTATCTCTCAAACCTTTATGGTTTAAGAGATATTCACAAGCAAAGTATCCCCCTCCCGCCCCTTTTACTGATGTAACACTGCTCAGCCAGATCAGAAGGGAGGTGCCCAGGTAGATTGCAGAGAGGGACAATCTTCAATTAAGATAAGGGAAAAACCTGAAAAACTTGTCAAGGGGGGCAGGGCTTTCATTGTTCTCATAGGGAGAAGATTGTCTCCTGCTGTTATCTGTCTGGTCTATGGATTGGATTCCACATCTGAGAAGAGATGGCTTACACTAGGTAAAAGGGGCGGGAGGGGAAACTTTGCTTGTGAATATCTCTCAAAACATAAAGGTTTGAGAGATAAGACTTATATCGTTCTTCATGTTTTTTTAATGCCTACAAAATAAAATAAAGTTAAAACGAAGTATTACTATCCCTTTAAGGTACAGGAAGGGACTGCCCAGTCTCCTCTAGGATTGGTGAAGGGGAGTTGCATTGTACCTTAAGGTACAGGAAGGGACTGATAGCGCAGCCGCACGGATGCCGGTAAGCAAGATTCCTGCCTGTGCATCTCAGAACGAGTTGTATTTATAAATAAAGACGGACTTATTCAGGATAATACTAGTACTGATATGCGTATCGATATGTGCATAATTATTTGGGGGGCATTTAAGTGATAGTTCTTCTTCTGTGAGAGGCAGCCAGAAAGGGGCGGGTGGGGGACCTTCAGTGCTTCATAAATTTTGAACTACAAAGAAGTAAACGCTTAGACATAGCTCAATATGTTCCTTTTACTATACAGAAGACTCGGGCAACTAATTTTAAAGAGACATTACTATCACTTTAACCAAATGTTTTCTTAATATTTCACTCTAAATATGGATTAAAAAAGCAAGTTTTAGGATCATAGTTTAGGTAGCGGTAGTCAATTACTGGCCTACAGCTCCTGTCATTTGCAGCTAAAGGCTGGACATTCCCTCGTTTAGGTATCTAATATAAAATAAATCATTTTTTACAGATGCTAGAGAAAAGTACTTGCTATTTAAAGGTATATCAACCAATTTAATTTTTAGATGTTCATGTCTTTTAATTTTTACCACTTCTATCACTTTTTCATCTTGGACAACAGTGGACCTTATGTCTGTAAAGTATGTCTAAGGCAAAGCAAGTCCGCCTTTGGGGACAAATTAAAGGGATAGTAATACTTCAAAATTACCATCCCTTATATTGAAGCCCTTTAAAAACTGAATTAAATGCCACCAGCGGCATCTCTCAAACCTTTATGGTTTGCGAGATATCCGCTTTAAAACTTTGCTCTCCCTGCCTCTCCCCTGACGTCATAGTTCTTGCTGCAGCAGGGAAATCCGGGACCGGCGGAGGCTCTTCAGCAGAGCTGAGATCTCGTTATGGAAGACAAGATCCTTCACTAAAACGTGGTTACCAAGCAAACATAGAAGACCGTTTTGGTGAAGGATTGTTTCTTCTATAACGAGATCTGGCTCTGCTGAAGAGCCTCCGCTTGATTCAATGAACGGATTTCCCTTCTGCAGCAAGAACTCTGACGTCAGCGGAGAGGCAGGGGGGGAGCGAAGTTTAAAAGTGGCTATCTCGCAGACCATAAAGGTTTGAGAGATGCCGCTGGTGGCATTTAATTCAGTTTTTAAGGGCTTCAATATAAGGGATAGCAATTTTGAAGTATTACTATTCCTTTAAAATACCAACATTCCCACTGAATTAAAGTAGATCTTTCATCTCAATTCAAAACTACCTATGTGTCATGTTACCTAAAAGACCAGAAAATGTACAGATATCCATACTTATTACCATATGCTAATGTATGCTAATTGCAGAACCTGTGTTGAACCAGTGAGGTTTCATTTGCTATTTAAGCTTTTCAGTGATGTATGCTAATGGAGCCTTTTCAGGGACGTGTCATATGCTAATGAAGGCTTTCAGTGATTCATATGCTAATGGAGCCTTTTCAGTGACATGTCATATGCTAATGAAGGCATTCAGTGATGTTTCATATGCTAATTAAGCTCTGTGCAGTACCAGGAAATGTTCACTTTTGCTTTTCCCAGAAATGAAGGTGTGAATATCTCATAAACTATACATCTTCTGGACATTTGGTTAACATGACATATAGGCAATCCTGAATGAAGCTTTCAAATATGTTAAGAAAATTCAAGGTCCACTTGAAACAGGGCTTTTTTTTTTTTTTTCGAAGCAATGTGTTGGAGACCACACTAGCATTCAAGGGGTTAAACGTTCCATTGGAATCAATGGGACATTTTATTTGCCAACTAGGATACAGCTGGTCTGTTCCGAAATTGCTCCACTTTGTTTTATATATATAGATAGATCCGCCCTCCGGATTCAGAGCCTGCAGTGCAGCAGATATACTCTGGCCACTTAGACTGAAATAATGACATTTCCTAGCGGTTCTATAAAATTGTTATCCTGCACTGTTATTGTGTTTTCCATGCTGAATCATCCGCTAGAACAGTTGTGACCGTCCTAAACTAATCAGAGAGCCACAGGTGTGGGCCTGGAGGTCAGCGTATGTCTGTACACCAGACTTGCGCTAAAGGAATTAAAAACAGCTGCTGAAAATAGAAAAGATTAAAGGGATAGTAATGTTTAAATTTAAGTTTATTTAATATTGTAGACATTAAAAAATAAGTACGACGATGTAAGTCTTATCTCTCAGTCCTTTATAGTTTGAGAGATATACCTGGGTAAAGTTCCCCCGTCCAGGCTGTTTCAGCTCTCTATGGGACACCAGAGGATTCCGGTCATTTGGCCAGATGGCGGCTCTTCAGAAGAGCCAAAATCACACTATTTAGAAATAAATACTTCATTGGAACGGTCCACAAAGTGTGCCTGGTTTGCAAGCACACTTTGTAAACCGTTCCAATTAAGTATTTATTTCTAAATAGCACAATTTCGGCTCTGGTGTAGAGCCTCCGGCTGGTCCCCGGACCGGATTCTCCTGCTATCCACTAGATGGCAGACTTGTCTGAAACAGCCTGGAGGGGGGAACTTTAGCAAGTTATATCGTTCAAACCATAAAGCGTGGTCTGCCGGAAGTAGGTGCAGAGCTACATTTAATCTTTGAATTTCTCCAAACTAGCGGATTTTTTTTTTTTTTTTTTTTTTTTAAAGGTGACACTTTCCATTATTTATAATTGATAAGGAAAAGATTTAGGCAAAGTTGTGAAGGGGGTCATCATCCCCTTTAATTTTTTAACTGTATTAATGACAGTATCACATTGTATTTTTATATTGTCATGCATACAACTGCATGATATTTTTGCTTTGTTTTTTAATCTATTACATTAACTTCATGGGTAAAGCTATGTCAATATTGCTAGATAAAAGTAACAATGGTTGACAAAACCAATCAGATACAGTGTCAGGCTATTGTGCTCCCATTGGTTAGAGCACACATCTGCATACCTGGGAATTTTTGACATGAGCTCACCCTGAGGTCTTTGAAATATTAACCCTTAACGCCCACAAGAAAGCAGATTCTGTGTGTTATGACCATGTTTCCTCTAAACCAAAGATAATCCAATAAATGTTTAAGGAACCTGAGATATAACTTTTTACGCACTCATAAGGCAAGCAGGACTTCTCCTCCTGCCTTTCTGGTACAAATGTCATGGAATTGGACAATAAATAGGCAGTAAATTGGTGTAAATCATGTAGGAGGACACACGGTATTTGCTCACCCTGAGAATTTGGCCCTTCACCCCGAGACCCTGATATTTGGTCCCAAACCCTGAGAGTTCCCAGGTCTGTACATCTGTCACCAGGACGCTAATTCTCACTGGCCGGTTGTGCAGTTGCCTGCTGATTTAAATGGTGTATTTAACCCATTGAATGCTAGAGAGGTCCTCCATGTATTACTTGCTTTAAACAGGTCTGCAGATCATTAATTAAGCCTCCCAGTTGAAAAAACTAATAATGTTGGAAACTGCTGACAGACAGAGGTGGCGTATCACACATCATTGGCACTAAGCATCGTACTGCTTCAGTTATGGCAATAGTAACAGGTGGAAACTGTCATCTAGTTATATGTTTTAGATAGACAGACATAGATAGATAGATAGATAGATAGATAGATAGATAGATAGATAGATAGAGAGATATGAGATATATAGATAGATAGATAGATAGATAGATAGATAGATATGCAATAGATAGATAGATAGATAGATATAATGATAGATAGATAGATAGATAGATAGATAGATAGATAGATAGATAGACATGAGATAGATAGATAGATAGATAGATAGATAGATAGATAGATGAGATAACTTCTCCAGTGAGATAAACTATCCAGTCCCTATGTTATTCTATGGGAGAGATTTAGTTATAGACTACAGGGGAGATGTACTAAGGTTTGATAAAGAGGAAATAACTTCTCCAGTGTGATAAACTCTCCAGTTCCTATGTTATTCTATGGGAGATATTTAGTTATAGACTACAGGGGAGATGTACTAAGATGTGATAAAGAGGAGATGACTTCTCCAGTGATAAACTATCCAGTTCCCTATGTTATTCTATGGGAGAGATTTAGTTATAGACTACAGGGGAGATGTACTAAGGTTTGATAAAGAGGAAATAACTTCTCCAGTGTGATAAACTCTCCAGTTCCTATGTTATTCTATGGGAGATATTTAGTTATAGACTACAGGGGAGATGTACTAAGATGTGATAAAGAGGAGATGACTTCTCCAGTGATAAACTATCCAGTTCCCTATGTTATTCTATGGGAGAGATTTAGTTATAGACTACAGGGGAGATGTACTAAGGTTTGATAAAGAGGAAATAACTTCTCCAGTGAGATAAACTCCCCAGTTCCTATGTTATTCTATGGGAGATATTTAGTTATAGACTACAGGGGAGATGTACTAAGATGTGATAAAGAGGAGATAACTTCTCCAGTGATATAAACTCTCCAGTTCCTATGTTATTCTATGGGAGATCTTTAGTTATAGACTACAGGGGAGATGTACTAAGGTGTGATAAAGAGGAGATAACTTCGCCAGTGAGATAAACTCTCCAGTTCCTATGTTATTCTATGGGAGAGATTTAGTTATAGACTACAGGGGAGATGTACTAAGGTTTGATAAAGAGGAAATAACTTCTCCAGTGTGATAAACTCTCCAGTTCCTATGTTATTCTATGGGAGATATTTAGTTATAGACTACAGGGGAGATGTACTAAGATGTGATAAAGAGGAGATGACTTCTCCAGTGATAAACTATCCAGTTCCCTATGTTATTCTATGGGAGAGATTTAGTTATAGACTACAGGGGAGATGTACTAAGGTTTGATAAAGAGGAAATAACTTCTCCAGTGAGATAAACTCCCCAGTTCCTATGTTATTCTATGGGAGATATTTAGTTATAGACTACAGGGGAGATGTACTAAGATGTGATAAAGAGGAGATAACTTCTCCAGTGATATAAACTCTCCAGTTCCTATGTTATTCTATGGGAGAAATTTAGTTATAGACTACAGGGGAGATGTACTAAGGTGTGATAAAGAGGAGATAACTTCTCCAGTGAGATAAACTGTCCAGTTCCTATGTTATTCTATGGGAGAGACTTAGGTATAGACTACAGGGGAGATGTACTAAGGTGTGATAAAGAGGAGATATCTTCCCCAGTGAGATAAACTCTCCAGTTCCTATGTTATTATATGGGAGATCTTTAGTTATAGACTACAGGGGAGATGTACTAAGGTGTGATAAAGAGGAGATAACTTCTCCAGTGAGATAAACTCTCCAGTTCCTATGTTATTCTATGGGAGAGATTTAGTTATAGACTACAGGGGAGATGTACTAAGGTGTGATAAAGAGGAGATATCTTCTCCAGTGAGATAAACTCTCCAGTTCCTATCTTATTCTATGGGAGAGATTTAGTTATAGACTACAGGGGAGATGTACTAAGGTGTGATAAAGAGGCGATAACTTCTCCAGTGAGATAAACTCTCCAGTTCCTATGTTATTCTATGGGAGAGATTTAGTTATAGACTACAGGGGGAGATGTACTAAGGTGTGATAAAGAGGAGCTAACTTCTCCAATTAGATATCTATCTATGTATCTTTATCACACCTTAGTACATCTCCCCTGTAGTGTATAACTAAAGCTCTCCCATAGAATAACATAGGAACTGGAGAGTTTATCTCACTGGAGAAGTTATCTCCTCTTTATTACACCTTAGTACATCTCCCCTGTAGTCTATAACTAAATCTCTCCCATAGAATAACATAGGAACTGGAGAGTTTATCTCACTGGAGAAGTTATCACCTCTTTATCACACCTTAGTACATCTCCCCTGTAGTCTATAACTAAAGCTCTCCCATAGAATAACATAGGAACTGGAGAGTTTATCTCACTGGAGAAGGTATCTCCTCTTTATCACACCTTAGTACATCTCCCCCTGTAGTCTATAACTAAAGATCTCCCATAGAATAACATAGGAACTGGAGAGTTTATCTCACTTGAGAAGTTATCTCCTCTTTATCACACCTTAGTACATCTCCCCTGTAGTCTATAACTAAATCTCTCCCATAGAATAACATAGGAACTGGAGAATTTATCTCACGGGAGAAGTTATCTCCTCTTTATCACACCTTAGTACATCTCCCCCTGTAGTCTATAACTAAATCTCTCCCATAGAATAACATAGGAACTGGAGAGTTTATCACACTGGAGAAGTTATTTCCTCTTTATCACACCTTAGTACATCTCCCCTGTAGTCTATAACTAAATCTCTCCCATAGAATAACATAGGAACTGGAGAGTTTATCACTGGAGAAGTTATCTCCTCTTTATCACACCTTAGTACATCCCCCCTGTAGTCTATAACTAAAGATCTCCCATAGAATAACATAGGAACTGGAGAGTTTATCTCACTGGAGAAGTTATCTCCTTTATCACGCCTTAGTACATCTCCCCTGTAGTCTATAACTAAATCTTTCCCATAGAATAACATAGGAACTGGAGAGTTTATCTCACTAGAGAAGTTATCTCCTCTTTATCACACCTTAGTACATCTCCCCTGTAGTCTATAACTAAATCTCTCCCATAGAATAACATAGGAACTGGAGAGTTTATCTCACTGGAGAAGTTATCTCCTCTTTATCACACCTTAGTACATCTCCCCTGTAGTCTATAACTAAGTCTCTCCCATAGAATAACATAGGAACTGGAAAGTTTATCTCACTGGAGAAGTTATCTCCTCTTTACCACACCTTAGTACATCTCCCCTGTAGTCTATAACTAAAGATCTCCCATAGAATAACATAGGAACTGGAGAGTTTATCTCACTGGAGAAGTTATCTCCTCTTTACCACACCTTAGTACATCTCCCCTGTAGTCTATAACTAAAGATCTCCCATAGAATAACATAGGAACTGGAGAGTTTATCTCACTGGAGAAGTTATCTCCTCTTTACCACACCTTAGTACATCTCCCCTGTAGTCTATAACTAAAGATCTCCCATAGGATAACAAAGGAACTGGAGAGTTTATCTCACCTTAAACTACCAGTTGATTTAAATGGGTTTTAACCCCTTGAGTCCTAGATAGGACTCCAACACATTGGGGTATTTCTAATTCTCCCCTACAGTGAATTGCTTAGTAAATCATCCCCTGTGACTTCTCTCGTTGGAATCAGGTGTGGTGGTTCACAGTCCAGTGATTCGGCGGTTGTCACGCTTCTCTCTTCCCGCTCATGAGATTTTAACAGATTGTCTTTATAAGTATTGACCTTATAATAAGCAGTTCTGCTTGGAAGACTTTAGCGCTAATGAGGCCTGCTCTGCCATAGATTTATGTGTTACACTTAGGCTGGATTTGTACTGACACAAAATCTCAGTGAGGCTGATGTTCTATTAAAGTGACAGTCAGACTTGTTTTTGACTTTACTGCAAGTTAATAATATATAAAATTCAATTGCCTATACTTTTTTTTTGTTTTGCAATCTCCACCTATTTTCTTTACATACTAACCCTATGAATTGCAGATGGGAATGCAATGAATGAGTGGCATACCCTACAGACACTCAAAGGGTTAAGTCTTTGACAGTGAGCACCCTGGGTCTGATTTCAGAGCTTACTGTGGATAGCAAAGATAGTGATCGAATGTAAGAAAGATACAATGTAGAAAGGGTAAAGCGTGGTATCATGTTAGCCTTAGAAAAAGCAAGAGACTGGTAGAGTAAAAATTGGCTAACTGAGTGGTTATAGGACACTGTCATAATCCTCCATGTTTTACTGTCTTTATTAGGTACTAGTTGAAGGGCCCATGTACACTGGACACACCCAGCAACGGCGCAGTGCAGTCACGCACAGTAGAGACTGCCCGCGCCTAGGGTTGCCACCCAGCCGGTATTTTACCAGCAGGCCGGTAAAAAATTGGCTTGTTTCCAATGTTAAGTCTATGGAGGGAATGCCTTGGCCGGTATTTTTTTTTAAGAAAAGGTGACAACCCTACCCGCGCCTGATAACGGAGCAGGGCTCCAAGTTCAGACCATGGTCAGTGAGCAGAGAGGACTACGGTCTGAATTTGGAGCCCCGATCCGTTATCAGCCGCGGCACGGGCACTCTGAAGTGCACATGACTGCACCGTGCTCAGCCATCTCTACTGTGCATGACGGCTTCTGACAAACACAAATTTAGCGAATTATTAAATAGGATTCTGGTTTTCCTACCTGTCTCTTGTTTTCCCTGCCTTGTTCTAGTGACACCCTTGTTTGGGCCTATACCAAGCACTGACACTCTTGTGTTATTACGCGCTCAAAGCGTTCTGTATATCAAGTTTTTAAGTTATTGTTTCTAGTGTTTCCAGTGTTTGACCCGGCTTTCCTCGACTACGTCTCTTGTCTGCTGATTCTGTTACGACGCCTTGTTGGTTTTGACCTCGGTCTGTTACTCGACTGTTCTTCTGCCTTCTTATTTGGTACCATGCTGCTTGACTTGTTTTGACCCTCGCTTGTCGACTATCCTTCTGTCTCGTCCTAAATACCATTTTTGCTCGCCTGGATTGTTGACTACTCTCCTTTTGACCTCAAAAGGTTCCAGGTGCCCAGTGTGTCGCGTTCGATGTTGTTGACTATCCAGTTGAGTTTGACACTTTTGACTATCCCCAGTTCGACCTCCCATCGCATGGTAAACTTGCGACTCCTGGTTCTGCTGATCCGTTGTTCAACAGAGGCAGCTATACTTCTGGTAGGTTTAATACATTGATTCCTGACCTGGCGAGTAGCTGTCTGTGTCCTAGGTGGTTATCCTGCTATCAGGCTTCGTGGCCTGCACCTCTACCTGGCTTCGACTACAGCAAATCCTCCTGGAAGCAGCTACCAACTGGTAGCACCATTCTCAAACCCGAGAACTCTAGCTCCTGGCTCACTGGGGCCTACCTAGTAAGTATCCAATATTGTCTCCTGTTGTTGTATATTATATCCATATCAAACCAGCAGTCTGCTACTTCTTGTGAGGATTCTCCTCAGCAAGTTGTTCTCAGGCAGCTTACATTGGGTGTTCCAGTCAGATCATTACATTTACAAACTTTCAAGACACTTTAGAGGCCCGATTAAATTGTTGCCGGTAAAACATCTTCTGATTGCGTAGGTAAGTAAGCATGATGTGTCTTTCATCTGCTGTACTAAGTTTCCTTGTCAGACCACCGCATCTACGGTCCTCAGCGTTGCCTGTTTCTTTGTGCTTCTTCAAAAGAGCTTGGATAACACATCTGGAAACCCCTGTCTGCCTTGAAATTTCTGCCTGGGAAAGAGCTTGCTGATGCAGTATAAGTGTTTTGTTGCTGTCCTCAGTCTTGCCATGGTGTATGACTTTTGACATTAAGCTGTCTTCAGCAATCTCACCTTGTTAGATGAGTTTGGCTGTTCCTCACCCAGTTTTATTCCTCCTACACAGATGTTTCTGTTTCAGTTAATGATTGTGTTTCAACCCACATATGAAATTGATGATCATTAACATCTGTTTAACATAATTTTTTAATCATACACCTGACTAGAGGCCTACAAAATCCCTTACTTTGTGGAAATGTACCTGGAAGAACTGATGCTGTTTTAAAGGCAAAGGGTGGTCACACCAAATATTGATTTAGAGATATATATATCTATGGGGACACTATGGCAGTTCAAGTCAGCTGGTGGGGAGTGGATAGCTAAAACAGAACGTGATCACATGCATTTTACAGAACTTTCATAAACAAAAACAGGCGGGCAATGCCGTCCCACACTGCTAGTGACGGAATGGTTGTCACCCAGAGAATGAAATGGGTCTGTTTTCAGTGATAGCCATTGTCTTAACATGTGTTCCCATTCTTGAAACATTAATGTCCCCTGTGTATGCATGCATTAGAGAGTGTTAGCCATTTAACAGCATTGAATGGGTTGGTTAGTGTATGATATACAGAGGAATGGTGCCATCCAGTCTAGCTAAACCCAGAGAGTGTATTATGAGATAGCCAGTGTTGGTCAGATAGAGGGGGGTAGGGCAAATCTGTGTGTGGAATGTGTGTATCTTCCCCCCTCACATTAGGCTAAGCAGAAAGACCTGGTAGATGGGAATTTTGACATCAGATCCTGTAGAGGGTGGGAAGAAAAAAAGCGGAGTGAGAGAGGGAGAGTTGCAAAATGTAGGAACAGGAGGTAGGCCTCTCCATAATGGTGGGAGGCCTAGGGTCCATGGGCATTCTAAAGGAGTACTGCAGAAACTGGGACTGGTGAGTGCCCTCACCGGAACAGTTAGAGTGAGCGGGCACTGTAGGGCCAGGTCCCCTTTTCAGTTGTGGGCTGTAAGTCAAGGCAGCTTCAGACACAGAGAGTGTACCCTGATGTTTCCCACCACAAGGATCTTAGGAAGTCTTCTCCAACTCCTCTGCCAGGACTAAAAGATACAAGGAACCTTCACGTAATCCAGCAGCATGTGTAGTGGGCAGGATGCCTACTCTTACCTCTAGTGGGACTATGTGTAAGCTCCAGCATTAAGCTAAAATAAACTGTGAGTATTATATGTAACCCCTGGCAAGTTGTGCAACCAAGAAGAGAACCGCAGAAGTGTTTAGTTTTTATGTTTTACCCCTGTTTGTTTGCCTGTAATTGTTGTCCTATGTTTGTGTGCCGTGACCCCTCTAATAAATGCAATGTATTATCTTTTTGCCTGGATAAATCGCTTAACCCTCGGTCTACCAATCAGTAACCCCCGTACCCCCGTCATATATATATATATATATATATATATATATATATATATATATATATATATATATTCATAAAATGTTTACTGCTCATTTAGAAATAGAAATTTTCCTGCATGGATATTTATGAAAGCTGCTGTGACTTCTTGATAAATACCCCCTTGTTGATCACTGCTGGGAAGAATTAATGCTAAATCTAAGGTGTTAGTGATCGCTCCCTGTACATCTTTGTGGTACTCGTTGTCCCAATGTGATAAATCAGTCTGCAGCCGTTCTTCCAGTCGGAGGCTGATCACTTCTTGCGGGTCAGGCCATTCCCTTCTGCAGCGCAGAGTGGCACTTTATAAAAAGTCGCTGGTATTGCTGATGTCAGGAACGAGCCTTGTGAGGCCAGCAAATTATTGATAAATGTCAGAAGTGTCAGATAATCGTTACCTGCCGGGACTGTAGGTGGGGGGAAGAGGAGGAAATTTTTATCTAGCAGTTTCAGCTACATTGATAAATATCTCTGCCGGAAAGTTGCTATTTTTAAGGTCGTACGACTTCGACATAATGTTTGTAATGATAAATGCGGTACCAGTTGTCTCCGGGCCTGTTTAGTCTCCCATTCTGTTTTCAATGTACCATCATGGAAGCTGACGTTCTTACATTTTAACGCTTAGAGTGCCAGAGGGGTGAGCAACGCAATGCACTCAAAGGGTTAATACATGTTTCAGGTCGTAGAACAATGACAGAAAATGGTTTTAAAGTGAACCTGTCAGTTTAGTGCAATTTTAGACAAATAACATAATTGTTTTGCGGCTACCTCTCATGGGGTTAAAGGGATAGTAATACTTCATTTTAACTTTATTTTATTTTGTAGGCATTAAAAAAACATGAAGAATGATATAAGTCTTATCTCTGAAACCTTTATGGTATAAGAGATATTCACAAGCAAAGTATCCCCCCCTGTTCAACCAGATCAGAAGGGAGGTGCCCAGGTAGACTGCACAGAGGGACAATCTTCAATTAAGATAAGGGAAAAAGCTGAAAAACTTGTAAAGGGGGGAAGGGCTTTCATTGTTTTCATACAAAGAAAATTGTCCCCTTCTGTTATCTGTACTGTCATACAACCAGACTCACATCTGAGAAGAGATGGCTTACACTAGGTAAAAGGGGCGGGAGGGGAACTTTGCTTGTGAATATCTCTCAGACCATAAAGGTTTGAGAGATAAGACTTATATCATTCTTCATGTTTTTTAATGCCTACAAAATACAATAAAGTTAAAACGAAGTGTTACTATCCCTTTAAGGTCAAACTTGCCACTTGAGGTATTATTAGAAATGTCCACAGATTGAAGGCACAGTTTGTGAGAATATATGGCCCACCACAGAAACTAATTACGTACCATCAACAAATACAGTTAATTTCTCGAAAAACGATTTATATTACAAGCAAATTTATAGCACATTGTATAGACAATTTTGACTGCTTTTTAAAACCGACCTTACCTTAAGGTGACAGGTCCATTATAAATGTGGCATTAGATATCCTACAGGTCAGCATACCTGGGAAATTCGTCCTTGAGCCACCGGAGAAGGTTCATGTGCTGCAACCAAGGGTATGTTAATGACGCAATTCAGGTCATAAAGTGGGTGGGGCTTAAATGGATGGGCAGGGCTTATCAGCATTGTACTTGTAAAGTGGGCAGAACATTGTGGGAAAGAGGAGAAGTGAGAGTGAAGTGGGTGGAACAGAGTGGGAAGGAGGAGACGTGGGCGGGAATTGGGAGGAACAGGGTGGGAAGGAGGAGAAGTGGGTTGGAAGAGGGCAGAACAGGATGGGAAGGAGGAGAAGTGAGCAGAAAGTGGGAGGAACAGGGTGGGAAGGAGGAGAAGTGTGTGAGAAGTGGGCAGATTATGGTGGGAAAGAGTAGAAGTGGGTGGAACAAGGTGGGAAGATGGAGAACTGGGTGGGAAGTGGGAGGAACAGTGTGGGAAGGAGGGGAAGTGGGCAGAACAGGGTGGGAAGGAGGAGAAGTGGGCGGGAAGTGGCAGGAAGAAGGTGGAAAGCAGCAGGAGTGGGCAGGAAGTGGGAGGAACAGGGTGGATGTGACGGAACTGTGGCGACTATGGGAGATATTGGTGTGTTAGAGATATGGGATCTCATGTCTTCAGACTATTTCTACCCAAAAAACTAACAACCATAGACTGAGCTTAGCCATAGTTGCTTCCAATACATTGCTGGAGTGCAGAGATAGTGGGGTTGGGCTTTGTTTCCACTATACTCCAGGTCTGTGCTAAGAAATGTTAATTGATTCCTGCTGTGCTTCCTTGACCAATCAGAGGAGATTGTTGATGAGCCAGTTAAGAATGTATAATTTCAAGTCTTAATCTGCATTCTTATCCTGATAAGGGTGCTGGTGACTGATTGGTCAAGCATAGAAACACTGTCCCAAGTATTCATTTGCATGCTGATCTTGATAAGAGTCTCTGTAGTGTATATAAGCTGTGTGTTTGAGTCAATAAAAGAGAGTTCTTCCCTTCATCAAGTCTCAGCTGATGTTTGGGAACAGGAGATTCGGTTTACTATTGGAGTGTTATTCTGAGGGAGAAAGGAACTATAAAGGAGGTATCCAGCTTATGCTACAAGACGTCACGTTACAGGTGGGAAGGAGGAGAAGTGGAAAAGAAGCGGGTGGGAAGTGGGTAGAAAAGGGTTGGAAGGAGAAGTGGGCAGAAAGTGGGAGGAAAAGGGTGGGAAAGAAGAGCAATGGGTGGAAAGTGGGCAGAACAGGGTGAGAAGGAAGAGAAGTGGGTGAGTGGAACAAAGTGGAGAGGTGGAGAAGTTGATGAAACAGAATTGAAAGGAGGAGCACTGGGAAGGAAGTAGAAGGAACAGGGTGGGAAGGAGCAGAAGTGGGTGGAAACTGGGAAGAACAGGGTGGGAAGAAGGAGAAGTGGGGAGGAAGTAGGAGGAACAGGGTGGGTAGGAGGAAAAGTAGGCAGGAAGTGAGAGGAACAGGATAGGAAGGAGGAGAAGTGGGGGCAGGAAGTGGGAGGAACAGGATGAGAAGGAGGGGAAGTGGGGGGGAACAGGATGAGAAGGAGGGGAAGTGGGGGGAACAGGATGGGAAGGAGGAGAAGTGGGGAGGAAGTGGGAGGAACAGGATGGGTAGGAGGAAAAGTAGGCAGGAAGTGAGAAGAACAGGATGGGAAGGAGTTGAAGTGGGCGGGAAGTGGGAGGAAGAGGGTGAGAAGGAGGGGAAGTGGGGGGAACAGGGTGGGAAGGAGGAGAAGTGGGGAGGAAATGGGAGGAACAGGATGGGAAGGAGGAAAAGTAGGCGGGAAGTGGGAGGAACAGGGTGGGAAGGAGGAGAAGTAGGGAGGAAGTGGGAGGGACAGGGTGGGAAGGAGGAGAAGTGGGTGGGAAGTGGGAGGAACAGGGTGGGAAGGAGGAGAAGTGGGGCGAACAGGGTGGGAAGGAGGAGAAGTGGGAGGAACAGGGTGGGAAGGAGGAGAAGTGGGGAGGAACAGGGTGGGAAGGAGGAGAAGTGGGTGGGAAGTGGGAGGAACAGGGTGGGAAGGAGGAGAAGTGTAAGGGAAGTGGGAGGAACAGGGTGGGAAGGAGGAGAAGTGGGTGGGAAGTGGGAGGAACAGGGTGGGAAGGAGGAGAAGTGGAAGGGACAGGGTGAGAAGGAGGAGAAGTGGGTGGGAAGTGGGAGGAACAGGGTGGGAAGGAGGAGAAGTAGTCAGAACAGGGTGGGAAGGAGGAGAAGTGGGGAGGAATTGGGAGGAACAGGGTGGGAAGGAGGAGAAGTGGGCAGAGTTTCACAGGAAACTCACCACCACCGGAGAATCAGTCTCTGTCCCCAGAGACTCGGTAATTCTCACTAAATTCCTCAGTCTCTAGGGCAGATCTGGACAGATCCCAGGTATGGAGGCCAGTGACTGACAACCTTAGTTCTCAGGACACCAGTAGGTGGGATGTACACTATGCTCCTGCTGGATGACAGGAGAGTTATCAGTGGATCGGTCATTGTGATTTATCTGCATGTACTTAATCAAGGATACATGGAATATATTGTTAACTATCACTGTTATAGGCAAGTAAAGGCTATACTATCAATGTGAGCACCCTGCCGCCCTCCAGCTGTTGGACTTCAACTCCCATCATTCACAGCTGACTGTTAGAGTGCCTGGGTCACAGATTATTTTGTTACTCCTGTGTAAAAGGCCGAGCACCACTCTGATCCTTAAACAGTTAAAGAGAATGATTCTTTTCAGTGGCAACTTTCCCTTTTATATGAAAGGGGATTAAATAATTTTTTATGAAACAGAATATGTTTTACATACTTGAAAACGTCATTCAAAACTGCCTATGTGTCATGTTAACCAAAAGTCCAGCAGATGTACAGTTTAGAAGATAGTCACACTTTTAATTCTGATACAAGTGAAAGAAAAAGTATCCTGGTACCTCATATAGCTTCATTAGCATATGACAGATCATCAAAACCTCCATTACCATATGACACATCAATGAAAAGGCTTCATTAGCCTAGGTAATGTCACTGAAAAGCTTAATTTCCATACAAATCGTCACTGGAACCACATGGGCACCGTAATTAGCATAATTTAGCATATGAAAGAAGTATGAATATCTCCTTAACTGTGTATTTGCTCGTTTTTTGGCTAGCATGGCAAATAGGCAGTTTTGGATGCATTTTTCAAATGTGCAAACATGCCTGTAGGCAGGTGCCTACTCTGCCTTTTTGCAAATCCGGCCCTGAACACTATGGTCACACAGATCACTGGTTTGTAGCAGTGAAACCCTTGTAGACCAGAAGGGGCAAGCTGTTTCACAAGGGTTAATTTACCATAGACTTTTTATGAAAAAAATATATTGCATGGCTTTTTCTGTTGCATAAAACAACGGTAGTCCCATTGCTGAAAGATACTTTTTTCCAGATTATTACAGTTGTTTTTGTTACATTAAAGGGATAGTAATACTTTGTTTTATCTTTATTTTATTTTGTAGACATTAAAAAAACATGAAGAACGATATAAGTCTTATCTCTCAAACCTTTATGGTTTGAGAGATATTCACAAGCAAAGTTTACCCTCCCGCCCCTTTTACCTAGTGTAAGCCATCTCTTCTCAGATGTGGAATGCAGTCCATAGACCAGACAGATAACAGCAGAGGACAATCTTCTTCCTATGAGAACAATGAAAGCCCTGCCCCCTTGACAAGTTTTTCAGGTTTTTCCCTTATCTTAATTGAAGATTGTCCCTCTCTGCAGTCTACCTGGGCACCTCCCTTCTGATCTGGCTGAACAGTGTTACATCAGTAAAAGGGACAGGAGGGGGATACTTTGTCATTGAATTACTCTTGAACTACAACTCTGACAGAATTGAAATAACACTCTCCAAGGTCCAAATACTATGATGATTAATTAGAGCTGCTTTTATTATGAAACATTACTATCCCTTTAAGGTGAAAGTTCCACTTAAAAGTTGAACAATAGTTAAACAAGACAACAGAACAATGTACAATGGAATACATTATACAAGGATACGAACAATCAACATTAAAAGGCACTGGAAACACAAGGATAGGCTGACCCAGCTCACCAGGGCTTATAATACATCCCTCAGAACAGTCACTCTTTATCTTTCTGAATATGATCATAAAAAATAAAAGAAACCTACCCTTCCTGCATCTTGTAGGAATTTCACTATTATCAGTTTAGCAAACGTATACAAACGACTGACACCTTGACTGCATCTGAACCTGAGATATGAAGCAGAGGTGAACAGGTTCAGGTGATGATAGTCATACGATACAATGTATCACAAAAGTTCTCACACTACAATTTTTATTTATTAAAGGAGCAGTAAACTTTTTTATGAAAAAAATATATATTGTAGGGCATTTCCTATTGCGTAAAATAAAGGGTACTCCCTCTGTTGACATGCATTTTTCCAGAGTTAATACAGTTTTAACGTGTTTTTAGTTTTTTAATTAGCAGTGCCCTCTAATGATCAAATTCCAATTATAAATTCTGTTACATTCTAATGGATTGGAAAGTCAGAGACATACAGTTCTCCATAGAATGTGATAGAAACTGCTGAGTCACTTCCTGTCAGTTAGAACTATCAGGAAGTAAACACAGTAAATTCACTTCCTGTCAGTTAGAACTATCAGGAAGTAATCACAGTAAATTCACTTCCTGATTATTTTAACTGTTAGAACATTTGAATAAAACAGCTGAGCGGTAGGAGTGACCTTGTTTTACTCAGGAGGAAAAACTTTATAAACATATATGTTTTCAGAAAAAAAGGTTTACTGCTCCTTTAACAATGTATCTTTATTTTATTTTTTTTTATTTTCAGTTTTCATGTGAGTGCAACCATAAGTACTTTCAGGATTTTTGTAAAATGCAACTACAGATTTTATGATAAGGTGCCCAGATTTTATATGATTACCATGTACAAATATATTCAAGGTCAATACAAAGAACTCTCCAAGGAACTACTCACTCAAAGTGCTGAGGAAAAACAAGAGGTCATCCATTAAGACTAGACATTGTACGTGTGGTTCTGTGGTCAACAACTAACATAGGAAGAAGGCTGAGGTGTCAGTGTATGTTTGGGGACTGTGACTACGAGAGGACAGTAGAACAAGACTGGGGTGTCAGACAGTGTATGTGCAGGTCTGTGACTACCAGTGGACAGTAGAACAAGGCTTGGGTGTCAGACAGTGTATGTGTGGGTCTGTGACTACCAGTGGAACAAGGCTGGGGTGTCAGACAGTGTATGTGGATCTGTGACTACCAGTGGACAGTAGAAAAATGCTGGAATGTCAGACAGTGTATGTGTGGGTCTATGACTATCAGTGGACAATGGAACGAGGCTGATGTCTCAGACAGTGTATGTGTGGGTCTGTGACTACCAGTGGAACAAGGCTGGGGTGTCAGACAGTGTATGTGTGTATGTGACTACCAGTGGACAATAGAACAAGGCTGAGGTGTCAGACAGTGTATGTGTGGGTCTATGAATACCAGTGAACAGTGGAACAATGCTGAGATGTCAGACAGTGTATGTGTGGGTCTGTAACTACTAGTGGACAATGGAACGAGGCTGATGTCTCAGACAGTGTATGTGTGGGTCTATGACTACCGGTGAACAGTGGAACAATGCTGAGATGTCAGACAGTGTATGTGTTGATCTGTGACTACCAGTGAACAGTGGAACAAGGCTGGGGTGTAAGACAGTGTATGTGGGTCTGTGACTACCAGTGGACAGTAGAACGAGGCGGATGTGTCAGACAGTGTATGTGTGGGTCTGTGACTACCAGTGGACAGTGGAACAAGACTGGGGTGTCAGACAGTGTATGTGTGGGTCAGTGACTACCAGTGGACAGTAGAACAAGACTGGGGTGTCAGACAGTGTATGTGTGGGTCTGTGACTACTAGTGAACAGTAGAACAAGACTGGGGTGTCAGACAGTATATGTGTGGGTCTGTGACTACCAGTGAACAGTGGAACAAGGCTGGGGTGTCAGACAGTGTATGTGTGGGTCTGTGACTACCAGTGAACAGTGGAACAAGGCTGGGGTGTCAGACAGTGTATGTGTGGGTCTGTGACTACCACAGATAATTGTAAAGTCACCAATCAAAGTCTGGCAACCTCTCTAGAATCCTAGGAGTTAAAATGAATAATCCCTTTGCAACCATTTTGCTTCCATTAAAACACACTACCAATCAAAATATTGCAGACCCCTTTATCAGTGAACTTTGCACCAGTGGCCATCAAAGTGCTTTTAACCCTTTAAGGACCAGAGGCACGCACCACACATTGCTAAACAATTTGTTGCACACACATCTGGTCCTTAAAGGGATAGTAATACTTGATTTTTGCAATGCTTAATATTGTACATATTAAAATATAAATTCAATGATGTAAGTCCTGTTGCTCAAACTTTGATAGTTTTAGAGTAATAATCGTCTAAAGTTCCCCCTTCCGCCCCTTTTACCCACATCAGAGCTCTAGCTGACAGACTGAGATTCTGGTCCCGGGATCGGACGGCTCGTCTGCAGATCCAAAATAACATTGTATACAAAGTAATTCTTCATTAGAACGGTCTACAAAGTGTGTCTGCCTCAAACCAGGTACACTCCTGTTTTACTCAGCAGAGAAAGCCCTAAAACATATAGGTTTCCATTACAAAAGGTTTACTGATCCTTTAAAGGGATAGTAATACTTTGTTTTATCTTTATTTTATTTTGTAGGCATTAAAAAAAACATGAAGAACGATATAAGTCTTATCTCTCAAACCTTTATGGTTTGAGAGATATTCACACCATCCCGCCCCTTTTACCTAGTGTAAGCCATCTCTTCTCAGATGTGGAATGCAGTCCATAGACCAGACAGATAACAGCAGGGGACAATCTTCTTCCTATGAGAACAATGAAAACCCTGCCCCCCTTGACAAGTTTTTCAGGTTTTTCCCTTATCTTAACTGAAGATTGTCCCTCTCTGCAATCTACCTGGGCACCTCCCTTCTGATCTGGCTGAGCAGTGTTACATCAGTAAAAGGGGCGGGAGGGGGATACTTTATCATTCAATTACTCTTGTACTACAACTCTGACACAATTGAAATAACACTCTCCAAAGTCCAAATACCATGATGATTAATTGGAGCTGCTTTTATTGTGAAACATTACTATCCCTTTAAAGGGTGTACACTAGCAGCCAAAAGTTTTGGGACACGTCAATTTTTGCTACTTTTAGTTATTGCCATATAACTTGACAAAAACATTAGAAAAACATGTCAACACTGCATATTTTCTAAAATAAAGACAAATATTATAATCTATTTAGCAGGTTTTTTTAGCGTTTGTAGATGTGTGAAAGATTTTTAGTGCCAATTTTAAAAAAAGTGAATATTTACATTAGTTTCATCATATTTTAAAAACTGTTTTACAGCAAATTTGATGGAAATAATGGTATCTTTAGAACGCCCATCTTATGGTATAAGGGCCTGGACTACGGTTGGTGCCCAGATGCAGGAACCCTCAGTATTGAATGTTGCTGGATGAAGGGGACAAGAGAATTGGCGTAGTTGTGATCACGAAAGCCAAGGGTCAGGAGTGGAGAAGACGGAATAGTCGAGGTCATGGTAGCCAATGGTTGGGAGTGGAGAAAGCAGAGTGGTCGAGGTCACGGTAGCCAATGGTCAGGAATGGAGATATCAGAATGGTCGGGGTCACTAGCCTAGGTCAGTAGTCACAGAAAGTACAGACAGCATAAGCTATAAGGGTTTGGGGCTAAAACAAGCAAACCCTGAGCGAAGGGACGCCCAGGGTTAAGTAGTGGTGCTGTGGCTTGCATACCTGTCCTCCGTTTGGTCCCCACAGACAGGTCCCGCCCCTCCACACGTAATGTGTGTGTGTATAGTGCGCCCGTTCAGCAGCACGCTCCCAGCCATGTCCCCTCCCTGGCCCGAACTGCCGACACACACGCTGGAGCCACTAGGTTTACCCAGGCACGGTGCACCACCAGGACAGGACCAGAGAGGACCCGGTGTAGACCAGGACGGAGGGTAACAGTATATAATATATGTGGGTACATTAAATGAGTAAGAGGAAAATTACAGATAAACACAAACAAAGTTGAAGTGGATGTGGAATCTGGTTTCTTGACCAAACAGATCACAGCAAGGGACAATCTCCTTACTGTGATCATAAGGAAAACCCTGTCCCCCCCCCCCTGACAGGTTTTTCAGGTTTTTCCTTATGATCTCTGAAGATTGTCCCTCTCTGTGATCCATCCGGACAGTCTTGCTGCTCTGAAGTGAGCAGTGTTACATCAGTAAAAGGGGCAGGAGGGCGATACTTTACCATTCAGTTACTCTTGTACTACAACTCTGACAGTATTGAAATAACAATCTCCATGGCCCAAATACTATGAAGATTAATTGGAGCTGCTTTTGTTGTGACACGTTACTGTCCCTTTAATAGGGGTTCAGAAGGGAAGTTCAGGGTAGATTCTGGAGCTCTGTGTCATTGGAAGCTAAACTGCCATCCCTGCAGACAAGAGTTCAGCAGGGCATCAGAGACTATTAAGATGGGGATGTTATCAGTGATTATTGCTAATTCTGTTTTATTAATTAATTACTGAATTTCTACATCAGTCTGGCTCCAACTTGATCTGAATAGTTTATTTCAGTTCTGTTTCTCAAAAGGCCTATTCATTATTGAATAAAATATATAAAAAAGATTAAAAAAAGAGTCTGCCTCTAAAGTTGACCTGGATCCAGAGGCGTAACTAGAAGCCACCGGGCCCTGGTGCAAAAGTTCCTATGGGCCCCCCCGACCACAGTGGTCCCCCCATTGGCCATTTCCAATGGACCCCTCAACATTGAGCCCCGTCATCTCCACATTGCCCCGTCATCTCCACATTGCCCCCCATCATCTCCACATTGCCCCCCATCATCTCCACATTGCCTACCATCTCCACATTGCCCCCCATCATCTCCACATTGCCCCCCATCATCTCCACATTGCCTACCATCTCTACATTGCCCCCCATCATCTCCACATTGCCTACCATCTCCACATTGCCCCCCATCATCTCCACATTGCCCCCCGTCATCTCCACATTGCCTCCCATCATCTCCACATTGCCCCCCATCATCTCCACATTGCCTACCATCTCCACATTGCCCCCCATCATCTCCACATTGCCCCCCATCATCTCCACATTGCCTACCATCTCTACATTGCCCCCCATCATCTCCACATTGCCTACCATCTCTACATTGCCCCCCATCATCTCCACATTGCCCCCCATCATCTCCACATTGCCTACCATCTCCACATTGCCCCCCATCATCTCCACATTGCCCCCCATCATCTCCACATTGCCTACCATCTCTACATTGCCCCCCATCATCTCCACATTGCCTACCATCTCTACATTGCCCCCCATCATCTCCACATTGCCCCCCGTCA
>CM074724.1:389962879-389965379 GCA_037306005.1 Rhinophrynus dorsalis
ATAGACTACAGGGGAGAGATGTACTAAGGTGTGATAAAGAGGAGATAACTTCTCCAGTGAGATAAACTCTCCAGTTCCTATGTTATTCTATGGGAGATCTTTTGTTGTAGACTACAGTGGAGATGTACAAAGGGTGATAAAGAGGAGATAACTTCTCCAACGTGATAAACTCTCCAGTTCCTATGTTATTCTATGGGAAAGGTTTAGTTATAGACTACAGGGGAGATGTACTAAGGTGTGATAAAGAGGAGATAACTTCTCCAGTGTGATAAACTCTCCAGTTCCTATGTTATTCTATGGGAGAGATTTAGATATAGACTACAGGAGAGATGTACTAAGGTGTGATAAAGAGGAGATAACTTCTCCAGTGAGATAAACTCTCCAGTTCCTATGTTATTCTATGGGAGATCTTTAGTTATAGACTACAGGGGAGAGATGTACTAAGGTGTGATAAAGAGGAGATAACTTCTCCAGTGTGATAAACTCTCCAGTTCCTATGTTATTCTATGGGAGAGATTTAGTTATAGACTACAGGGGAGATGTACTAAGGTGTGATAAAGAGGAGATAACTTCTCCAGTGAGATAAACTCTCCAGTTCCTATGTTATTCTATGGGAGATCTTTTGTTGTAGACTACAGGGGAGATGTACTAAGGTGTGATAAAGAGGAGATAACTTCTCCAACGTGATAAACTCTCCAGTTCCTATGTTATTCTAGGGGAGATCTTTTGTTGTAGACTACAGGGGGAGATGTACTAAGGTGTGATAAAGAGGAGATAACTTCTCCAGTGAGATAAACTCTCCAGTTCCTATGTTATTCTATGGGAGATCTTTAGTTATAGACTACAGGGGAGAGATGTACTAAGGTGTGATAAAGAGGAGATAACTTCTCCAGTGTGATAAACTGTCCAGTTCCTATGTTATTGTATGGGAGAGATTTAGTTATAGACTACAGGGGAGATGTACTAAGGTGTGATAAAGAGGAGATAACTTCTCCAGTGAGATAAACTCCCCAGTTCCTATGTTATTCTATGGGAGAGATTTAGTTATAGACTACAGGGGAGATGTACTAAGGTGTGATTAAGAGGAGATAACTTCTCCAGTGAGATAAATTCTCCAGTTCCTATGTTATTCTATGGGAGATCTTTAGTAATAGACTACAGGGGAGATGTACTAAGGTGTGATAAAGAGGAGATAACTTCTCCAGTGAGATAAACTCTCCAGTTCCTGTGTTATTCTATGGGAGAGATTTAGTTATAGACTACAGGGGAGATGTACTAAGGTGTGATAAAGAGGAGGTAATTTCTCCAGTGAGATAAACTCTCCAGTTCCTATGTTATTATATGGGAGAGATTTAGTTATAGACTACAGGGGAGGTGTACTAAGGTGTGATAAAGAGGAGATAACTTCTCCAGTGAGATAAACTCTCCAGTTCCTATGTTATTCTATGGGAGATCTTTAGTTATAGACTACAGGGGAGAGATGTACTAAGGTGTGATAAAGAGGAGATAACTTCTCCAGTGTGATAAACTCTCCAGTTCCTATGTTATTCTATGGGAGAGATTTAGTTATAGACTACAGGGGAGATGTACTAAGGTGTGATAAAGAGGAGATAACTTCTCCAGTGAGATAAACTCTCCAGTTCCTATGTTATTCTATGGGAGATCTTTTGTTGTAGACTACAGGGGAGATGTACTAAGGTGTGATAAAGAGGAGATAACTTCTCCAACGTGATAAACTCTCCAGTTCCTATGTTATTCTAGGGGAGATCTTTTGTTGTAGACTACAGGGGGAGATGTACTAAGGTGTGATAAAGAGGAGATAACTTCTCCAGTGAGATAAATTCTCCAGTTCCTATGTTATTCTATGGGAGATCTTTAGTTATAGACTACAGGGGAGAGATGTACTAAGGTGTGATAAAGAGGAGATAACTTCTCCAGTGTGATAAACTGTCCAGTTGCTATGTTATTATATGGGAGAGATTTAGTTATAGACTACAGGGGAGATGTACTAAGGTGTGATAAAGAGGAGATAACTTCTCCAGTGAGATAAACTCCCCAGTTCCTATGTTATTCTATGGGAGAGATTTAGTTATAGACTACAGGGGAGATGTACTAAGGTGTGATTAAGAGGAGATAACTTCTCCAGTGAGATAAATTCTCCAGTTCCTATGTTATTCTATGGGAGATCTTTAGTAATAGACTACAGGGGAGATGTACTAAGGTGTGATAAAGAGGAGATAACTTCTCCAGTGAGATAAACTCTCCAGTTCCTGTGTTATTCTATGGGAGAGATTTAGTTATAGACTACAGGGGAGATGTACTAAGGTGTGATAAAGAGGAGGTAATTTCTCCAGTGAGATAAACTCTCCAGTTCCTATGTTATTATATGGGAGAGATTTAGTTATAGACTACAGGGGAGGTGTACTAAGGTGTGATAAAGAGGAGATAACTTCTCCAGTGAGATAAACTCTCCAGTTCCTATGTTATTCTATGGGAGATC
>CM074724.1:389972879-389997879 GCA_037306005.1 Rhinophrynus dorsalis
GGTAATCAAGTAGATATGTAAGTAGTCGGGTAGAAAGGTTGGTAGTCAGGTATATAGGTTAGTAGTCAGGTAGCTATGTAAGTAGTGAGGTATATAGGTGGGTAGTCAGGTATATAGGTTGGTAGTCAGGTATATAGGTAAGTAGTCAGGTAGATATGTAAGTAGTCAGGTGGATAGGTTGGTAGTCAGATAGATATGTTGGTAGTCAGGTATATAGGTGGTCCGTCAGGTATATAGGTTAGTAGTCATGTATATAGGTTGTTAGTGATGTATATATGTGGGTAGTCAGGTATATAGGTGGGTAGTCAGGTAGATAGGTTAGTAGTCAGGTATATAGGTTGGTAGTCATGTATACAGATGGGTAGTCAGAGGTGGGTAGATAGGTGGGTAGTCAGGTAGATAGGTGGGTAGTCAGGTATATGGGTTAGTAGTCAGGTAAATAGGTGGGTAGTCAGGTATATAGGTTGGTAGTCATGTATAAAGGTGGGTAGTCAGGTAGATATGTAAGTAGTCAAGTATATAGGTGAGTAGTTGTGTAGATATGTAAGTAGTCAGGTAGATAGGTTGGTAGCCAGGTATATAGGTTGGTACTTATGTATATAGGTGGGTAGTCAGGTAGATATGTAAGTAGTCAGGTGTTTAGGTTGGTAGTCAGGTATATATGTGGGTAATCAGGTATATAGGTTGCTAGTCAGGTATATAGCTTAGTAGTCAGGTAGATATGATGGTAGTCAGGTATATAGGTTAGTAGTCATGTATATAGGTGGGTAGTCAGGTAGATATGTAAGTAGTCAGGTATATAGGTTAGTAGTCATGTATATAGGTTGGTAGTCAGGTATATAGGTTAGTAGTCAGGTTGAAAGGTTGGTAATCAGGTATATAGGTTGGTAGTCAGGTACAAAGGTGGGTAGTCAGGTAGATGGGTTAGCAGTCGGGTAGATAGGTTAGTAGTCAGGTAAATAGGTGGGTAGTCAGGTATATAGGTTGGTAGTCATGTATATAGGTTGGTAGTCAGATTTATAGGTGGGTAGACAAGTAGATAGGTGGGTAGTCAGGTAGATAGGATGGTAGTCAGGTATATATGTTGGTAGTCATGTATATAGGTGGGTAGTCAGGTAAATATGTAAGTAGTCAGGTAAATAGATTAGTAGTCATGTCTATAGGTGGGTAGTCAGGTAAATATGTACATAGTCAGGTATATAGGTTGTTAGTCATTTATATAGGTGGGTAGTCAGGAAGATATGTAAGTAGTCAGGTATTTAGGTTGATAGTCAGGTATATAGGTTAGTAGTCATGCATATTGGTTGGTAGTCAGGTAGATAGATTGGTATTCGTGTATATAGGTGGGTAGTGAGGTAGATAGGTTAGTAGTCAGGCATATAGGTGGGTAGTCAGGTAGATAGGTTAGTAGTCAGGTATATAGGTTAGTAGTCAGGTAGATAGGATGGAATTCAGGTATATAGGTTGGTAGTCAGGTACAAAGGTGGGTAGTCAGGTAGATGGGTTAGCAGTCGGGTAGATAGGTTAGTAGTCAGGTAAATAGGTTGGTAGTCAGGTATATAGTTGGGTAGTCAGGTATATAGTTGGGTAGTCAGGTAGATAGGTGGGTAGTCAGGTAGATAGGTTGGTAGTCAAGTGGATATGTTTTTAGTCAGGTACATAGGTTAGTAGTCAGGTATACAGGTGGGTAGTCAGGTATATACATTGTTAGTTAGGTAGATAGGTTTGTAGTCAGGTATATAGGTGGGTACTCAGGTATATAGGTTGGTAGTCAGGTATATAGGTTGTTAGTGATGTATATATGTGGGTAGTCAGGTATATAGGTGGGTACTCAGGTATATAGGTTGGTAGTCAGGTATATAGGTTGTTAGTCAGGTAGATAGGTGGGTAGTCAGGTAGATAGGTTGGTAGTCAAGCAGATATGTTTTTAGTCAGGTATATAGGTTAGTAGTCAGGTATACAGGTGGGTAGTCAGGTATATACATTGTTAGTCAGGTAGATAGGTTGGTAGTCAGGTAGATAGGTTGTTAGTCAGGTATATAGGTTGGTTGTCTGGTAGATAGGTTGGTAGTCAGGTTAGTAGTCAGGTAGATAGGTTGGTAGTCAGGTATATAGGTGGGTATTCAGGTAGATAGGTTGTTAGTCAGGTATATAGGTTGGTAGTCAGGTATATAGGTGGGTAGTCAGGTATATACGTTGTTAGTCGGGTAGATAGGTTGGTAGTCAGGTTAGTAGTCAGGTAGATAGGTTGGTAGTCAGGTATATAGGTGGGTATTCAGGTAGATAGGTTGGTAGTCAGGTATATAGGTGGGTAGTCAGGTATATAGGATGGTAGTCTGGTAGATAGGTTGGTAGTCAGGTTAGTATTCAGGTAGATAGGTTGTTAGTCAGGTATATAGGATGGTAGTCTGGTAGATAGGTTGGTAGTCAGGTAGATAGGTTGGTAGTCAGGTTAGTAGTCAGGTAGATAGGTTGGTAGTCAGGTATATAGGTTGGTACTCTGGTATATAAGTTGGTAGTCAGGTTAGTAATCAGGTATATAGGTTGTTATGTATATAGGTGGGTAGTCAGGTAGATAGGTTTGCAGTCAGGTATATAGGATGGTAGGTAGATAGATTTTGTCAAACAAATCGCTTATTTAGCTGAATGGGAACTTCCTCTTTGTACAGTGGTCTTGTCCCCGAATTGCCCCCCTTTTATTTGTGCACATGCCCCTGGATTGCCCCGCTATACAGCCCTGCCCCTCTCAGGTGTACAGTTATGAGCGGTGTCGCCCCCACCCCAGGGCGACCTCCCACACAGCTGTCAGGCGCTGCACCAGGCAATAGGCAGAAGCAGCAGAGTCGCAGGCTGCCGGGGAGAGTCGTCCGTCACACACCCCCTTCGCCTCTCCGCCTCCCCCTCCCGCTGCCGCCTGTGCTGTTTAAATGGGCCAAGTTGGAGAAGCGGCGGAGAAAGCAAATCTTGTTTGGTCGGAGAGTCTGTGAACTCCGGTGTGTGTGACATGTAGAGCCCAGAGGGGGATCCCCCAGGCCGGACCCCGTACACCCGGGCAGCTGCCATGGACTAGGCTGATAAGAACCCTACCACCCCTCATAATAAGAACCCTATTAATTAACCAGCCCTCATTAGTGTCATTATCACCACTCAGACAGGGAGCTGCCCGGCAGGTGGACCCACACATTGTGAGTGCCCGGAAAGTTGCAGAGCTGAAGTGGGCAGGGTAGGGGCACAGCGTGCTGGGCAGTAGGGAGAGGGGGCAGGGGAGCCCCGGGGTGCAGGTCGATGGGGGATCAATAAGCCTTTCCTGGAGCACCATGATGTCTCCTCCGGTGGCTCAGCCCTCTCCAGCATGTCATGTCTCAGTCGGGCTGGGAGGCAGCGGCAGATCAGTGCAGGAGTCGCACTGCGAGCAGCTCTGAAGCCGCGCAGCCCGGGCTAGGGAGCCGCCGACACCGGGAGAGCGCAGGGGGCGGAGGAGCCGCGATCCCCGGGGGCACGGGGCAGTCAGGGGGCACAGCCATGCCGGCCATCAAGAAGGAGAGACCGGACCGAGAGGAACTAGCCCTGGCAGCCTTTAACCAGCCCATGGACACTCTCCCGGGGTACTTGGCAGCTGCCATTCCGGTGGTGACCCCGCACGCTCCGGCTTATGAGCACCTCTTCACCCCGCACCCAGCCTACCAGCACCCCCCGCTGCCCGAGGAGCTGATGCCGGAGCGCTTCTCCTCCATCCCGGACTTCCAGCCGCTGTTTGACCGAGGGGAGCCGTGCATCGAGGTGGAGTGCGGGGAGAACAAGGCGCTTCTCTACATCCACAAGTTGTGCCAGGGCAGCAAGGGGCCCTCCATCCGCTACCGGGGAGAGTGGCTCACCCCCAACGAGTTCCAGTTTGTCAGCGGCCGGGAGACTGCCAAGGACTGGAAGCGGAGCATCAGGCACAAAGGTAGGGGTGGAACAATATAGGGGCATCAAGGAAAGCAACTGCGGGGAAAAGTCTGACCAGACTCTTGTATATGCCCACTCCGGGGGTAGAACAGGATTCTGATTGGCACAGGAGCACTAGGCTTAAAGGTGAGGGTATTAGGGGCAACTGCACCATACCGCTATATGCCCACACCGGGAAATATAATAAGATTAGGACTGTAAACTGGGCATCAGGCACAAAGGTACAGGCAACTAGGGGCATCAAGGTTAGTAGTGGGGGTAAAGTATGGCAAGACTCTTTTATACGCCCACACGGCGATATAATAGAATTAATGCTGGTAGCGGAGCATCAGGCACAAAGTTAGGAGCATAGGGTGGTAGCGGGGCATGGGAGGGTGGCAACTTTAAGGAGACTGGGATAAAATCTGCCCCAGAGCATTCTATGCGCCCACAGCGGAGGTATAGTAGTACTAGGAATGGAAGCGGACAATCAGGCGCAAAGGTAGGGGATTTAAACTGACAGGGTATTGGTGGCAACTGCTGGGAAAGCGGGGGTAAAGTCTGACCAGACTCCTCTGTATGCCCCAACTTGGGGTATAATAGGACCAGGACTGGTAGCAAAGCATGAAATACAAAGGTAAGGGTATCGAGGGGATAGGGCATCAGGGGCGTGCCTGCAGGAGAGGGGGTATGCCCACTCTAGGTGCCCACAGTGTAGAGAGGATAAGGACTTGGGTGGCTCCTGATTGGGGATATTTCTCTAGAGGTCTGAACTGGTTAATACAGCTCTTCTCTTAACCCGCTCAATGCTGGACACCTGCTAGAGTGCCAGAGAGTGTGTCCTGCGTACCGCTCTGCCACTCAAAAGCTTAACCCTTTGAGCGTCAGAGAGGTATCCAACGCATTGCGTTGCAATGCGTTGGATACCTCTCTGGAGCTCAAACGGTTAAACTTCACTGTCCAATTTAACTTTAACCCCGGAACACTGTAAATTAATCTTATCTAGAACATCATGGGCCAGTTATCTAGTGTGTTACTACAACTCCCATCATCCCCGGCCAGCATGGGAACTGTAGTCCACAACAGCCCATCCCTGACATGGGGGGTATCATTCTGGGGCAAACAGTATGGCAAGTAACAAATACAATCGATCATACCATATCCTATAGAGGTGTACAGCGCATTGCCGTTCTAGCACTCAAGGGGTTAAAAACCTCCGTTTAACCCTTTTCAGGATCACACGCATGTGCAACGCGTTGCAAAGCAACGCATTGAACACCGTTCTTGTCCATGAAGGGCAGTGGCGGACAAAAATCTATATAATCTTTCAGGCAGGCAGTTTTGTAGGGAGTTTTGGTAATGCTGGACTCAACACTCCGGTCCTTAAAGGAACAGTAACCTAAAACTAATCTGGGTTTTATAAACCCTGAACTCCATGCAGCCTCTGTAAAACGTATCTTATATTTTTACTGAGGACTAAAATATGGTCTCCCATTTTCTCCCTGGGAGCTCCCATTCCTGCCTTTTTTAGGGTTGTCATTACAATAACAATAATGATAGGTGTCTCAGAAGTGACAATGCTTTATTGTCTGTTAACGGGCCCGGGATAAGATATTCTAATTAGAAGGGCAGTGGGCACTAATCTCAATACATGAACACTATTGTTTCTGCACAGACAATTAACCAAATAGTGTCCATATAGGATAGTCTGCACATGCATTAACCCTCTGAGTGCCACTGAGGTATACAACTCTTTGCAACGCAATACATTGGATAACTCTCTTGCAAGGGGTTAAAATGCAAGTTTAGTATTAGATTGCAGGGATCCAAATAATTACATTTTACCGGTGTTAGCTGGAAGTAGGTGGTATTTAAAATTATATAACCCAATGTCACTTTTGGTGTTAGTGTTTCTTTAATTATCCATGCAAAAACTTATTTACTGAAGGGAGACTTATGCACTAGACAAAAGTGGTGTAATTCCGATGCAAACCAGCTGCGCCATAGGCAAGACGCACAGATTAAAAAAATGCCCACCGATTTAATAGGTCGTTTAACCCTCTGGGTGCCAGAGGGTTGCGCAACGCATTGCAAATGGCACTCAAAGGGTTAACCTCGCGGCTGCTTCCTTAATGCGCTGGAGAACTCTAGCATTCAAGGGGTTAATAGCCCCATTTAAGTCAGGATGCATTTTTTTATTTGCGCCGCCTGCGCGCCTATGGTGCAGTCGGTTTGCACCAACATTGCGCATCTTTTTACATCATCAGCATTGCCCCATTTTGTGGACTGGGTGTCCTGAGTCTCCTTAGGGTCGAATGGACTTTCCGTTTAACCCTCTGGATGCCGAAGAGGTCTCCAATGCATTGCTTTGCCTGGCGCTAGACGCTTCTCTGGCTTCCAATGAGTTAATCATTTTAGTACTCTCGCTTAACACATTTTATACTGGTATTTAACCCAACGCATTGCGCAACCATGTGCCCTTCAAGGGTTAATCCAAAACTTAAAATTTGCAACACGGTAGAAAATAAATGATGCAATGAGTTAATCCGACTAAACGGGACATTGGGAATGATTTGGCAGTTGTTTTGACCCTTTGAGTGCCAGAGGGGTATCGATATAGAACGCACTGCTTTACACTGTGTTGGTTACACCTCTGGCAGACATAGCGTTAACCCTTTGAGTGCCAGGGGCACGCAACGCATTGCTGCGTTGCGTACCCCTCTGGCACTTGAAGGGTTAAAGAAGATAGTCAAAATTAGGCATGAAGTAACCCTTTGTTGCCCATGTAAAAAAATCGCTGCTTAGTGTTTTGTTTATATTAGGGAGCAGATAATACTGCGTTGAAGACCCACCTTCCTTTTTAACCCTTTGAGGTCTCTAACATTCAAAGAGTTAATTATGATGTGAGGCTTTAACCCATTCGAGTGCCAGAGAGGCGCGCCACATCGTGTTTTGCAAAGTGCTGCAAATCCTAGTGGTCCTCAATGGGTTAACTATTTTGCTGCAAGGGATGACAGGACAATGATAATTAACCCTTTTCATTGTCCAAGGTCTATTGCGTATGTGTATAAACGCATCAGTTCTGGGATAAAACTGCTTCAGTTTAACCCTTTGAGTGCCAGTGGGATACGCAACGCATTGCTCTGCACTCTGGCACTCAAAGGGTTAAGGGAAAAATTACAGATCATCATACTTTAACCCCTTAAGGCTTCGAAGACATGTTGTATTATTTTTAACCCTTTACAAAGACTAGAGAGGTATGAAACGCATTGCGCTTTTCTGGCTGATTGCGTTGCAGCTCGTTGAGTACCTCTTTGGCACTGTCTGGGTTAAGGACCATACGGGCGTGCAACGGATTGCTTCACAGTGAGTGGCAGAGGGATACACAACGCATGGCTTTTGCAATGCGTTGCGTACCCCTCTGGGACTCAATGGGTTAAACCCAAATTGAAAGAAAACGGGGATCTTTTGAATTTGCCCCAGAATTATTGTCTCACTAATTTTATACATCTACTCCAATGGATGTGCGGGTTAAGGGTTAATTACCCCCCCCCCCTTCCTGGAAGAGTCACCTGGGGCGGGGGTAACATCCAAATGTGGTTATAATAGGAAGCTCCTATAGCTGTTGGGTGTTTAGAGTGACCCCCCCAACACACAGTCCCCTCCTTCCCCCCCTGCCTCCTCTCCTCTCTCTCCACTGACCCCAGGTCTCCGGATGGAGATTTGGCACTGAGGAGCAAGCTGCTGGGGTTGGAGAGGTAATTGGGGAGGTATTGGGTGCACTCCCATCCCCCACACCCTATATTACCCTACTTCTGGATGGGCATAACATCAGAATCAGGGAGATGAAGGGTTAAAGTCGACATTAGGATATTTTGCATTATAAAGGCATTGCAAAGTCCTCTCTAGCATTCAAGAGTTAACCGTCCCATTTAACTACTTGCTAACCAGAGGGGGTGATCATTTAACCCCTGGAATTCTAGAGAGGTCACAACTCAATGCACTGAGACATCTCTAGGATCCAAACGTGTTACATTTTATACATATTGTGGCATTGAAGGGCTACAGAGCCTCGTTTTACTTAACCACTTTTGGAGTCCTCTCCGGCATTCAGAGGGTTAAAGGAAATCTTGGGACTTTTTATATGTCCGCTTTGATGCACTCAGTTTGCCCCAGAATTCTTCCACCTTATGGTAAGGGGTGGGCTGTTGAGGACTACAGCGCCCATCGCTGGCTGGCCGGGGATTATGGGAACTGGAGTCCTCAGCTGATGGAGGGAGTCGGGATGTCCACCTTTACCCTATGCCGCACCCTACCCAATCTGTAGTTTCAGTCCTCTTTGGCAAGGAAGCAGTTAAAGGAGAGGGACACAGTGTGTGTGTCAAATACTGATAGGAGGTGGGAGGTAAAGAGGGGGGGGAGACAGGGCAGACTAATGAGAGGTCATTAACCCCCCAGAGAGCTTCCAGGCAGTAGTAGGAGGGAGGAGGAGGAGTGTAACAGCAGAGAAGTGTGTTTATATGGCTGGGAGGCTGTGCACTGTGAACCCAGCAGGCACTGCCAGTACCTGTCTATTGGAGACATTGATTTGCACTGTGTGTTCTAGTCTTCCTCATACACATGTGCTCTCCCCCCCTTGGGCAGACAAGCTCACGCCAACAGTGGGTCGCTGCTCTTATTTCCCTGTGCTGATTCATGCAGTCTAGGGACCTATCTGTGCCAGTTATCTTGCCACTGGGTGCCAGGATCTACATGGATGTCAGTAGTTTTAATCTGAATGTGTTACTTTGTGTACAGATAGAATTTGTGCTATTTCATGTGTGACTGTATGGGGAGACTATAGGTCATATGTATAAAGATAGAGCGGAGCCATTCTGGGGTGAAGAAAGTGGACTATATTCTTTAAATTAACCTCTTGCATGCTAGTGAAGTCTCAAACGCAGTGCGCTGCTTTGGAAACCTCTCTAGCAACCAACTGGTTAACATTTTCCTTGGACTCAAAGATGACATTTTTTTATCCTGGGGCCGTGCTAACTGGTCAGCTTTTCAGGATCTCCCTGCATAGTGACAGGTGAGTGATCAGTGGCTCAGTCATTGTGATTGAGCCACTTGTGCTTAACCGTTTGGCTGCCAGCGGGGTATCCAGTGCATTGCGCAGCAATGCATTGGATGCCCCTCTGTCACTTAAAGGGTTCATTAGGGAGACCCTGAAAAACAAACCTGTTTGTTGCGCCCCAAAAGCGCTAAATCTGAGAATCACTGCTTTAGGAACATATACACAAAGTGAAAAAACAGATAAATAATTGGGCAACTAACTACGGGTTAGATTCAAGGGGGTGAAGTTGGTTTAGGGGGAACTGTCCCCCACAACAATGTTCAGTAATGATTAGGGAGTATCTGTATTTGGTAGCTATTACTGAGTTTTTGTGCATACTTGGGAACAATCTTTACGAGGAAAGACGGGAGGAGGATTTGCTCTGTATGTGAAGAACACATAAATTCTTCATTAGTACAGGGTACTGAAAAACGTTGAATGAGAATTGCTTTGGGTTTGCTTGTGCATTTGTGGTATTTAGTGTGTGTTATTATCTTTGAGCAAATGTTTTGTATATGGGGTGCATTAATAAATATCTTTCAGATCTCTCCATAGGGCTGAGCAGAGCACACAATGCATGGTGTAAGATAATTTTATTAGTCACATGGCTCGATATTTGTTTATCAGATGTTTCGGTTGTATTCGGCTATTTTCATGTTGAAAATGTGAAATAAAACTGAATTGTTGCATGACGGAACACTGTGCTGTCGACTAATGAAAGTGTTTTAAATCCTGCCCTGTGTGCCGTGCTGCCCAGTGGAGTGATGCGGATGGCATTTTTGCCACCACACAGGTATTGTTTCATGTATAATTTAGTATTGGTGTGCCTTACATCTTTATATTGTGTGTTACGGTAGTCACATGCATGGTTATGTAGTGGGCTGTGTGTGTGCGAGTCCTTCACACCTGCCACTGTGTGAGTGTGTCTGTGACACTGTCCCCACATCAATGAGTTTAACAGAAAAAGGCATTGCTAGGTTGTTCACATCTTGTTTCCCATCTGTGCTCAACTTGATTTCTCTCTCTCTCTCTCTCTCTCTCTCTTTCATGTGCTGCTGGTAGGGAAAAGTTTGAAGACTCTTATGTCCAAAGGAATCTTACAGGTACATCCTCCAATCTGTGATTGCCCTGGGTGTCGAATTTCGTCTCCAGTGGTAAGATTATTGCTCAGACTCTGTGTTTTAACCCCTAACGCTTTCTGTATCGTTATGATGGCGGGTTTGGTCTGAGAGGTCCTGGCACTGCATTAGTAAGTGGACCACATACATAGTCTGGGGAAAACCATCAATTTCAATACAGATAGGATGCTGATCCAGGGAAGTCTCCGACTGCTTTTGTGGAATCAGGAAGGAATATTTTTCACCCACCTGGAACTTAATTAGAAATGGCTTTGATAGAGTTTGTGGTTTTTTTTTGTTTTGTTTTTTTGCCTTCCTCTGGATCAGACTGAACGTCATGGACTTATGGGTTTTTTTTGTTTTTTATTTTCAACGTTATCAACTATTTTACCCTAGAGGAAAAATAAAAAAAATCCAAAAATGCTAATTGATTTAAATGGGGCTTTAACCTCTTTGCAATGTGTTGCAGGCCTCTCTAGCATTCAAGGGGTTAAAAGCCCCATTTTAATCAGTGGACATTTTTATTTGTTCTCTAAGGTGCAGTTGCATCGCCCCAGAAGTGTTCCATTATACTTTGTACGGGTGCACGTGTGGTCTGCTGGGCAGATGTGCTGGCATGGTGTCTGTGCACGATAATGTGTTCTCATCTGCTAAAGAGAGAGTCACTTTTGGCTTCAATTACAAATTTCCTATGGAGGAAAATCAAATTAAACCTTGGGGTGACAGAGGGGTGTCTAACGCATTGCAAGGCGATGAACTGGGCACCCCATCTGGCGCATAAAGGGTTAAAAGCAGGAGACCTCTCTCCCTTCCTTGGATAAAACTTGGGATACACTTTTTCACTTTGTCTGGTGAGCCTTAAAGAGATAGTAATACTTCGTTTTATCTTTATTTTATTCTGTAGGCATTAAAAAAAACCATGAAGAACGATATAAGTCTTATCTCTCAAACCTTTATGGTTTGAGAGATATTCACAAGCAAAGCTTCCCCTCCTACCCCTTTTACCTAGTGTAAGCCATCTCTTCTCAGATGTGGAATCTGGTTGTAAGACCAGACAGATAACAGAAGGGGACAATCTTCTTCCTATGAGAACAATGAAAGCCCTGCCCCTCTTGACAAGTTTTTCAGGTTTTTCCCTTATCTTAATTGTCACAGCAAGGGACAATCTCCTTACTGTGATCATAAGGAAACCCTGTCCCCCTTGACAGGTTTTTCAGGTTTGTCCTTATACTCACTGAAGATTGTCCCTCTCTGTGATCCATCCAGACAGTCTTGCTGCTCTGAGGTGAGCAGTGTTACATCAGTAAAAGGGGCAGGAGGGGGGATACTTTATCATTCAATTACTCTTGAACTACAACTCTGACAGAATTGAAATAACACTCTCCATGGCCCAAATACTATGATGATTAATGAGAGCTGCTTTTATTATGAAATATTACTATCTCTTTAACATCCTTTTTGGTTGTGATAAATGGAATTGGTATGATTCAGTGCAAAGCTTATTATTATACTATATGATCTATATCGAGCAATATGTATAAAGTGAAGCAATTCTGGGCAAAACCAGCCGGCACCAATAGAGCGTGATTAAATATTCTCAAAATTCCCAATGATGTAAATTGAATTTTTAATCCATTGAATACTACAAAGATCTCCAATGCAGACCTTTCTAGCATTTAACTGATTACACGTCCTATTTAAATTTGTGGGGATGCTAATTCGTTCCCTGCTCTGCAATTGATTTGACCCAGAATTGCATGACTTTTTTCTTCTGATGCCTAATGCTCCACAAATGTATTTTCGCTTCATCTTTTGGCGCCCTCCAGATCAGATTTAGAGGGGGACTCTGCCACTTTAAAACTCTCCAACAAACTAATGGTATTGAATAAGTAATGTTTATTGATGTAAAGTGGATGGCTATCGCAGACGTTTGTCTATTGATTCATGGAAAAGGAAAATGATCGATTTAGTTTAACTGTTCGCTGTCTGATGGGTCAGTACGGCATAGCAAGTTAATGAGCTGTTCGGAGAAGATGGATGTTAACCCTTTCACTGCAGGAGGGGTAGACAGCAGCATGCTTTGTATCTCCTGTAGCCAAGATATGTCTAGGCTGACATATTTAACTCCTTAAGGAGCGACCCGCGCAGCCACAGCACTTAAGGACCACAGAACATTCTATTTTCTTTGACTTACTGGAATCAGAGGTCCCTGAACAGAGTGCATCTGCGTGGGGACCCTTGAATTTTAAGACATACATGTACTTCATGGGTCCTTTAGGCACGTTCACCCCCTGACTTACGTGTACGTCCTTAGTTCTTAAGGGGTTAAAAAAGTGATGGCGTTCCATACCCTTCTACACTGAACAAATGCAAAAATATCTGCTCACAGCCTCTATCCATATAACTGCTAAAACACCCATTATTCTCTGTGTATTCTGTTCTGTTGAGGGGATAGTAACACTTAAAGGAGCAGTAAACTTTTTTTTATGAAAAAATATATATTGTAGGGATTTTCCTACTGAGTAAAATAAGGGTACTCCCACTACCAAGAGATTTATATTTCCAAAGTTATTACAGTTTAAACCCATGTTCTTTTACATTAGCAGTGCCCTCTAGTGGTCAAATTCTAATTAGATTTCCTGTTAGATTCTAATGGAGAGGAAAGTCAGAAAAGTCAGAGACATACAGTTCTCCATAGAATGTGATAGAAACTGCCTGTCACTTCCTGTCAGTTAGAACTATCAGGAAGTAAACACAGTAAATTCACTTCCTGTCAGTTAGAACTACCAGGAAGTAAACACAGTAAATTCACTTCCTGATTATTTAAACTGCTATAAATTTTGAATAAAACATCTGACAGCGATGGAAGTGACCTTGTTTTATTCAGCAGGAAAAGCTCTATAAAATGTGTTCTCATAAAAAAAGTTTACTGCTCCTTTAATATGTAAAAATATATTGTAGTGCCTTTATCCACTTGAGTAAAACAATAAAACAACTTCTAAGAGGTGTTTTATTCAAAAGGTATTGCAGCCCAAACTTTATTTATTTTAGGTGAAGTAGCTTCATGGCTTGGAAATGATACAGTGGCATTGTTGCTACACCATCCAATGGAGGCTTATGGTCCAATAATATCAGGCCATTATGAGACCACGCTTAAAAATTCCAGTTTGAGCTGCAATGACTTTTGAATAAAACACTTCTCAGCAGTGGGAGTACCCTTATTCTCAGGAGGATAAACACAACAATATATATGTTTTTATATGTTAAGTGTTACTATCCCTTTAAAGGCCACAACACATAGGCCGGGATTTGTCAAACTGCAGGAAGAGCAGCGTATCATTGATGGATACCTTCGGGTATTCACCAATGATTTTGCGTGTTTCCCTGCTTTGCATAAAAAACTTGCGTAAATTGGTCAGTCATGGGAAAAATACATAAGTGAAAATGTGTATGCGTGTGTTTGCCCCATCCATTCAAATGTGACTCACCAGCTTGAAGCTAGCGGATCACATTTGCGGATCTATCTGGTCATTGCTTATTGAAGAAATGATAGCCAAATACAATCCGAAAGTTGCTGAATGGCGAATGGTTAATACGCAGAGAAATCCTCTGATCTTCCTGCGTATTAATCCATTCGCACCTTGATTAATCTCAGCCATAATAGTGGTGTGCAAAGAATGGTCATGGACTTAATGATGAGATTTCCTTTACCAATTATTATATTTTTGTGTCCTGAAAATGTTTATTACAGTGTATGTCTGTGCTCACTCCTGTGCCTGAGTTTCTCTCTGTTACTTGCCAGATGAACTTGGTAGAGTTCAATTGCCCTGAAAAGGAGTCGAAATGTTAGGACAAGAGGCCATAGTCTAAAACTAGACGTATGAGAAAGGGGAGGGAGGGGGGAACTTTAACCCTTTGAGTGCCAGAGGGGTACGGAACACATTGCTTTGCAATGCGTTCCATACCCCCTCTGGCACTCAAAGGGTTAAATGCTACAAACGCAAAAACTATAACGTTTTGAGAAAAGGGAAATAGCATATTCTACTTCTATAGTTAATAGCTACTGTATTAGACATTTTTAAATCAAAGTATTACTATCCCTTTAAATACTGTCAGAGTTGTAGTTGACGAGTAATTGAATGATAAAGTATCCCCCTCCCGCCCCTTTTACTGATGTAACACTGCTCAACTCAGAGCAGCAAGACTGTCTGAATGGATCACAGAGAGGGACAATCTTCAGTGATCATAAGGAAAAACCTGTCAAGGGGGCAGGGTTTTCCTTATGATCACAGAAAGAAGATTGTCCCTTGCTGTGATCTGTCCGGTCAAGAGACCAGATTCCACATCTGAGGGGAGGCGGCTTACAATAGGTAAAAGGGGCGGGAGGGGGATACTTTATCATTCAATTACTCTTGTACTACAACTCTGACAGTATTGAAATAACACTCTCCATTGCCCAAATACTATGAAGATTAATTGGAACTACTTTTATTATGAAACATTACTATTCATTTAAAGGCTGTGATATTATTTCAGAATGCACTGGCATCATATCTGGCATCAAAGGAGTTAAAATATCCATTTAAATTAATGTAAAGTTTTGGACTGTTTATTTATTACATATTGCCCCCTTTCTTTTACATCAGTCTTGTTGAGTACATTGGGGTCTTGACTGATTTGTCGGGGGTGGGGGTTGCAAGAATTCTGGGAAATAAAAGTAACCTGTTTTATTTCAGCCAATCATTTCCTTACACAAAATCTACAAAGCACATTGGGCTATATGTGTAATAACAAAAGAGAGCAGGTCTGGGACAATCCAGCTGTAGAACAGGGTGCAAATAAACGTATCCTCAAATTTCTATTTATATAAACAGTGTTTTTAACCCCATCATTGCTAGAGAGGTCTTCAACATATTGCAGAGCAATGTGTCGTTGACCTGTTTAGCATTCAAGGAGTTAAAGGAATAGTGATACTTTAAAATGTAAATGTAAAAATATATATGTGTTGTAGGGTTTATTCCCCTGAGTAATGCAAGGCTACTACCACTTCTGTAAGGTGTTTTATTCAAAAGTTATTACATCTCAAACCTGAATTATTTAGGTGCAGTATCACAGGGGCCTGAAATTGTACAGTGGCACTGTTGCTACACGATCCTATGGACAGCTCTGCTCTGTTGACCATAAATATCCATACGATGGTGTAGCAACAGTGCCACTGTGCAATTTCAGGCCACTGTGGTACTGCACCTAAAAAAATCATGTTTCAGCTGTAATAGCTTTTGAATAAAACACCTTTCAGCAGTGGTAGTTCCCTTGTTTTACTCAGGGGGGATAAACCCTACAACATATATATATATATATATATATATATATATAGGATTCAGTTGGTTTATTCCAGAATTGTTTATTTGTTGTTTTGTTGTTGTTGTGCACACGCGGTATGTCTATAGCTGCGGGTTCTCCATCACATTGCAACGCTATCAGTATAGTGCTCATACTGATCTTCCACGATCGCTATATTGTCTGGTTGATCGTTCAGTTATACTGGATACCAATTATAACAGTGTTGCAAGATTTTATTTAGCTGCTGCATTGTATGTGTGCATTATATACTGTTGGGTTCAATGACACTGTGGTATCTCTGTTCCGATTTGACACTTATGTCTCAGAATCTTCTTAATAATGTGATAGTGACTGGACCCAACTATATAATTCATTAATTTGACCTTATGCTGTGTATATGTATCGTTAACTGTTTTTCTTTGCATAAACTTGTAAACACAGTTAGTTTGAATACACCAATCACTAGCGCTAATTTTGGCGCTACACTTGCGCAAGGGATTTAAATGGGACAGTTTTTTCACTTCACTTGTATCCTGACGAAGGCTGCTGTAATGCACCCGAAATGTTGATTTAATAAATTTTCACCGTTTGTCACTTTTCAAGTTTAAGACCTGTGAGTGCTGTTGTTAATTTTCGGAGTTGTATTGTGCCTTTAAACACGAGCACCCAGGCAGAAGTCCCTTTCTATAACGAGAGTGCCACCGTGTTGAAAAGAATATATATATATATATATATATATATATATATATATATATATATAGGATTCAGTTGGTTTATTCCAGAATTGTTTATTTGTTGTTTTTTGGGGTGGTTCTAGGGTAATCCAGCTGCGCAATATTTATCAAATTAACTCCTCGAATTTTTGAAAGTTCTCCCAACGCATCAAGAAGAAAGTTCAATCTAGCATACAAGGCGTTAAAAGCTTTGTTTCTAGACACATCTTAATTTGTTCCGTAGGGTGAAGCTGGTGGGCCACAGATTTGCGAAAATAACGGCTTTATACATATATGAAGGCAAAAAAAGCTGCGCGATATTTATACAATTAACCCCTTGCATGTTAAAAAGCTCTGCTCAACGCTTTGGTGACCACTCTAGCACCCAAAGGGTTAAAATACGTGTGAGCAACCAAGAAAATATGTAGAAATACGTAAGAGATTGTGGATTAAGACAACTGACCCATACAGGGAAGGGGAGGAGAAAAAAAATGTCTCCTTGATTTAAACCGCTTTTAACCCCTTGAATGCTAGAGAGACCACTCTACCGTTCAAAGGGTTAAAGCAGAACTACAAGCCCTTACAAACATGGCCCCAAATAATTACCTATCTGGTGACTAGCTGCTCAGTAGCTCTAGTCGCCAGAATTATTACTGCGTTCATGAGAATTATACACTGTTCCTGGACTGACAGGCAGTAAAGATCGCAGACATCTTTCCATAATGATGTCTGCGCTGTCAGTCCCTTTTAGAGCCGAACTGCTGATAGCAACGCCAACTAGAGCCATCTGAGACTGACAGCGCAGGCGGCACTATGGAATGATGTCTGTGCTCTTGACTGCCTGTCGGCCCCGGAGCAGGGTACAATTCTCATTATCCAGGTAACTATTCTGTCGACTAGCGCTTCTGAAAAGCTAGTCGCCAGGTGGGTAATTATTTGGGGCCATGTTTGTAAGGGGTGGTAGTTCAACTTTAAATTGATAGTAATACTTTATTATTACTATCTCCCATATTGTACATATTTGTAAAATAATTTAATAGCCCCCCAGGTTCATCTCTCAAACCTTTATGGTTTGAGAGATAACCGAAGGCAAAGTTCCCCCCTCCCTCCCCCTTCCCTGAGGTCAGCGTTGTGCTGACTGCAGGGATATCTGGTCTGATTTTCATCAGACGGCTCTGCAGCAGAGCCGCAATCGCGTTAATGACAAAGAATTTTTCACTGAAACGGTCTTCTACATGTGTTTTCAAACCAATCACAAACCAAGAACACGTAGAAGACCATTTCAGTGAAATAATTATTTTTCACTAACGGGATCTCGGCTCAGCTGCAGAGCCGCAAACCTGTCGTACGACAGACTTCCTCTGCGGTCAGTTACAACGCTGACTTCAGGGAAGGGGGAGGGAGGGGGGAACTTTGCCTTCGGTTATCTCTCCAACCATAAAGGTTTGAGACATGAACCTGGGAGATATTAAATTATTTTACAAATATGTACAATATGGGGGATGGTAATAATAAAGAATTACTATCCCTTTAAAAGCCACATTTAAATGAATAAAAAAATATCTGAGAATTTTTAGTTGGCGTGTTCTTGAATCGCTCATCTTTTTTACTTTCTGCGTGTTGCTTCAAATGCAAATGTCCAAGCATGTCTTGATACAGGTGGGTTTTAACCCTTTGAGTGCCAGAGCCATACACCTCTGGCACTCAAAGGGTTAAAATAACATAGGAGTTGCCTTTGTTCTGTCTTTACTCCTGTGATTCTGTGTTCCAAACCGACTGAGCATAGGGGACGAATACAACACCCTATTTAACCCTTTGCACGACAGAGAGGTGGGTTACTTTTAAAAGATCGCATTTTAAATATCTTGCGGCTGCACACCGCATTAAACATGTTGCCTAGATGAAAAGGGCGACATGAGAATCTTGCCCTGCATGTAAGAGCGAGATTCTCATGTTGCCTCCTTAAAAAGCACAAAGCATGCCTTTGAGTACTAGAAGTTGCTGCTGTGAGCTAGAAGGAGAGAGAAGAAGGCGTTGCTTTGTGTACCGTTCTGGCACGCAGAGGGTTAATTAAATTAAATTTAACCCCTTGATTGCTAGAGAGGTCGCTGACCTTTCTGGCATTCAAAAGATTATAACTCAACATTTTAAGTCAAGGGGAGTTGGGAGAATTTTTTAAAATCCCCTCTATAACTCCAAAATTGCTCATCTTTTTCTATTGAACTTAATTACCTGGAGTCTGTTAGCCCAGCGGATTTATCATTGTGTTTTATCATCGGGTATGAAGTAGCCTCAGCACCAGACAGCGAGAATAAAAAAAAAAAAAATTGATGACGAGAACAAATTAATGGCGAGGAACAGTAAAATCAATGGAATCCTATAGGCAGACGGAAGAAATTAGTCAAAAAGGCCATTGAGTGGGATCAAATGGCAGTTTCATTGATATCCTGTTTTATTGCCCACCTTGAATGCATCTTACGCTGTAATATAATTTTAGAATTGAAAAAAGGCTTTTTTATGTGAGCGGAGCTGAGCTTTCTTTGTGATATATCGGCAATGGTTTGGATCCAAATTCACCTTTTTTCTACATTAATTTTTGAATCATCATCCATCATTTAAAGTAACCCATACCTCCCAAGTGTCCCTCTTTAGGAGGGACAGTCCCTCTTTGAGACCCAAATCCCTCTGTCCCTCTATTCTACCCTTTTGTCCCTCTTTTTAGGAGATCAGAATGAGTGGTGTGTATTACATTGCTCCACATCAGTACATACATAAATGTGTTGTTAATTGTCAGTATATGTGTTTATACATTAATATGGGTAATTAAAATGCTTTGGTCTTGCTCTAAATCATTTATCAGTTACACAAAGAGGTGCAGATGGATCAAGAAACAACCTAAAAATTCTTGGAAATGCCCCGCCTACCAGGCACGCCCTCAATAACACCATCTAAAACAGAAGTGTCCCTCTTTCACCATTTGAAATGTTGGGAGGTATGGTAACTCTTTGAGTGCCTGAGGGGTATGCCATGCATTGCAAGGCAATGTGTGGAGTACCCCTCTGCAACTCAAAAGGGTTGAGATAAGTTGAGTTTTTTTTTAACAGAGAATTAAAATCTGCCTATATTTTCCACTTGCCATTTTTCCTGTACAATAAATAGTTTATGAGGAATTAAGCTTTATGTGTTAGTGACACAATGTGGCACGTGATGCTAATTCCCCGAATGGTTATGCAAATAGGTTGTGTTGGAGACCAATCTGATTGCTCACTGCACTGTTAGACACGCCCCTACCTGTTCATTGGCTCTGCCTAGATTCATTCATAACAGTGTGCGGTAATAATTGGCCAGCACATAAATTAATTAGCAGAAATTGCTAGATCGTTCCACTAACAAGAAAAAGGGATATTTTCTCAAAAAAACAATTATGTATATTGCAAACAAATGACTGTCACAACAGATACATTTGTACTTATTCACTAAAAAGAGACAGGTCCACTTTAACCCCTGTGAGTGCCAGAGGGCTATGCAATGCATTGATTAAGCCATTGGTTTCCAAACCTGTCCTCAAGGCTTCCAAACAGGGCAGGTTTTCAGAAGCTCGTCTCAGTCTCTCAGGCGCATCATTCTGCACCATAGTCGTTTTCATAGGTCTTTCTGTGCTAATTATCCACCCAATCCGTCTAGTTGAAGATATCCTGAAATCAAGCACTCTTGGGGGGGGGGGGGACTGGACCACTGCTTTAAAGCGAAACTATCACCCCACATCAAGTTCTTCCTCAATAATTAGTCATTTAGCGATAAGCTTATAAACATACCTCCCTATAGTACTAGTCGCCAGAATTGTTATCTCCTTATAGAGAAATTCTGCTGCAGCCGATACTGACAGGAAACAGGAAACAGCGCAGACATCTTTGCATAGTGACATCTGCGCGCCTGCACTGTCTGTCCCTTCTGGTACCTTAAGGTACTAAGCAATGCCTCCTAGAGCAGAATGGGACTGACAGTGCAGGCGCCACTACGGTAAGATGTCTGCGCTGTTTCCTTGCTGTCAGTATCGTCTGCAGTAGAATTTCTCTATAAGGAGATAACAATTCTGGTGACTAGTACTACTGATCAGCTAGTCACCAGATGAGTAATTCTTGGGATTTAACCTTATGTGGGGTGGTAGTTCCCCTTTAAATGTCAATTTTTTGGAGCTCTCTCTATAGAATTGGCAACAGTCAATAAATTTATTGGTGCGGGAAGAAAATTTGAGGTTGGTAAAAAAAAAATGATAAAGTAGGAGGTCTGAGAATATAATGGGTAAAATTGAAGGTGTTGGTAAAAAAATGAGATATCAGTAAAAAGACTGATAAAACACAAATATTTTTTTTTGCTTTATTCACCAGTATATTGTGTTCTTTACTATAAGTTAATGGAATGTTGTGCTATTTGAGTAAATAACCCTTTAAGGTCCAGAGGTGTGTGCAATGCACTGATAAAGAGTATAAAGAGGAGATATCTTAAAAACCCTATTTAATTCAATTGGCAGTTTAATGTGTGATAAAGAGGTGATAAACTCTCCAGTCCCTAAGTTATTCTATGGGAGATATTTAGTTATAGGCTACAGGGGAGATGTACTAAGGTGTGATAAAGAGGAGATAACTTCTCCAGTGAGATAAACTCTCCAGTTCCTACGTTATTCTATGGGAAAGGTTTAGTTATAGACTACAGGGGAGATGTACTAAGGTGTGATAAAGAGGAGATAACTTCTCCAGTGTGATAAACTCTTCAGTTCCTATGTTATTCTATGGGAGATATTTAGTTATAGACTACAGGGGAGATGTACTAAGGTGTGATAAAGAGGAGATAACTTCTCCAATGAGATAAACTCTCCAGTTCCTATGTTATTCTATGGGAGATATTTAGTTATAGACTACAGGGGAGATGTACTAAGGTGTGATAAAGAGGAGATAACTTCTCCAATGAGATAAACTCTCCAGTTCCTATGTTATTCTATGGTAGAGCTTTAGTTATAGACTACAGGGGAGATGTACTAAGGTGTGATAAAGAGGAGATAACTTCTCCAGTGAGATAAACTCTCCAATTCCTATATTATTATATGAGAGAGATTTAGTTATAGACTACAGGGGAGATGTACTAAGGTGTGATAAAGAGGAGATAACTTCTCCATTGAGAAAAACTCTCCAATTCCTATGTTATTATATGAGAGAGATTTAGTTATAGACTACAGGGGAGATGTACTAAGGTGTGATACAGAGGAGATAACTTCTCCAGTGAGATAAATTCTCCAGTTCCTATGTTTTTCTATGGGAGAGATTTAGTTATAGACTACAGGGGGAGATGTACTAAGGTGTGATAAAGAGGAGATACCTTCTCCAGTGAGATAAACTCTCCAGTTCCTGTGTTATTCTATGGGAGAGATTTAGTTATAGACTACAGGGGAGATGTACTAAGGTGTGATAAAGAGGAGATAACTTCTCCAACGTGATAAACTCTCCAGTTCCTATGTTATTCTATGGGAAAGGTTTAGTTATAGACTACAGGGGAGATGTACTAAGGTGTGATCAAGAGGAGATAACTTCTCCAGTGTGATAAACTCTCCAGTTCCTATGTTATTCTATGGGAGAGATTTAGATATAGACTACAGGAGAGATGTACTAAGGTGTGATAAAGAGCAGATAACTTCTCCAGTGAGATAAACTCTCCAGTTCCTATGTTATTCTATGGGAGAGATTTAGTTATAGACTACAGGGGAGATGTACTAAGGTGTGATAAAGAGGAGATAACTTCTCCAGTGAGATAAATTCTCCAGTTCCTATGTTTTTCTATGGAGAGATTTAGTTATAGACTACAGGGGGAGATGTACTAAGGTGTGATAAAGAGGAGATACCTTCTCCAGTGAGAAACTCTCCAGTTCCTGTGTTATTCTATGAGAGAGATTTAGTTATAGACTACAGGGGAGATGTACTAAGGTGTGATAAAGAGGAGATAACTTCTCCATTGAGAAAAACTCTCCAATTCCTATGTTATTATATGAGAGAGATTTAGTTATAGACTACAGGGGAGATGTACTAAGGTGTGATAAAGAGGAGATAACTTCTCCAGTGAGATAAATTCTCCAGTTCCTATGTTTTTCTATGGGAGAGATTTAGTTATAGACTACAGGGGGAGATGTACTAAGGTGTGATAAAGAGGAGATACCTTCTCCAGTGAGATAAACTCTCCAGTTCCTATGTTATTCTATGGGAGAGATTTAGTTATAGACTACAGGGGAGATGTACTAAGGTGTGATAAAGAGGAGATAACTTCTCCAGTGAGATAAACTCTTCAGTTCCTATGTTATTCTGTGGAGTTGAGGCAGTAGTAAGACCTCAATGAGAAGACATTACTGCTATTGCTCCATAAAATGAAACAGGAACTGCAGAGTTTATTGCACTGGTTATTTTCCCTTTATTACACCTTAGTACATAACCCCTGTCCTTTCTTTGTACATCAGCCTTAACGTATACTACAGCACTCCAGTCGCGCCAAGAAACTGCTTATAAAGCATACAGAATAGAGGCATAAACTGTCAAAGGTAAAACGCATAAAATATTAAGATATTCTATAAAATTCAAATGTTAACAGTAGGAAATCTGCCTGAGGACCTATCAGTCTCTCTGCAGTGACACACAATATCAAAGTCATTTTTAGAAAGAGCAACATCTTTTTAGCCTTTCTAATGCTTCCCTCTGAAAGGGTTAAAGGGTAACTCTTGTCTGAAAATTGCCCTATTGGAATATCAGCTTCTGTGTGATCAGACCTGACAATTAAAAGGAACCTTTCACCCTCAATGAAGTTGAGCGCAGTAGAGTGAAGACCGTGTCTCTTTGAGACTCAAATCCCTCTGTTCCTCTTTCCCACCCTGGTGTCCCTGTGTTTAGGAGATCAGACTGTGTGGTGTGTATATAAGTATATCACTCTGGTGTCCCTGTGTTTAGGAGATCAGACTGTGTGGAGTGTATATAAGTGTATCACCCCGGTGTCCCTGTGTTTAGGAGATCAGACTGTGTGGTGTGTATATAAGTGTATCACCCTGGTGTCCCTGTGTTTAGGAGATCAGACTGTGTGGTGTGTATAGAAGTGTATCACCCTGGTGTCCCTGTGTTTAGGAGATCAGACTGTGTGGTGTGTATATAAGTGTATCACCCTGGTGTTCCTGTGTTTAGGAGATCAGACTGTGTGGTGTGTATAAAAGTGTATCACCCTGGTGTCCCTGTGTTTAGGAGATCAGACTGTGTGGTGTGTATATAAGTGTATCACCCTGGTGTCCCTGTGTTTAGGAGATCAGACTGTGTGGTGTGTATAGAAGTGTATCACCCTGGTGTCCCTGTGTTTAGGAGATCAAACTGTGTGGTGTGTATAGAAGTGTATCACCCTGGTGTCCCTGTGTTTAGGAGATCAGACTGTGTGGTGTGTATAGAAGTGTATCACCCTGGTGTCCCTGTGTGTAGGAGATCAGACTGTGTGGTGTGTATATAAGTGTATCACCCTGGTGCCCTGTGTTTAGGAGATCACACTGTGAGGTGTGTATATGAGTGTATCCCTCTGGTGTCCCTGTGTTTAGGAGATCAGCCTGTGTGGTGTGTATATAAGTGTATCACCCCGGTGTCCCTGTGTTTAGGAGATCAGACTTTGTGGTGTGTATATAAGTGTATCACCCTGGTGTCCCTGTGTTTAGGAGATCAGACTGTGTGGTGTGTATAGTAGTGTATCACCCTGGTGTCCCTGTGTTTAGGAGATCAGACTTTGTGGTGTGTATATAAGTGTATCACCCCGGTGTCCCTGTGTTTAGGAGATCAGACTGTGTGGTGTGTATAGAAGTGTATCACCCTGGTGTCCCTGTGTTTAGGAGATCAGTCTGTGTGGTGTGTATATAAGTGTATCACCCTGGTGTTCCTGTGTTTAGATCAGACTGTGTGGTGTGTATAGAAGTGTATCACCCTGGTGTCCCTGTGTTTAGGAGATCAGTGTGTGTATATAAGTGTATCACCCTGGTGTCTCTGTGTTTAGGAGATCAGACTGTGTGGTGTGTATATAAGTGTATCACCCTGGTGTCCCTGTGTTTAGGAGATCAGACTGTGTGGTGTGTATAGAAGTGTATCACCCTGGTGTCTCTGTGTTTAGGAGATCAGACTGTGTGGTGTGTATATAAGTGTATCACCCTGGTGTCCCTGTGTATAGGAGATCAGTCTGTGTGGTGTGTATGTAAGTGTATCACCATGGTGTCCCTGTGTTTAGGAGATCACACTGTGTGGTGTGTATAGAAGTGTATCACCCTGGTGTCCCAGTGTTTAGGAGATCACACTGTGTGGTGTGTATATAAGTGTATCACCCTGGTGTCCCTGTGTTTAGGAGATCAGTCTGTGTGGTGTGTATATAAGTGTATCACCCTGGTGTCCCTGTGTTTAGGAGATCAGGCTGTGTGGTGTGTATATAAATGTATCACCCTGGTGTCCCTGTGTTTAGGAGATCAGACTGTGTGGTGTGTATATAAGTGTATCACTCTGGTGTCCCTGTGTTAAGGAGATCAGACTGTGTGGTGTGTATATAAGTGTATCACCCTGGTGTCTCTGTGTTTAGGAGATCAGACTGTGTGGTATGTATAGAAGTGCATCACCCTGGTGTCCCTGTGTTTAGGAGATCAGACTGTGTGGTGTGTATAGAAGTGTATCACCCTGGTGTTCCTGTGTTTAGGAGATCAGACTGTGTGGTGTGTATAGAAGTGTATCACCCTGGTGTCCCTGTGTTTAGGAGATCAG
>CM074724.1:390002879-390072879 GCA_037306005.1 Rhinophrynus dorsalis
GCCTCCCTGCCAAATCCCTGAGATGAATAGGGAGCTTTCTTTTTAATAATTGCTATTAGAGGAACGTGTAAGTCCCTGGCTCCGGCTGGCACAGGTCCAGTCGTGAATCCTGTTCTCATCCCTCCAGTCGCTCCCTTACATACTGTCTCCTCCCTTTGCAAAGAGGCAGGTTGCTACATACTGTTTTAGGGTTCTAACGACCCAGCGAGGGGATTATGAACCCCCAACACCATTGGAGACTGATAGAGTAAAAAGCGATACCTTGACTAGGGCAACGTCAACCTTTAGGTAGTCTGGACTCACCCCCCCGAATGGGAAGCGACATGGAGAAAAAAGGCCACAGCATATTTTATTAAAGGGATAGTAAAGTCCCCAAAAGAGTATCCTGTAAATGGTGGCTGCAATAAAAAAACACTTAATGTGCTTAATCCTTTCTCTCAAACCGTTATGGTTTGAGAGATACAATAAAATAAAGTCCTCCGTTCCCTCCCCTTTCTGCCTGATGAGCTGTAAAGCTGTCAGAGGCAGAATACGGTCGCCCGACTGTAGGCGGCTCTTCAGGAGAGCTGACATCGGGATATCTAACTAGAATTACTTCATTGGTATGGTCTACAATGCGTGCCTGGTTTGCAAGCACACTTTGTAGACCATTCTGATGAAGTAACCATAGTTAGATATCCCGATGACAGCTCTCCTGAAGAGCCGCCTTTTGGTTCCGGAAGCAGGATCTCTATACAGCGGACGCATGAGAAGGGGGAGGGAGCAGAGGTCTTTATTTTCTTACATCTCTCAAACCATAACGGTTTGAGAGAGAGGATTAAGCGCATTAAATGTTTTTTTTATTGCAGCTACCGTTTAGAAGACACTTTTTTTGGGACATTATAATCCCTTTAAGTTAGCATAAAGTATTTTATAAATTGAAATGACATCTTACAACAGACTAACAGCGTTACGTACAAGTAAATACATTTTCCAATTTTACATCCTAATGAACCGTTACATAACCCACTTTAGTAATAAATACCCTTAGCCTCAAATATTGAGAGAGGGAAGGATCCTTAACACCGCCATGCCAAGCCATCCTTGGGCATTTCCCACTGGCTCTCACCCTATCAGCTCAGTGGGTATCCATAATCACGTGCCCTTGTAGACGTCAGGCGTTCAAGCCAAATCTTAAAGTGCCCCCTTTGCCACATGCTGTGACAACCCTCCATCTAAGCTAACTGTAACTACCCACATTTAACCATCCCACAAGTAGCCTACAGAAAGCTCCCCCTGCCTGCCTTAAAGGGACAGTAATGTCCCCCCAAAAAATGTCCAGATTTGTAGAGGTTAAAATATTAATCAACATGCTCCAAACCCTATCTCTCACACCACTATGGTTTGAGAGATATAGTGATTCAAAGTTCCCCGCTCCCTTCCCTTCTTATGATGTGAGCTGTAAAGCTGACAGCAGGAGAATCGCGTCGTACGACTCGAGGAGGCTCTGCGGCAGAGCCGAAATCGCATTATTCCGAAAGAATTAAAGGGATAGTAATACTTACAATGTAAAAAAAAATATGTTGTAGGGTTTATCCCCCTGAGTAAAACAATGGTACTCCCACTGCTGATAGGTGTTTTATTCAAAAGTTATTACAGCTCGAAGTTGAATTTTTTAGGTGCAGTATCAAAGTGGCCTGAAATTGTACAGTGGCGCTGTTGCTACACCATCCTATGGAGATTTATGGTCCCAGGACCAGAGCTGTCCATAGGATGGTGTAGTAACAGCGCCACTGTACAATTGCAGGCCACTGTGATATTGCACCTAAAAAATTCAACTTTGAGCTGTAATAAGTTTTGAAAAAACACCTTTCAGCAGTGGGAGTACTCTTGTTTTACTCGGGGGGATAAATCCTACAACATATTTTTTTTTACATTTTAAGTATTACTATCCCTTTAATTCATTGGAAAGGTCTACAAAGTGTGCTTGCAAACCAGGCACACCTTTTAGACATTTCCAATGAATTAATTCTTTAGCAATACCGCGATTTCGGCTGTGCTGCAGAGCCGCCGGCTGGTCCCCGGACCGGGATCTCCTTCTGTCAGTTAGACGCTGAAGTCAGGAGAAGGGGAGGGAGGGGGAACTTTGAATCCCTATATCTCTCAAACCATAGCGGTTTGAGAGATAGGGTTTGGAGTGTATCGATTAATATTTTAACCTCTACAAAACTGGACATTTTCTTTTTTTGGGAAGGGAAGAACGGATGCTCCTTCCACGTGGGTCAAAGCTGGAAAAGGAGGAAGTTGGGGTACCCCCTAACCCCCAAGCTCTCACGCATTTCTTATCCCCCGTAATTAATCCACCCCCTAAGCTGACTACCCCTAGTCATGCCCCTCATCGCCTAGCTTTGCCGACTACTTTATTGTCTAACAGAGTAGCTCTAGGATGCAAGATTTCAAGACAACTAGGTCCTTCAGGAATGTTTAGAAACCCCCGCTTTTTCTATGGCTTTTACCTATATTCCATTACAGTCCGTCTCCATCTCCAATAGCTGCACTTCAGACTATGTACTAGAGAATACTATCGGTTTAGTACATACTGGCCACACACCCTGTCATCCTTAAAGGGATAGTAATGCTTCATAATAAAAGCAGCTCTAATTAATCATCATAGTATTTGGACTTTGGAGAGTGTTATTTCAATTCTGTCAGAGTTGTAGTTCAGGAGTAATTCAATGACAAAGTGTCCCCCTCCCTCCCCTTTTACTGATGTAACACTGCTCAGCCAGATCAGAAGGGAGGCACCCAGGTAGACTGCAGAGAGGGACAATCTTCAATTAAGATAAGGGAAAAACCTGAAAAACTTGTCAAGGGGGGGCAGGCCTTCATTGTTCTCATAGGAAGAAGATTGTCCACCTTCTGTTATCTGTCTGGTCTATGGACTGCATTCCACATCTGAGAAGAGATGGCTTACATTAGGTAAAAGGGGCGGGAGGGGAAACTTTGCTTGTGAATATCTCTCAAACCATAAAGGTTTGAGAGATAAGACTTATATCGTTCTTCATGTTTTTTTAATGCCTACAAAATAAAATAAAGATAAAACGAAGTATTACTATCCCTTTAAGACTTAAATGTCAGCAAGCGGTGAAGGCCACCCCTACATTATGGCCAGAAAATGCTAATGACCCCTCAGAGTTCTTCCCTTTTACTTTTGATCAAGAGATAACATCTTCATAGCCTAAAATCTAATCCAAAAACGTGCATTTTTTTAAATAAATGTGTAGTCTGTCCTACATAGATGCATTTTGGTTAATCGTTCACACATAGCTAATACTGTTAACCCTTTGAGTGCCAGAGGGGTACACGTTGCGCACCCCTCAGGCACTCAGAGGGTTAAAGTACTGAGATTAGTACCCTTTGCTCTCCTTTTTCAGAAAGTCTGTTATCTTAGCTCAACTCATTTACAAGCAATACAACACTATCACTTCCGAGACACCTGTCAAGATGGCTAATTTAATGGAAATAAAAGTCAGATCTGCCGGAGAACACATATAAGACTAGATTTTAGGCCTCAGAAAGATAATTTTTACCTATGGTAGAATGGAGTACAAGGTATTTAAATTAGTATTACCTCAGTTTATTTTTAGCTGTTGGTGTCCCTTTAAGAAGAACAAGAATTCTACTGCAGCAAACCAACTGCAGTATAAGATCCAGATAGATTTCCATTGATTAAAAAGGTGCTTTTCACCACATCAGTGATTCGCAGTGCCTTGGAGATCTTTCTGGAATTTCAGGGGTTAAACTTTTTTTTGTTAAATAAGTGGGATTTTAATTTGTTCCTTCTGTCACAGTTGGTTGGTGCCTGATTTCTTCAGTGCCACACATTCCTATTGCGTACCAATGCATTACAGATTTCTCTAGCATTCAAGGGGTTAAAAAGCTCTATTCTGTTGCATGGAAATTTAGGGATATGTATTTGTCCCCTATGGTGCAGTTGGTTTACTCTTGAATAACTCCAGTTTAGAAATTTGGGACCTAGGTAGCTCCCTGTAAAGGGTTAATGATTCCGAGGAGGCAGCCCACCCCTGTCGCATCCAATTTGTAGTGTCAGGGAGGCTAGAGGGGGTTTAATTAATGTCTGTGCTCTGGTTTGAAGCCGCGTTCTTGCGGCCCTTTTGGGTTTTCCGTGATTAGAAGAATTGATTTGAAGAGGAAATTACTTGGCGAGGGCGAAGGTGCGGAGGGGGGGGAAGTGTCGGAGGAGCTGGGAGATAATTGACGGGGATAAAAGGGAAGTTGGGAGGAAGCGGCTTTAGGAGATGGTAATAAGGATCTGTGCCAGAGACAAATAAGCGTGGGTTTTGAGTAGAGGGTGGCAGCGGTGCCATGAGATGGGCAGCGACAAGGCAGTGGAGCGTGAATAACGTGAGGCATTGAGCAGGACACATTGGGACAGAACGAAAAGTGGAACGATTTTTTGGGCAAAGCATCCATACATTTACATGTAAAATTAACCCCTTAACGCCCGGTTAACATTTTTTTTTTTTTTCTAAATGATTCCGGAGTCCCCAAACAGCATGCAGCCGCACGGAGACCCGGACTTCTGGGACTTACCAGGTACGTCCTCTGTCACTAAGTGACAGTTTTTGCGGGTCGTCCCTGGTAAGTCCATTGTCGGGATGGGGTTAAAGAGGAACTACCACCAGAGGTAAAGTCGGCCTGCAATAATTAGGTGGCGACTAGCTTAATAATAGTTATATTACCTCTCAGAATGACACGATTCTACAGAAATCCTTAATCTTCCGAGACCGTATGCCAGGCATCAACGCAGACGTCTTTTCTGTGCGCCTGCGCTGTCAGTCCCGGTCTCCATTAAGAAGCATTGCACCGTGCCGAAAGGCTCCGGAAGGGGCTGACGGCACAGGCGCGCAGACTGCACTAACCTGATCGTCAGTCTCTGAATCAGCTCGTTCTGAGTGGTAAAATTATTATTAAGCTAGTAGACATCTGCCTAATTATTGCAGGGCGACTTTAAATATGGTGAAAATTCCTCTTTAACCCCTTGAATGATAGAGGCCTCCAATACTTCTTCTGAGATTAGCGGTCAGGCTTGCGCGCAGACATCTTGGCTTATAGACACCTGTGCTGTACATCCCGGTCTCCTCTAGGAGGCGCTGCATTGTACCTTAAGGTAACAGGAAGTGACTGACAGCACAGGTGCACAGGTGCCTCTGAAGCAAGAAGCCTGCCCGTCAGTCTCAGGAGAAGTAGGATTTCTTCATAACGCGGTAATTATACTCGATAACAGCACTGTTTCTAAGCATATCGCCATATGCCTATTCATTGCGGGGGAGACTTTACTTAGGGTGATAATTCCGCTTTAACCCTTTGAGTGCCAGAGTGGTACGGAATGATTTGCAACGCAATGCATTCCGTGCCACTCTGGCACTCAAAGGGTTAAAATATACATTTGAAATGAGGCATTCACATTTTCATTGACGTGTTAATAGAAAACGTGGCACCGTAAGTTGGAACCTTCAGATCGCCAAAGTGCACCCTGGATTATACCAGTACCTCATTATGTCCCTCTCTGAATGTTATTCAAAAAAATGAAAGCTTAACCCTTTAAGGGGGGGTTGCTTCGCAATGTATTACACAGTTCTCTGGTGGTTAAAAGTTTAAGAGTTACATTTTGAACCCTTGGATTTTAGAGAGGTGTCCAACACATTGTGAAGCAATGCATTGGGCACCACTCTGACATTTGAGGGGTTAAAAGTCCCATTCAAACCAATATGATTTGATGCATTTAGTTTACTCCAGAATTGTTCCTCCATGTATTTGTGCATGTGGCCTTTTATCCAGGCATAAGCTATGTATCTCCTTTCAGACTTTTTTTGGAAGTACAAATACTGGCTCCCTCTTCTGGTCGGGGTCAGATCTCCACAAATGAAGTCTGTGACTTTAAGCCCAAGGCTGGATTTACCTCCCAGGCTCCCGTAGAGAAATCACTGTAGGCGCCCTTAGCTCCGCCCACGGCCACACCCCTGTTCCTCACATGCCCCCCCCCCCCGTTCCAAGACCCATCCACTATTTCCTGGCACAGAAAATACCCTTGGTCTATAATTTAACCCCTTGGTTGCTAGAGAGCTCTCCAATGCATTGCTTTGCAATGCGTTGGAGATTTCACAAGAATCTAAGGGATTAAATAATAGCCTTTAAAGAGGAACATTCACTTAGTATACAGTCGCCCTCCAATAATTAAACATATGGTGACTAGCTTCGTAATAGTTCTATTACGTTCAGAAGTGCCAGGTTAGACTGAGACTGATGGCCAGGTTAGTGCTTTTCCGCACAGTGCAATGCCTCCTAGAGGAGACCGGGACTGACAGCGCAGGCGCGCAGACGTCTCTAAGACAAGATGTCTGCGGTGATGCCTGGCTTCTGGTCTCCAAAGATTAAAGGGATAGTAATACTTCATTATTACTGTCCCCCATGTTGTAGCCCTTAAAATTCTGAATTCAACGATACCAGTGGCATCTTTCAAACCTTTATGGTTTGAGAGATATGCGCTTTTAAAGCTTTGGCTTTTCCCCTGACGTCGGCATTCTATCTGACAGCAAGGGAATCTGGTACTGGGACCAGCGGCGGCTCTGCAGCAGTGCTGAGATCTCCTTATAGAAACAGAAATCCTTCACTAAAATGGTCTTCTACGTCTGCTTGCAAACCAAGCACAAACCAAGCACACATAGAGGACCATTTTAGTGAAGGATATCTGTTTCTATAATGAGATCTCAGCACTGCTGCAGAGCCGCCGCTTGCTCACTGCCCGGATTCCCCTGCTGTCAGATAGAACGCTGACGTCAGGGGAAAAGCCAAAAAGAGGGAACTTTGAAAGCGGATATCTCTCAAACCATAAAGGTTTGAGAGATGCCTCTGGTATCGTTGAATTCAGAATTTTAAGGGCTACAACATGGGGGATAGTAATAATGAAGTATTACTATCCCTTTAAGGATTACTTTAGAATCAGGTACTTCTCAGAGCTAATAGAACTATTATGAAGCGAGTTGCTATATGCTTAATTATTGGATGGCGAATTTATACTAAGTGAAAGTTCCGCTTTAAAGGGGACACTAAGTTTGCTCTGGCCACACCCACAATCCGGAATGTGGGTGTTACCAGCACAGCTGAGTCACCAATCCATATTTACTTCTCTAGGCAGTTCTCTACTCTGTCCATTGGGAAATCCGGCCCTGGTTAAGCCACGGTTTACAATTGTGGCGCTGCAGTCCCAATACGCAACAACATGTCGCTTTGAGGAAACTGGCTGTGTCCATCAAATAACAGTGGAGAAATTTTGGTGCTGTTAAATGACAAAATGAAAATACCCATTGATTTAAATGGGGCCCATTTAACCCCGTGAATGCTAGAGAGCTGGAGACCTCTCTAGCATTCACAGGGTTAAAAAAGCCCCATTTAAATCAATGGGTATATTCATTCCCTCTATGGTGCAGTTGGTTTGCTCCAGAATTCCTCCTTTGTATCTTGCTCAATACGGCCCTTGCTGTCTATGGGGACGGCACACTCAGCCCCTGGAATGTGAACTGTCAGACTTCAATGTGTCTCTGTTCAGCCTCACTGCAGGATCCGTCACACAGCTGCACGGGTCATCTTCCTGACCCCTGAATCAGTTGTCAGACTAATCCGAAGCGGAGCACAGTGCACCCGTGGCTACTAGCTCCACAGATCGGCTCCCACGTGGGCAGACATGCTGAGGAGGAACTAATTGATGATAGCTCCCCTTTAAAGGAACATTAAACTTTTTTTTAATGAAAACATATATTAAAGTACATTTCCTGTTTAGTAAAATAAGGGTACTCACACTGGTTAGAGATGCATATTTCCAGAGTTAGCACCAATTAAACCTGTGTTTTTTTACATTGTCAGTGCCCTCTAGTGGTCAAATTCCAATTAGTTATTCTGTTACATTCTAATGGAGAGGAAAGTCAGTGACATACAGTTCTCCATAGAATGTGATAGAAACTGCTGAGTCACTTCCTGTCAGTTACAACAGTCCAGAAGTAAACACAGTAAATTCACTTCCTGGCTATTTGAACTGTCTTAAATTTTGAATAAAACAACTGACAGCAGAGGTGTTGGTGGGGGGGGGTGACCTTGTTTTACTCAGCCGGAAAAGCTCTATAACAAATTGATTTTCATAAAAAATGTTTACTGGTGCTTTAAAGGGATAGTTGGTCGACACTGTTGGTCGACACGGTGGCGCTTGAAAAGTGCCGGGATCTCGTTACTTACACGGAATCCCTTCATTGGAATGGTCTAAAACGTGTGTCTGAACACTAGGCCTGAACACTAGGCACACGTTTTAGACCATTCCAATGAAGGGATTCCGTGTAAGTAACGAGATCTCTGCACTTCTCAAGCGCCAGCGTGTCGACCGACACTGATCTCCTGCTGACACCTTTACAGCTGTCAGTAGGAGAAATCAAACTTTAAACGCCCGTATCTCTTAAACCATAGCGGTTTGAGAGATACTATTTTTTGCATTTAGATCAGCTTTTTAAGCTCTTGTAAATGCAAAAAAATTTTTTTATACATTACTATCACTTTTTTTGTAGCAATGGAGAAAACAAGGGTGCGTATTATACATAGGTACTCTTGTTTTCCCCTAAATCTTGGGTATAATATACACCTGCGTATTATACACAGGTGCGTATTATACCTGAGAATTTACGGTAACCGATTTATTATTTGACATTACTATTCATTTAAGAGAAAAACATTCCGAGGCTAGGATACCAGTTAATGGGATAGCAATACTTAAAATGCAAAAAAAAAAAATTGTTGTAGGGTTTATCTGCCACTGCTGTAAGGGATTTTATTCAAAAGTTATCACAGCTCAAACTCAAATATTTTTTAGGCAATAGAAAGGGGCAGGAGGGAGAATCTTTTAACTGGATTTTTAAGAAGGCTATCCAGGTAAATGATTGGAAAGACACTTTGAATTATAAAAAATTAAATGGAACCATTGTATATTGCTTTATTATGTGACATTACGATCCCTTTAACCCCTTAACGACCATTGACGGTCATAGTACGTCATGGGTCAATCTGAGTTAACGACCCATGACATACTATGATCGTCATGGAATTCCGGGCTCCCCCCACGGCTGCACGCCGTTCGGGGAGTCCGGAACAGGAATCTGAAAAAAAAAAATTAAAATGCTCCGTGGTCCTTAACTGCGCCGATCGGCCAGTCGTTAAGAGGTTAATGTAGACCTGTTACCTTGAATTCATGAAACCTTCATTCAAAATTGCCTTTGTGTTATGTTAGCCAAACCACCAGCAGATGTATAGTTAGGAGATATTGATACTTTTATTTGTGTATGGTAAGCTTTCTGAGTGTGATGCTGTATGAGTATATGTGCTAATTAACCCTTTGAGAGCCAGAGGGGTACGGAGCGCATTGCAAAGCAATGCGTTGCATACCCCTCTGGCACTCAAAGGGTTAAGATTTGAATGCAGCAGAGAGCACGCTGCATCTTTTGGATCACGTGATACACAGTAGAAGTGGGCTAGCCGGCCAGTCTGCAGCGCGAGCGGAGCCATTCCCGAGCCTGGCTCTTGGAGCCAGCTCCCAAGCCAACTCACCCTTGGCCCAGGTCCCAGCATGCAGGATACAGCAAGGACGCATTACCAGAAGGAGCCGGTGCCTTTCTTGTTTCTGGCTCTCGCTCCTCCCCATGACGCTGAACCTGGTAGAGCCAGGCATTCGGCCCAGCTGAAGCTCTCACCAGTTTGCCCACCATTAATACATAGGCAGTTTTGAATGACGTTTTCAAAAGAAGAACCTTAAAGTGGACCTTTCACCTTAATTCAAGATTGCATATTTGAAAACTGCATTAACCCTTTGAGTGCCAGAGGGGTACAATGCATTCCGTACCCGTCTGGCACTCAAGGGGTTAAAAACTGCCTATGAGTCATGTTCACCAAATAAAAAGCAAATGTATAGTTAAGGAGATCTTCACACTTGGAACAGTATTTTAAAGGGATAGTAATGTCTGTTTTTAAGCAATTGTTATATATTAGATACTAAAAAAAGAAATTTATTGAGGTTCGCCTGCTCTCTCAAACCGTTATGGTTTGAGAGATATACAATGGTAAAGTTCCCCCCTCTCTCCCCTTTCTGAGACGTCAGCTGTAAAGTTGACAAAAGGAGAGTCGAGTCAAGCGACCCACCGGCGGCTCTTCAGCAGAGCCAAAATAGCGATATCTAAAAATAAATACTTTATTGGAACGGTCTACAAAGTGTGCTTGGTTTGCAAGCAATTTGTAGATCGTTCCAATGAAGTTTTATTTTTAGATAACGCTATTTTGGCTCTGCTGAAGAGCCGCCGTCAGGTCGCCTGACTCGACTCTCCTTCTGTCAGCTTTACAGCTGATGTCTCAGAAAGGGGAGGGAGGGGGGAACTTTAACATTGTATATCTCTCAAACCATAACGGTTTGAGAGAGCAGGCGAACCTCAATTAATTTCTTTTTTTTAAATGGTTAGTAATGCACTTATATAAGTTTATGCAGTATTGTAGATGTTAAAAAAATAAAGCATCTGCAGAAAGTCCTATCTCTCTAACCATTATGGTTTGAGAGATATTTGCCGCTAAAGTTCCCCCTTCCCTCCCTTTCCTACATCAGCGCTCTGCTGACAGCAGGAGTTCCCGGTCCTGGGACGAGCCGGCGGCTCTTCAGCAGAGCCGAAATAGCAATATTTAAAAAGAATGATTTCATTGGAACGGTCTACAAAGTGTACCTGGTTTGCAAGCACACTTTGTAGACCGTTCCAATGAAGAAGTTCTTTTTAAATATCGCTATTTCGGCTCTGCTGAAGAACCTCTTCGAGTTGGGCGAGTGGAATCTCCTTCTGTCAGCTTTACAGCGGACATGAGGGAGAGGGGAATTTTAGCAGCTAATTTCTCTCAAACCATAAAGGTTTGAGAGATGGGACTTTCTTCAGATACTTTATTTTTTAACATCTACAATACTGCATTAAATTATATAAAGGCATTACTAACCCTTTAACCCCTTAGTGACAGTCGCGTGCGTACGCGGCTGTCACCTTAACGCCCGTGATACTTTTTTTAAAATGATTCTGGAGTCTCTGAACGGCGTGCAGCCGCATGGAGACCCAGACTTCCGGGACTTACCAGGTACGTCCTCTGTCACTAAGTGACAGTTTTTGCGGGACGTACAGGGTAAGTCAATTGTCACTATGGGGTTAATATCAACAGTATAACAATTGCTTAAAAACAGACATTACTATCCCTTTTAATGTATGCTAATTGTGGTACCTGTTCAGTACCATTGATGTGTCATATGCTAATGAAGCCCTTTTGGTGACGTGTCATATACTAATGAAAGTTTCAGTGATATTTCATATACTAATGAAGCTCTTTGCCGAACCAGGACATTTTCACTTTTCCCAGAAATTAAAGTGTAAATATCTCCTAAACTGTGCATCTGCTGAGCTTTTGGTTAACATGACAGGTAGTTTTGACAGTTCCACTTAATTTGAAATTAGCTTTTTTTAATGTAAAAGTTTTATATATATATACTATTTGAACAGCCCGTTACATGTGCCACTGCCACCTGTCGCGGGGCAGTCACGCGCAGTAAAGACTGCCCGCGCCACGGCTGATACAGAACTGGACGCTCCTTCGGAGCGCCCAGCTCTATATCAGCAGCGGCGCGGGCAGTCTCTACTGCGCATGAGTGCAGCACGCGCAGCAGTGTCTACTGCGCATGTCGCAGCGTTACACACGATTTAGCGAATTATTATATAGGATATATATATATCTATATATATCTCTATATATATATTATATGTTATCTATTCCTGTTTAGTAAAACCAGGGTGCCCTCTCTTCTGGAAGATTTTTCATTCAAAAGTTGTTACAGCTGAAATTTTTTTTTTTCATGTCAAACTGTTTAGCAACAGCGCAACCTACTGCCCTAAAGGCAAACTTTTTTTTTTATATAATGGAAAGTATAATTTCTGAGTTTGTTAATAGATTTGCGGTGTAATTGTGATAGTATAAGGCTGAGTGCACATTTCCACCCAATCAGCCAGGGATGTATTCCTTACATTTGGGTGTAGCAATTTTCTACAGTCCAGCTGATTTTAAATATGGCAAAACAAGCATTCAAGGGGTTAATGGTTCACTATTTAGATCAATGGAAATGCATATGGTGCAGTTTGTGTGCCTCAGAATTGAAGATTGGTCTGGGTGACACAGGTTGGTCTTTCGATGATGACCAGCATCTCTCAGTTGGGAAATGGACACAATCGGTCTTGCATGGTACCAAGAAATGCTTCTTCTGCTGCGTTGCCACGGAAACCAGAGATGTTGCCTGCACAGAGGAAAGGGCAGACATCCCTTCTTCCCACTGTCTAGTGCACCAAGTGATGGAGTGAGATTAGATGGAAAGAGATAATTGAGGGTCACTGCGTTCTGTCTGACAGGCCATCTTCAGAGAGGTTAAAGCACAAGCTCCCATCGTTAGGTGTATGGCACAGAATGAAATTCAGAAAGAAAAAACATGCTCTTGACAACTCCAGGTACTTACAAGATAATCAGCTAAGAGAGTTCTGCCCAAGATTACAGTGCAAGTATCGCTACGATAATACAAAAAAAATTACAATCAGCCTTGTGTCATCTTTGGCTGAAAGTAAGGAATGAAAGAGAGTCAATTTAAAAATCCTGCCACCTTCATTTTTGAAATAAGTCTTGAATTTACCCCCTTTTTTTCTCATACAAGTTGCAATCAAAACTTTGAATCATGCCGTAATTATTTCCTGTCTGGACTACTGTAACCTTGTTCTAATTGGTCTTCCCCCTCACCCCGACTGTTCTCACTTCGGTCTGTTATAAATGTAGCTTCCAGGCGCATCCGCCTCTCTCCTCTAATACTGTCAGCCATTATAATAATTACTTTGATCTACCAGTGCTCAATTTAAAATATTTGTTCTAATGTATTAAGCCATTAGCAATGCTGCAACCAGCACTGTTTCAACAAAGGCAGAGAGACGTAATTGTGTCACAAAACCAACTGCACCATACGACAAATAAACATTACCGTCGACTTAAATGGGGTTTTAACCCCTCGAATGCTACAGCATTCAGATCAATGACAATTTGGTATAAAAAAAAACATTCTCACTGATTCAAACTGGGCTTTTAATCCTTTGAATGATGCAGGCAACCGTTCTTAAAAGAGGCCTTACTGACCTGGAAAAAGTACAGAGACGTGTAAGAAAACTGGTAAAGGGATTGGAGGATCTGAGTTATAAAGACAGACTAGCCAAACTGGGTTTGTTTACGTTAGAGAAGAGACATCTAAGGGGTGATATGATTACCATTTACATGTATATTCCAGGTCAATACAAAGAACTATCCAATTAATTATTTATTCAAAGAGCTGAACAAAAGAAAGAGATGTCATCCATTAAGACTAGATGAGAGGTCGTTTTGACTAAAACAAAGGCAGGGTTTTTTTTACTGTAAGGGCAGTAAATGTATGGAATTCTCAGGATACTGTGCTTGCAGATACTGTAGTTAATTTTAAAAAAAAGTAATGGATGGCTATCGAGCTTAGAACAATATTGAGTAATATGACAGTTGGTTTCAAAGCAGATAGGATGTTGATCCATGGTCATATCCGACTGCCATATTGAGTCAGGATGAACATTTTTATACTTACTTGGAGCTTAAATGGAAATGTCTTCAATATAGGCATATATATGTGTGTGTGTGTGTGTGTGTGTGTGTGTATATATATATATATATATTTTATTATTATGGATCAACAGTATTGATTTGGCATGGGCTGTACTTGATGGGAACATGTCCTTTTTCAGTTTCATCAACTATGTTACTGTTACTATGTAGAGGCCTTCAAAGCAATGCTTTGGAGATCGTATTAGCTCCTCAAAGGTCTAATTTACATCAGGGGGGATTTGAGGAATTTTTATTTGTCCCCAATGGTTTAAAATTACACCACTAGTAACATGGCCCTAAAGTCTGGTGGATCTATGCAGAACAGAGTGCGGCACATTCACAAGAAACAGGGAAGCAATTGATGGGCAATTCAACTACTACACCATATGGGGCCGAATGAAAATGCCCAAAATTTCCCATTGATTTATGTGCACTTTTAAAGTAATAGTAATATTTCATAAAAACAGCAGCTCCAATTAATCTTCATAGTATTTGGGCCATGGAGAGTGTTATTTCAGTACTGTCAGAGTTGTGGTTCAAGAGTAATTGAATGATAAAGTATCCCCCTCCCTCCCCTTTTACCTATTGTAAGCCGCCTCCCCTCAGATGTGGAATCTGGTCACATGACCGGACAAGTCACAGCAAGGGACAATCTTCTTACTTGATCATAAGGAAAACCCTGCCCCCCTTGACAGGTTTTTCCCTTATGATCACTAAAGATTGTCCCTCTCTGTGATCCATCCGGACAGTCTTGCTGCTCTGAGATGAGCAGTGTTACATCAGTAAAAGGGACGGGAGGGGGATACTTTATCATTCAATTACTCTTGAACTACAACTCTGACAGTACTGAAATAACACTCTCCATGTCCCAAATACTATGAAGATTAATTGGACCTGCTTTTATTGTGATACATTACTATCACTTTAAAGGGATAGTAATACTTCGTTTTAACTTTATTTTATTTTGTAGGCATTAAAAAAACATGAAGAATGATATAAGTCTTATCTCTCAAACCTTTATGGTTTGAGAGATATTCACAAGCAAAGTTTCCCCTCCCGCCCCTTTTACCTAGTGTAAGCCATCTCTTCTCAGATGTGGAATCCAGTCCATAGACCAGACAGATAACAGAAGGGGACAATCTTCTTCCTATGAGAAAAATTAAAAACCCTGCCCCCCTTGACAAGTTTTTCAGCTTTTTCCCTTATCTTAATTGAAGATTGTGAATATCTCTTAAACCATAAAGGTTTGAGAGATAAGACTTATATCGTTCTTCATGTTTTTTTAATGCCTACAAAATAAAATAAAGTTAAAACGAAGTATTACTATCCCTTTAAGGTCTTGAATGATGCAGGTGTCAAACTCATTGCGAAGCCATGTGATGGAGATCTGAGCCAAGAGCAATTTTCTAAAAAAGAAAGGTACCACGTCGGCTTGTCACAACTGGAAACTCTCTGGATCTGAGTCACAGACTACGGTGTATATAATTAATTACTGGATCTCTAGGGGATAGAAGGGCTGATTCTCAGAACTCAGTTAGTTCCAATGTAACTCCGCTCACTTCACTGTCAATTCTGCTCACTCCGCCCTTTGCTTTCCCAATCTCTACCCATTTTAAGGGCAAAGCCCACCTCCAAGTCCCACCCATTCTAATCTAGCCCTACCTACATTATGATGAAATTGATGTAATTTGGACACTCCTACCCCAGACCCTAATGGACCTCCGGAGGTTCAAGACAAGAAGGTAGGGCTTATTCTTGGTGACAAAATGCCAAATAAATGTACAGAATCACCTATAAAATATACAGGGTCACTAACCTGGCTAAAAGTCTCAAAGGTGTTTTATTCAAGAGTTATTTCAACTCAAACTTGAATTTCATATGGATAGTTACAGTCAACTGACCAGAACTATCCATAGGATAGTGTAGTAACAGCGCCACTGTACAATTTCAGGTCACTGTGATACTGCAGATATGAGCTGTATTAACTTTTGAATAAAAACACCTTTCAGCAGTCTGAGTACCCTCCTTATACTCAGGAAATAAACACTGCGACATATTTTTGTATCCTTCTAAAGACGTTAATAACGTCTTTCAAGACTACTTTTTTATTTACGTATATCGCCCATGGTGTCCACAGGGCTCAAAATTTCCACTCGCCACTAGCCAATGGCGAGTGAAAATTTAGCCTTGGCGAGTAGAAATTCAGCCCTGGTGGGTATGCTATGGCTTGCAGTGGCACGCCTCCCAAGTGTCCCTCTTTAGGAGGGACAGTCCCTCTTTGAGACCCAAATCCCCCTATCCCTCTTTCCCACCCTGATGTCCCTCTTTTTAGGCGATAAGATTGCATGGTATGTATATATATGTGTATCATATTGCTCTACAGCAATAAAACTCACATTGTTTTTTAAACATCAGTATATGTGTTTATAAATTAGTCTGTGTAAATAAAATACTTTGGTCTTATTATAAGTCATTTATTAGGTTACACAAGGAGATATCAATAGGTCATGAAATAGCCTAAAAATTCTCTTTAATGCCCCGCCCACCAGCCACACACCCCAGCAACACCCCCTAAAACACAAGTGTCCCTCTTTGGCAATTTGAAATGTTGGGAGGTATGCAGTGGCGAGTAACTTTTCAGGTCTGGCTAGTAGCAAAGGACTTCGAATGCTAAAGGGATAGTAATATTTTGTTTTATCTTATTTTATTTTGTAGGCATTAAAAAAACATGAAGAATGATATAAGTCTTATCTCTCAAACCTTTATGATTTGAGAGATATTTACAAGCAAAGTTTCCCCTCCCGACCCTTTTACCTAGTGTAAGCCATCTCTTCTCAGATGTGGAATGCAGTCCATAGACCAGACAGATAACAGAAGGTGGACAATCTTCTTCCTATGAGAACAATGAAAGCCCTGCCCCCCTTGACAAGTTTTTCAGGTTTTTCCCTTATCTTAATTGAAGATTGTCCCTCTCTGCAGTCTACCTGGGCACCTCCCTTCTGATCTGGCTGAGCAGTGCTACATGAGTAAAAGGGGCGGGAGAGGGATACTTTGTCATTGAATTACTCTTGAACTACAACTCTGACAGAACTGAAATAACACTCTCCAAAGTCCAAATACTATGATGATTAATTAGAGCTGCTTTTTATTATGAAAAGTTACTATCCCTTTAAGCCCTGGTGTCTATATTCCATACTTTTTATTTGTTGGGAAAACCCCTTTCTGTAAATGTCGTGTCTGGCGCTGCGCCGGCGTCTGCTCAGTTCTCCTCTTGTGGTCTCTCTCCGCATGTGTCTATAGCCTGTGGGGGTTTGAATAGGAGATGTTTGGTCCCAGAATCCTCAGCAGTTTTTGGAGGAAAGGTGGCGTACACCTGGATGTTTCATCTCTACCCTGTCTGTGTTTTCTCTCTCTTCTCCTGGGTGTCAGGTGAGGGAGCTGGGAGGAGCGAGCGCCTCCGTCAGACTCGCTGATTACAACGCTGTTTTGTTAAGACTTGCACTTTGTACACACACCTCGCTGTGTGGTGAGTCTAATGATTCTGGAGGAGAGCCAACCCCTGGCCCAACAAGAAGGAATTCCTTATGTGTGAGGTAGCGGCAGACCCCTAGGACGGAAAGGGAAGCAAACTGTTCGCATGTTTACGGATCTAACCCTTTGAGTGCCAGAGGGGTACTCAACGCATTGCAATGTGTTGCGTACCCCTCTGGAACTCAAAGGGTTAATGTGGAGCTTTCACTTTGTAGCAAATAGGGATTTTAACAAGTTGAACTTTCTCTTTGTAACAAATTGGAAGTATTGCTTTCAAAACCACTGTTTTGTTGTGTTAGCTGTCTTTAAATGGATAGTAATACTTTGTTTTATCTTTATTTTATTTTGTAGGCATTAAAAAAACATGAAGAACGATATAAGTCTTATCTCTCAGACCTTTATGGTTTGAGAGATATTCACAAGCAAAGTATCCCCCCCCCCCCCGTTCAGCCAGATCAGAAGGGAGGTGCCCAGGTAGACTGCAGAGAGGGACAATCTTCAATTAAGATAAGGGAAAAACCTGAAAAACTTGTCAAGGGGGACAGGGCTTTCATTGTTCTCATAGGAAGAAGATTGTCCCCTTGTGTTATCTGTCTGGTCTATGGACTGGATTCCACATCTGAGAAGAGATGGCTTACACTAGGTAAAAGGGGCAGGAGGGGAAACTTTGCTTGTGAATATCTCTCAAACCATAAAGGTTCTTCATGTTTTTTTAATGCCTACAAAATAAAATAAAGTTAAAACGACGTATTACTATCCCTTTAACCTTTTGAGTGCTTCTCAATACGTTGGACACCACTTTGGCACTCACAGGGTTAAACAAAGACCCTGCGATGCCTTTCGTTGGATACCCCTCTGGCATTCAGAGTGTTAAAACAATAGTTTTTTTTTTTAGTTATTCGACTATATTTGTGTGTGTATGCAAATTAACAAGTACCTACTTGTTACCAAATAAAAGTTCTGCTGTAGAGTGAACTGTCCCTTTAAGGCAAGCTGAGTTTGTTTTAACATTTGGAGTGCCAGAAGTGTATGCAAGGCAGTTGCATACCCTCTGGCATTCAAAGGGTTACAGAGAAGTGAAAACTGCCCATATTTTGTGCTAGCCTCTTGTTTGCAATATAATAGTTTAAGAGAAGTGTGACTTTGTTGTTGGCACAGTCCGGCACTTTATGTTAATTAGATTTTGTGCTGGGCCTGTATTAAAGAGATAGTAATGTTTCACAATAAAAGCAGCTCCGACTAATCTTCATAGTATTTGGGCCATGGAGAGTATTATTTCAATACTGTCAGAGTTGTAAGAGTAATTGAATGATAAAGTATCCCCCTCCCGCCCCTTTTACTGATGTAACACTGCTCACCTCAGAGCAGCAAGACTGTCCAGATGGATTGCAGAGAGGGACAGTCTTCAGTGATTATAAGGGAAAAACCTGTTAAGGGGGGCAGTGTTTTCCTTATGATCACAGTAAGAAGATTGCTGTGATCTGTCCGGTCAAGAGACCAGATTCCACATCTGAGGGGAGGAGACTTACACTAGGTAAAAGGGGCGGGAGGGGAGGGATACTTTATCATTCAATTACTCCTGTACTACAACTCTGACAGTATTGAAATAACACTCTCCATGTCCCAAATACTATGAAGATTAATTGGAGCTGCTTTGTTTTTGTGAAACATTACTATCCCTTTAACCCCTTAAGGACCAGCGGTCCAGGGAAGTTACCTTCCCTTAAGGACCGCTCTGATCCTTGCTGACGCGCCGGTGCGCCGCTTTGAGGCCTAAGAGAGATCACTCCGGTCTTGGAGCGATCAATTGTAGGCCCCGTTTTTACTTACAGTGTTCCTGGTGGAGCGCTGTAAGTAAAAAGTACGTGACGTGCTATGACCGTCACTGGTCCTTAAGGGTATAAGGACCATGACGGTCATAGCACGTCACGTAGTCCTTAAGGGGTTAAGGAAATTCTATACAACTTGTTTATAACAGAATAGAGGATCCCAGCTATATGCAGCCCCAGCATGTTAACCCTCTGTTTTAAAGCTGTGACCAGTGCATCGACTTGCAATATACCCTGGGCATCCATCTGGCATTTAAAAGGGTTAAAGGGATAGTAATACATAATGTGTAAAAAAAAAAAACCCAACAAAAAAATCAAACAATAATAATGATATAAAAAATATATATTATTTTATAACATGTCTGAAACATATCCCCAGAAAAGAATCCAAAGTTTACAATCTTTCCATTGCATTCCCAGAATTCTGTGCAGCATCACGCATATGAAGGCACAAAAAGGAAAGATTGTGAGCCCTGCATTCTTTGCTGGAGACTGGTTTTCTGATCTGTTTCAGGCATGTACTGTAGATGTATATACGCCTGTGTTATATAGGTGCTGTACTCCATACGGTGGAGGGAATTTTGCCTCTATTTAACACACCATAACCCTAGCGCTGGCAGCGTTTGACTTTCCAGCTCAGGCGTGGGGAATCTGTCATCCTACAGATAAATAGATCTTGATGAAATGCATAATGTATTTCATATGTTGTAGGAATATTTGTAATTTTCAGATGCTTAATAATTTCCAATGCCTTTGCTTTTTTTTTCTTTTTTTTTTTTTGCATTATTTGGTAAAATGAGTCATTGCGGTTTATCTGTTGTAGGACACTGTAGGTTGGTTGTGGTTTATCTGTTGTAGGACACTTTAGTTTGATTTAAAGGGGCACTATCACTTAAAAACAACTGGTGATTTTGAAAGCGCTTTAACCCTTTGAGTGCCAGAGAGGCATGCAACGCATGGCACTCAAACGGTTAACCCATTGAGTGACAGAGGGGGCACGCAATGCATTGCTGTGTAGATAGTTAAAAAAAATAGTGTAATGTGGAAAATATGACGATTTAAACTATAATAACATTTGAATGAAGCACCTCCCATTAGTTGTAGTAACTTTGTTTAAAGCGGAACTTTCAGATATTACTACGTCGCCATGCATTCATTAAGCGCGTGGCTCCTAGCTTGGAAATCCATCTCTTACCTTTTAAAAGATTCTAAAGAAATCCTTGCCGTTCTGAGACAGGAACCAAGACTACAGTGTAGACATATTGTCTGAGCGCCTGCGCTGTGAGTCCCGGTCTCCTCTGAGTAGCACTGTTGTGACCGCAAGGTAACCTGAAGGGACTGACGGCGCAGGCACGCAGACAGCACTACCTGCCCGTCAGTCTCCAAACAGCAAAGATTTCTTTAGTATCTGCTATTTTTTTAAAGGTAAGAGATGGATTTCCAAGCTAGTCGTCATGCGCTTAAAGGGGAACTTTCACCTCCGCATTATCATTGTTGTATCCCTTCCTTTGTGTCCCCTCTGTCCATTGCGGTGTTTCTTTTTGCCTACAAATCTGTTTAAATGAAGCAAAAAGATACTTGAATTGTGTACCTTATGACGTTAGGAGCCGCACAGCCTCGCACCGTATGGTGCAGAAGACACTCCCACAGCCTCAGCTCCTTTCACATGCCCCAGCATCCTCCGATGATGGAGGCGTTCTGTTAGTAAGCTGGAGAGAGATCTCATTGGCAGAGATCGATATCTAGCCAATGAGATCTCTCTCCAGCTTACTAACAGAACACCTCCGTCATCGGAGGATGCTGGGGCAAGTGAAAGGAGCTGAGGCTGTGGGAGTGTCTTCTGCACCGTACGGTGCGCGGCTGTGCGGCTGCTAGCGTCATCGGGTATAAAATTCAAGTATCTTTTTGCTTCATTTAAACAGATTTGTAGGCAAAAAGAAACACCGCAATGGACAGAGGGGACACAAAGGAAGGGATACAACAATGATAATGCGTAGGTGAAAGTTCCCCTTTAATGAACGCATAGCGACTTAGTAATAGCTGAAAGTTCAGCTTTAACTGCTATGCATGTGAAGTGATACTTCCTGTTTAAAATGGACCAATCGCCTTGAGTTAAATTCTGCATATTTAAAAACCTCATTCAAAACGACCTATGTGTTATATTCGTTGAGAGACCAGCAGATGCATAGGTTGTGAGATATTGATACTTTTATTATTGAAAAAGTAAAAGTCTCTGGTGTAGCACGGAACCTAAGCAGCATATGAAAAGCCTGATTAGCATAAATTAGCATATGCTGCTGCACTCAGTCAGCTCATCATACGGAAAATAAAAGTATCAATATCTCTTAAACTCTCTATCTGCTGATCTTTTGGCTAACGTGATACACTTGCCGTTTTTAATGGAAATGTCAAATATGCTCTTGAATTCAAGGATACAGGTCCACTTAAATCCTTTGCGTACCAGAGTCGTGTGCAACACATTGCTTTGCAATGCGCTGCATACCGCCTCTGGCACTCAAAGGGTTAAAGGTTGCGATTGATTTCCTTCTCACGAGACACAGATAAGGGTTTCCAGCGCAGCTCAGCTTGAACGCCCCCCAGAACAATGGAGGTGACTGTGTTGTTGCCGCTCTTGCAGTTATCTGTGTGTGTGTGTCAGCGTGCCCCATGCGTCCCTCTCAGCAGTGATGGATGGGGACACCCTATAAAGAGATTATTTATCTGATGCAGTGCTCAGTGTGGGATCTGCAGCCGGCACCCTGAGATGAACCTTGGCTCTGATGCCCGCCTCTCTCTCCCTGCTAGGATTCTTCCAGAAATATTAATGCCATTTCCCGTCTCCACTCCTGCCGCAGAACTTATTATGGTAATTCTGTTAGCGGAGACAAATGAGCAGCCGCTGAGTTCTTATAAAGGGGAGATCTCTGTGTCTCCCTTATCTTACTCGTGGCAGGCAGTCCAAACTGTTATGTTCATTAACCCCCTGGATGCTAGAAAGATCTCAGAAGCATTGTGATGGAGGCTGCACTACCAATCAGTGGCTTAAAGGGATAGTAATACTTAATATGTAAAAAACTATATATTATAGTGTTTATCCCCCGAGTAAAAAAAAAGGGTACTCTCACTGCTGAAAGGAGTTTTATTCAAAAGTTATTACAGCTTACAGTTGAAATTTTTTAGGTGCATTATCAAAGTGGCCAGAAATTGTAGAATGGTGCTGTTATTACACCATCCTATGGACAGCTCTGGTCCGTAGGACATAAATCTCCATAGGATGGTGTAGCAATAGCGCCACTGTACAATTTCAGGCCACTGTGATATTGCACCTAAAAAATTCAACTTTGAGCTGAAATAACTTTTGAATAAAACACCTTTCAGCAGTGGGAGTACCCTTGTTTTACTCAGGGGGATAAACCCTACAACATGTTTATTTTTACATTTTAAGTATTACTATCCCTTTAAAAATCCACACTTAACCCGTTGAGAGCCAGAGGGCTGCCCAGTGCATTGAAAAGCAATGCTTTGGCGGACTCTCTAGACTTCAAGGGGTTAAAGGGATAGAGCCGAAATAGCGCAATATAGAAATAAATACTTTATTCGAATGGTCTACAAAGTGTGCTTGCAAACCAGGCACACTTTGTTGACCGTTCCAATGAAGTATTTCATTTTAGATTTCAGTATCTCTGCTCTGCTAAAGAGCCACAGGATGGTCCCAGGACCAGAATCTGCTTCTCTCAGCTACATGGCAGACTTCTGTAAAACAGGAACTTTACATGCTTCGATCTCTTGAGAGATGGGACATACCATATCGTATTCATATTTTTAATATCTACAATGTTAAAAATAGTTAAATCTAAGTATTACTATCCCTTTAAAAGCCACATTTAATCAATAGGAATTTTCTGATTGTTTTGTTTGGTTACACTTTTTGTATTCTGCAGTATACAAATGTCCCAGTGCACCTTGGCCTATATCCAACATGGCTGAGTAGCTGACAGCGCCTCTTTATAACACCGTCTTAGTCATGTGTAATAGGTTATCATCCCTGGAAAGAACCTGAGATTGATGGATTATTGGGAAGGTCCTTTGAACTGTGCACCTGTTGCTCTACCTTCTTAAAGCAGGACCGGTCACCCTCAGTTAAATTTAGTTCATTTTGAAGAGAAGTCAAAACTGCCTATACATTATATTCTTCATTTATCTGGATATGTAAAAGAAAATACCTACATCTTCACACAAACTCAGGGGCGGCAGTAAGGAGGAGATATTCAAATCTCCTCAATACTGCTTTTTGTGGACATAGACAGGGGCAGCCCCTGACTACTCCTGTGAAAATATCTGCAAGGACTTGCCCCGCTCTCAACATCCAATACTAAAACACAAACAGCATGGCTCCCCGCATAAAGCACTAACCGCCCGCCTGCCGGCAAAAAAAAAAAACGCTACCGTAGTGGCTAATATTCTGATCTCTACTGTCCTCTATTACAAAGCGACTCAGTATCCAAACAACCTATGGTAAGCACACAACCAAAATTATGCATAAAGGTTTAAAGGGATAGTAATATTTAATAATAAAAGCAGCTCTAATTAATCATCATAGTATTTGGACTTTGGAGAGTATTATATCAATACTGTCAGACTTGTAGTTCAAGAGTAATTCAATGACAAAGTGTCCCCCTCCTGCCCCTTTTACTGATGTAACACTGCTCAGCCAGATCAGAAGGGAGGTGCCCAGGTAAACTGCAGAGAGGGACAATCTTCTTCCTAAGAGAACAATGAAAGCCCTGCCCCCCTTTACAAGTTTTTCAGGTTTTTCCCTTATCTTAATTGGAGATTGTCCCTCTCTGCAGTCTACCTGGGCACCTCCCTTCTGATCTGGCTGAACAGGGGGGGGATACTTTGCTTGTGAATATCTCTTAAACCATAAAGGTTTGAGACATAAGACTTATATCAATCTTCATGTTTTTTTAATGCCTACAAAGTAAAATAAAGTTAAAACGAAGTATTACTATCCCTTTAAAGTTTTCTTTTTTATTAACGAGATCAGGCTGTGCTGGAGAGCCGCCTGAAAGTCGTACGACTCTCTTCCCTGCAGTCAGCTAGAACGCTGACTACGGGGAAGGGGGAGGGAGAGGGCAACTTTAGAAGCGTTCATCTCTCAAACCATAAAGGTCTGAGAGATGACACTGGGGGCAATACGCTTCTTTTTACAAGGGCTTTAATATAGGGATTTGTAATACTGAAGTATTACTGTCCCTTTCAAGGTACGGCTTAGTTGCTTGCCGGATATGGTATAGATTGGTTTTGGGGAACGGAGAGGGGGATGGTGGGTAATTTGTGGGGTGTACTGTACTGTGGGTTTTGACTAACCTATATGTGGGTTATATTTGCAAGACATGATTGCAGTCATTTTGATACATACCAATAAATATTTGTACTGGTTTATGAGCGCCTGTAGGAGACTTAATTTTTTCTATATATGTATCTAGGTACAAAACGACTCAGGTCTGGAATGTAAACGTGCTGGTTTCCACGTATATTCACCTAACGGTGATACGCGCTTCCTTCAATAGTCACGTTAAAGAGTCAGAGAGGCAAGTCGATTATCCTGTAACGTATCCCTCCTGTCTTGTAATTTGGATATAATAATTTGCAATTAAAGGGATAGTAATACTTTGTTTTATCTTTATTTTATTTTGTAGGCATTAAAAAAACATGAAGAACGATATAAGTCTTATCTCTCAAACCTTTATGGTTTAAGAGATATTCACAAGCAAAGTATCCCCCCCCCGTTCAACCAGTTCAGAAGGGAGGTGCCCAGGTAGACTGCAGAGAGGGACAATCTTCAATTAAGATACGGGAAAAACCTGAAAAACTTGTCAAGGGGGGCAGGGCTTTCATTGTTCTCATAGGAAGAAGAGTGTCCCCTGCTGTTATCTGTCTGGTCTATGGACTGCATTCCACATCTGAGAAGAGATGGCTTACACTAGGTAAAAGGGGCAGGAGGGGAAACTTTGCTTGTGAATATCTCTCAAACCATAAAGGTTTGAGAGATAAGACTTATATCATTCTTCATGTTTTTTTAATGCCTACAAAATAAAATAAAGTTAAAACGAAGTATTACTATCCCTTTAAAGAGGAATAAGGAACTGCAGCAATGGGCTCTGTAGTCCAAAAACTCTCAGTGACTTTTGAAGGAAGCCCCGTATCACCGCAGGTGAATCTAAGTGCAAACCAGCAACTCAGCAAAGCGGAGATAACGATGTGTAGAAAGAAATACTTCACAGGAACCGTCTACAAAGTGTGCTTGCAAACCAGGCACACTTTGTAGACCATTCCAATGAAGTATTTCTTTCTACATAGCGTTATTTTGGCTCTGCTGAAGAGCCGCCTCGAGTCAGCTGAGAAGAATCTTCTTCTGTCAGCTTTACAGCCGTGCCACACTACCACACTGATAGCTTCTAATATAAATGTTGTTTGGGAAACTCCTCTTTGTTGGTGGCGCAGTCTGGCATTTCATGCTGATTCGTTTATGTGTTAGGCCAACATGACCACACATTGGGGAGAGATGCACTATGTCAGTGCTTTCCAGGCTCTGTGTTGCGACACGTTAGTGTGTCGGCTGCAGTGTGTAGGTGTGTCACAGGCAAAGATGCCATTTACACAGAGTGAGATTGTCATTCAACCCAACCACGAGCTACACTGGGAGCTGAGTTAAAACACTACTACTTAATGGTCGCATTTACACAGCGGGAGATTGCCTTCGTGTGCTGCATACAGCTGGAGCACCATAAAAGATTTGTAACAGCTGGAGTGCCTCCGTGTGCTGCATACAGCTGGAGCTCCATAAAAGATTTGTAACGGCTGGAGTGCCTCCGTGTGCTGCATACATAATATGTATGCAGCACACGGAGGTACTCCAGCTGTTACAAATCTGTTGGCACTTCAGCTGTTACAATCTTTTGAGATTCCACCTCCTCTATACCTCTGCCCTCTCTTTGGGCTGCCAGGCTGGAGTGTCCCTGTGCTCCAAGGCTGCTTTTCACGTGGCTGCTGCTTCTGCTTGTGGTGCTGATGAGACAGGAAAGACGGACAGTACTTCTAAAATCAGTTATGCGCCATCTATTTACTAATGCAACATGAGAATCTTGCACTTATATGTAGTGCAACATTCTCATGTTGCCATTTTAAAACCACATGACATGCTTAATGCCTTCTGCAGTATAAATTAAAGGGTTTCATGAGATATGTTGTATCCCCATACATCTGCTTATTACAATTTATGTATGTGTCCATATCTCTTATAAGGGATTATTAGTTTAACCTCTGGTTTGCTAACAAAATTGAATTACTGAGTCACAAAATGATGCATGTCTAAAAAGCGTGTCACCAACATGATAAGTTTGGAAAGCTCTGCACTCTGGTATAATAAAGAGGTAATGAAGCTGAAATTTACTTCTCCATTGATATCACTTCTCCAAGTGGGAGAGATCTTATTGTATAGACTATAGAATAACACAGAAACTGGAGAAGTGATATCACTGGAGAAGTCATCTCCGCTTTATCACCTCTTAGTGCATAACCCCCATTGTGCTATGAATGAATATAGGTAGAGGCCACAACTGGGGGGGGTGTCTAATAGCGCAACGAGCGGTACGTTAGACTTAGATCAAAACAATTAGCATATACTCGCAGCTAATTAACATAAAGTGACGTGTCGTGGCAACAAAACGAAAGGTTAGTTTCTCAAAAGCAATTTATTTTACAGAAAATAGCTAGAACCACATATAGGCAGATTTTAACCCTTCGATCACCGGAGAGGCACCCAACACATTGCTAAGCCGGCACTCGGAGGGTTAATAATCTGTAAAAACAAACTAAAACTCTTTGAACGACAGTGGAAAATCCAATTCATTATGGAGCAATGTGGTGTACACTTACTTGTAAAGGGTTAATTGTTATCTCCATCCTACACTGTGATTTTCCATCATTACTCGGTTATTATTAGAGTAGTAAACTAGGTAGGATGTTAACTTGTCCCTTAAAGTGTCAATTGTATTATCAACTCTCCATTTGAATCATATAACACACTTATCGTTGATAAAGTGATAATTTCATTACTAATTGTGACCTTTAGCAAAGCACTGTGATAGTCATACACTGCTAAATTGTAAGCTCTGTAGCAGAAATTCATCCTGCTGTTCTTAACCTTTCCAGGCATAATTCAATTAATTATGGCAGCTGATCTATTAAATATAATTAGTTCACGTATTTTCATGATTCAAGTTAGCCTCCTAAATCTATGGATTCTACTACATCCAATTTATCAGCCCTCTGAAACATACATTTTTTGGAATCACTTAGTGGTGACACAGAGATATTATTGTGTCAGGATTAGCTGTGTAACAGAGGCGTTAGCCATTAAAGAGATATTAAAGGAATAGTAATACTTAAGATGTAAAAAAATATATGTGCAATATCACAGTGGCCTGAAAATTTACAGTGGCGCTGTTGCTACACCATCCTAAGGAGATTTATGGTCTATGGACCAGAGCTGTCTGTAGGATGGTGTAGCAACAGTGCCACTGTAAATTTTCAGGCCACTGTGATATTGCACCTAAAAATTACAGTTTGAGCTGTTTTTTTATAAAATATCTCTCAAGAGTGAGAGTACCTTGTTTTACTCAGGAGGATAAACTACATTGCCCTCACATTACCCACATCATCTCCAAATTGCCCCCCACCATCTCCACACTGCCCCCATCATCTCCACATTGCCCCCCATCATTTCCCCCCATCTGCTCCAACTTGCCTCCCATCATCTTCACATTGCCCTCACATTTCCCCTCATCATCTCGAAATTGCCCTCACATTTCCCCTCATCTGCTCCAACTTGCCCCATCATCTCCACATTGCCTCACATTGCCCCCCATCATCTCCACATTGCCCCCCATCACCTCCACACTGCCCCATCATCTCCACATTGCCCTCATCATCTCCACATTGCCCCATCATCTCCACATTGCCCTCACATTCCCTCCCATCATCTCCACATTGCCCTCACATTACCTCCCATCATCTCCACATTGCCCCGTCATCTCCACACTGCCCTCACATTGCTCCCATCATCTACATATTGCCTCATTATCTCCGCATTGCCCTCACATTTTCCCCCATCTGCTCCAACTTGCCCCCACATCATCTCCACATTGCCCTCACATTTCCCCCATCAGCTCCACTTTACCCCCATCAGCTCCACTTTGCCCCCCATCAGCTCCATATTGCTGCCCATCAGATCCATATTGCCCCCATCAGCTCCATATTGCCCCCTGTGTCCGTTTCCTACCTCCCTGGTGGTCCAGCGGCCTGGCAGGAGAGGTCTATGGCTGCTGGAGCTCCTGTGCGGTCTTCTCTTCAGTAATGCAGAGTGCTGGGAGATGATGTCATGGAGATGATGTCATGGACATGATGTCATCTCCCAGTGCTCTGCGTTACTAAAGAGCCGATGGCGACGAGGGAACTCAGTAGCTACAGGTCTGTGCCGAAAAAGGCACAGACCTGACCGTGTGGCAGTGCCGGGCGAGGGAGTCCTGCTAGCAGGAACGGTGTTCCTGCTCTGGAAAATGTACAGGAACGCCGTTCCCACGAATTCCTGCAGGACTCGATCCCTAGGAGGTAGCTTACACTAGGTAAAAGGGGTGGGAGGGGGATACTTTATCATTCAATTACTCTTGAACTACAACTCTGACAGTATTGAAACAACGGTCTCCATGGCTCAAATACTATGAAGATTAATTGGATCAGCTTTTATTATGGAACATTACTATCCCTTTAAACCCCCGTTTACATCAATGGAATTTGTATTTTTTGCCATACCATACACTTGATTTTCTACAGAATTTCTCCAGTTAATCTTAGAACGATCAGTCGCTTGGTATCCCATACACACACACAACACACAGTCACATCATACACCACCTGTCTACATATCAGATCCATCCGCATCTCTCACTCCTAGCAACCCCGCACATGTCACCTTGTACCTGGTACACGCACGGGGGTAGGAGGAGAAATTAAAAATCCAATAATGATTTCACGCTTCGGAGGTGAGACGTGTGTCAGGCCTGGATCCTGCTCTAGAAACGACTTATAGGAAATATGTCCAGGGCGGTGTTAAAACACTTTGGGTGCCAGACAGGTATTCAATGCTTTGAGACATAATAACTCTCTGGTATTCAAAGGGTTAAGCCATTGATGGGCCTAGGTAAAGCAGAAATTAGTGACACCTCCCCCCCCGAACTAGCCCTTGTGCGCTAGAAAGTTCTCCCAACGCATTGCAGAGCAGTGAGTCTGGGACCTCTCTAGCATCCAGTGAGTTAACTCTTTGAGTGCCAGAGCGGTACGGAATGCATTGCATTCCGTACCTCTGTGGCACTCAAAGGGTTAAATAACAATTATGTCTGTTTCCCCCCACCACTAAATGTAAATTCTTAACCCTTAGAGTGCCAGAGAGGTATACCTCTGGCACTCAAAGGGTTAAAAAAAAAAAAAAAGTAACGGTTTTTAATTTAAATTACACACACACACACACACACACACACACACGTATCTATAGGATATGGGTCTTTAACCCTTTGAGCACCAAAGAGCTATCCGATGCATTGCAATTTGTTGGATACTTCTTTGGCACTCAGAGGGTTAACCTTTGAGCAGTACAACTCTTATCCCACTGATAGGATAGTCTTCTTTCAAAGGATATTACAGCTGGAATATGTGAAGGAGCATACCTGGGACCTCTCGGTTTTGACACTGAGACTCTGGTTCCTGCAGTTGGTTACCGGGTCTCCATGGACCAAGGCTGATCCTCCGGGAGGTGAGGAGGTTTCCTATGAAACTCTGCCCACTGCTCCCTCTTCTACCCACTTCTTCTCCTTCCCACCCTGTTCCTCCCACTTCCCACCCACTTCTCCTCCTTCCAATCCTGTTCCTCCCACTTCCCACCCACTTCTCCTCCTTCCCACCCTGTTCCTCCCACTTCTCCTACTTCTCACCCTGTTCCTTCCACTTCCCACCCACTTCTCCTCCTTCCCACCCTGTTCCTCCTACTTCTCCTCCTTCCCACCCTGTTCCTCCAACTTCCCACCCACTTCTCCTCCTTCCCACTCTGTTCTGCCCACTTCTCACCCACTTCTCCTCCATCCCACCCTGTTCCTCCCACTTCCTGCCCACTTTTCCCACATCCTGCCTTGTTCCTCCCACTTCCCGCCTTTTTCTCCTCCTTCCCACCCTGTTCCTCCCATTTTCCACCCAATTTTCCTCCTTCCCACCCGGTTCCTCCCACTTCCTGCCCACTTCTCCTCCTTTTCCCACCCACTTCTCCTCCTTCTCACCCTGTTCCTCCCACTTCCTGCCCACTACTCCTTTTCCCGCCCACTTCTCCTTCTTCCCACCCTGTTCCTCCCATTTCCCACCCAATTTTCCTCCTTCCCACCCTGTTCCTCCCACTTCCCCTCCTTCCCACCCAGTTCCTCCCACTTCCTGCCCACTTCGCCTCCTTTTCTCACCCACTTCTCCTCCTTCTCACCCTGTTCCTCCCACTTTCTGCCCACTATTCCTTTTCCCGCCCACTTCTCCTCCTTCCCACCCTGTTCCTGCCCACTTCTCAACATTTTCCCACCCACTTCTCCTCCTTCCCACCATGTTCCTCCCACTTCCCACCCACTTTTCCTCCTTCCCCCCCACTTCTCCTCCTTTCCACCCTGTTCATCCCACTTCCACCCACTTCTTCTCCTTCTCACCCTGTTCCACCCACTTCCCGCCCACTTTATTATATAGCCCTTTAAGCCCCACCCTACTTTCTATTAAGCCCCACCTCTTTGTGATGGAAATCATGTCATTTTTATCTTCCTACTGGTACCACATGAGTCCCCTCTGTAGATTCTAGAAGAAAAGGTTCCCAGGTATGTAAATGAGTTTCACTGGATAGTGACACAAGGCTTTGAACGAGGAAACAGAGGAAGCGCACCCGCCCATCATTCTGTTGTATTTATTTCCTAATCCAACATTTCATGTCCAGAACATTACGTTCATTGTGGTTCAACCCATTTGTGAAGACTGGAAATCTCTTGTCTTGATGTGGTCAAGTCTGCGTGCGTTCTCCTTAACAAGCACCTTGGCACGGTGGCAACCTTGATTTCCAATGCCTTGCGTTGTGCCAGTACTGCAAATGGTGCTTCAGAGAGTGTTTCGGGGGCCATAGGCACAAGGGACAAGTGGTGGAAGTATGGTGAAATTATTGTGAATCACAATGGCACAATCAACTTCCCCATAAGAAACAAATTCACGTTGAATAAAAGGATCTTTTAAGCCCTTCAGCGATAGAGAGGTCTCCAATGCATTACTTTGCATTTAAGGGGTTAAAAACCCTATTTAAATGTATAGAATTCTTTTCCCCTAATTGGTTTGCCCCAAAATTGTTTGACTTATTCCTTTATTTGTAGGGCCCTGTATTTGGTAACCGTGCATTAAACAGTACATAGAGCACTTACTGGGTTCCACTCAGTAAGATAATACATACCTCCCAAGTGTTCCCCTATAGGTGATATTAGGGGTCTGTACCTCCCAAGTGTTCCCCTATAGGTGATATTAGGGGTCCGTTCCTCCCAAGTGTTCCCCTATAGGTGATATTAGGGGTCTGTACCTCCCAAGTGTTCCCCTATAGGTGATATTAGGGGTCCGTTCCTCCCAAGTGTTCCCCTATAGGTGATATTAGGGGTCTGTACCTCCCAAGTGTTCCCCTATAGGAGATATTAGGGGTCCGTTCCTCCCAAGTGTTCCCCTATAGGTGATATTAGGGGTCCGTACCTCCCGAGTGTCCCTCTTTAGGAGATATTAGGGGTCCATACCTCCCAAGTGTCCCTCTTTAGGAGATATTAGGGGTCTGTACCTACCAAGTGTCCCTCTTTAGGAGATATTAGGGGTCCATACCTCCCAAGTGTCCCTCTTTAGGAGATATTAGGGGTCCGTACCTCCCAAGTGTCCCTCTTTAGGAGATATTAGTGGTCCATACCTCCCAAGTGTCCCTCTTTAGGAGATATTAGGGGTCTGTACCTACCAAGTGTCCCTCTTTAGTAGATATTAGGGGTCCGTACCTCCCAAGTGTCCCTCTTTAGGAGATATTAGGGGTCCGTACCTCCCAAGTGTCCCTCTTTAGGAGATATTAGGGGTCTGTACCTACCAAGTGTTCCTCTTTAGGAGATATTAGGGGTCTGTACCTCCCAGATGTCCCTCTTTAGGAGATATTAGGGGTCCGTACCTCCCAAGTGTCCCTCTTTAGGAGATATTAGGGGTCCGTACCTCCCAAGTGTCCCTCTTTAGGAGATATTAGGGGTCTGTACCTCCCAAATGTCCCTCTTTAGGAGATATTAGGGGTCCGTACCTCCCAAGTGTCCCTCTTTAGGAGATATTAGGGGTCTGTACCTACCAAGTGTTCCTCTTTAGGAGATATTAGGGGTCTGTACCTCCCAAGTGTCCCCTCTTTAGGAGATATTAGGGGTCCGTACCTCCCGAGTGTCCCTCTTTAGGAGATATTAGGGGTCCATACCTCCCAAGTGTCCCTCTTTAGGAGATATTAGGGGTCTGTACCTACCAAGTGTCCCTCTTTAGGAGATATTAGGGTCCATACCTCCCAAGTGTCCCTCTTTAGGAGATATTAGGGGTTCATACCTCCCAAGTGTCCCTCTTTAGGAGATATTAGGGGTCTGTACCTACCAAGTGTCCCTCTTTAGTAGATATTAGGGGTCCGTACCTCCCAAGTGTCCCTCTTTAGGAGATATTAGGGGTCTGTACCTCCCAAGTGTCCCTCTTTAGGAGATATTAGGGGAACATACCTCCCAAGTGTCCCTCTTTAGGAGATATTAGGGGTCTGTACCTCCCAAGTGTCCCTCTTTAGGAGATATTACGGGTCCATACCCCCCAAGTGTCCCTCTTTAGGAGATATTAGGGGTCCGTACCTCCCAAGTGTCCCTCTTTAGGAGATATTACGGGTCCGTACCTCCCAAGTGTCCCTCTTTAGGAGATATTAGGGGTCCGTACCTCCCAAGTGTCCCTCTTTAGGAGATATTAGGGGTCTGTACCTACCAAGTGTCCCTCTTTAGGAGATATTAGGGGTACATACCTCCCAAGTGTCCCTCTCTAGGAGATATTAGACTGTAAGCTCTCACGAGCAGGGCCCTCTGATCCTCCTGTTCTACACATCTGATTGTACTATTTAATACCTCTGTATGTCTATTCCCCAATTGTACAGCGCTGCGGAATTAGTTGGCGCTATATAAATAAAGAATAATAATAATAATAATAATTAGGGGTCCATACCTCCCAAGTGTCCCTCTTTAGGAGATATTAGGGGTCTGTACCTACCAAGTGTCCCTCTTTAGGAGATATTAGGGGTCTGTACCTCCCAAGTGTCCGTCTTCAGGAGATATTAGGGGTCTATATCTCCCAAGTGTCCCTCTTTATGAGATATTAGGGGTCCGTACCTCCCAAGTGTCCCTCTTTAGGAGATATTAGGGGTACATACCTCCCAAGTGTCCCTCTTTAGGAGATATTAGGGGACCATACCTCCCGAGTGTCCCTCTTTAAGAGATATTAGGGGACCATACCTCCCGAGTGTCCCTCTTTAAGAGATATTAGGGGACCGTACCTCTTGAGTGTCCCTCTTTAGGAGATATAATGTAGAAAGTCTATACAATCTAATTTAGGCCTGGATTATGTTTCAGACAAGTCTGTATATCAATGCATTTTTTTTCTAGTTCGGGAGATTTTCCAGAATAAGACATTTTATATTGGCGGGTTTATTTGATACATGTAATTTAGAGTTTGGTTTTTCTACGGTAGTCAGAGCTTTTGCTAACAGTTTGATTAAAAAAAAAAAAAAAAAAAAAAAAGAGTTTTAATAACTTTTCATTGATACATCATTGAAATATCCGACAGCATTTCATTTTTCATAAAAACCTTTCTGTTTCTTTAACTTTTTGTTAAAATGTCAGCAAAGAAGTCCAGATGCCTGTGTTGTCTCTGTGTTTTAGTGAGTGTCTCTGCTGGGGGCACATGAGAAGTTAGTGTTCCTGTAGTCTCAGCGGGAGGCAGATAAGAGATATGTGTCCCGATGACTTTTTGGAAGGGGTCAGATGCAGTCATTAGCAGTGTCTCAGTAGGAGAGCGCATACAAGATCATTTCTGATATGCGAGTGGGAGGTAGATGAAAGATGTGTCTCCCAGTGTCTTGTTGGAAGGGGTCGGGTGCAGTCATTAGCGGTGTCTTAGTAGGGGAGCGCATACAAGATGATATCTGATATCCAAGCAGGAGGTAGGTGAAAGGTATGTGTCCCCGATGGCTTTCGGAGAAGGGAAAAATGTCACTGTAGATTGGATGATACCTTTCAAAATATTCTACCTCTACCTGCTGTAACATTTATAATTTGGTTTCTTTTAAAGGGATAGTAATACTTCGTTTTATCTTTATTTTATTTTGTAGGCATTAAAATAACATGAAGAACGATATAAGTCTTATCTCTCAAATCTTTATGGTTTAAGAGATAGTCACAAGCAAAGTTTCCCCTCCTGTCCCTTTTACCTAGTGTAAGCCATCTCTTCTCAGATGTGGAATCCAGTCCATAGACCAGACAGATAACAGAAGGGGACAATCTTCTTCCTGTGAGAACAATGAAAGCCCTGCCCCCCTTGACAAGTTTTTTAGGTTTTTCCCTTATCTTAATTGAAGATTGTCCCTCTCTGCAGTCTACCTGGCCACCTCCCTTCTGATCTGGCTGAGCAGTGTTACATCAGTAAAAGGGGCAGGAGGGGGATACTTTGTCATTCAATTACTCTTGAACTACAACTCTGACAGCATTGAAATAACACTCTACAAGGCCTAAATACTATGATGATTAATTAGAGCTGCTTTTATTATGAAACATTACTATCCCTTTAAGGCACCGGAAGGGACTGATGACGCAGGGGTGCAGCTCTAAAGCAAGAACCCTGGCTGTCAGTCTCCGAAGAATAAGGATTACTTCAGAACTGGGCAGGCCCGGACTGGTCATTGGGCATACCGGGCATTTGCCCGGTAGGCCGGTCCGGGCGTTTAAAAAAAAAAAAGAATCATTAAACGAGTTTATGTCGTCTTTCACTTTCTGAAAGATGGCCACCTCGTTGCAAGTTTCCTGGTGGGCGGGCAATCAACGGTCGGCATTGCAGCACACGACACGTGATTATAAGCTCCGCCCATGATGAGCACCCATGGGCTGCTCAAGAAATAAAAATGGGCTGCTCAGCCTTAAATGCCCGGACCTAATTTTTGTCCCAGTCCGGTCCTGGAACCGGGTAATTATGAGAGAAAATAGCACTATTATGAAGTTAATCACCATATGCCTAATAATTGGACGGCGACTTTATAGAGGGTGAGCGTTCCGCTTTAAAGGATAACTAACATCACCACATAGTAACCCCACCGCTTACCACACAATGACTAGAAAATCCTAATGGCCTCTATGAATTTTTCGCCACTGCTTTGTTCAAGAGAGAACATTTTAAACAGTCCTGGATGATGGATCCGTGGAGGCAGCCATGACAGTTTTTTTAAATCAAAAGCCTACTGAACCCTTAACCATTTGAGTGCCAAATGGTTAAAGGTCCAGAAGAGTGTGAGATACATTGCGAAGCACTGCGTTGTTTATTCCTCTGGTATTTACGGGGTTAAGATTACCATGTGCAGAGCTTCAGATTCTGTGGTCCTGTTAGCAACTGTCATGTCCGCCTCCATGGACCTGATATCCAGGATTAATTGAAGAAGTTATCTCTTGATCTAAGGCACAAGAGCAAAATTCTTAGGGGTCATTAGAATTTTCTGGCCATAGTAAGATAATTAGTGGGGTTATTAAGAGATTTTATTTGTCCTTTAAATGTTCTCGATTGCAGGGCCTGGATTTCCCACTTGGTAGAGCAGGCAACTGCATGTAGCTCCAAATTGTGAGGGGCGGTGCCTCACCTCTACTGTCCACACCCACATTCCAAATTGTGGGTGTGGCCAGAGAAATCTCAATGTTCCTGCACCAGCGTGATACCCCTTTAAAAGGTATTATTTATTGCCAGCTTGGCAACCAACAAAGGGGGTTAATGCCTTTTATTAGCTTTTCTTGTTACAGACCAAGGGTATTTTCTGTACCAGGAAAATAATGGATGGGTCTGGAGGTGCAGCCATGCGAGAAACAGGGGTGTGGTCTTGGGTGGAGCTAATGGCACTTAAAGGGATAGTAATATATCAATTAAAGGAGCAGTAAACTTTTTTTTATGAAAACAAATATTTTATAGAGCATTTCCTGCTGAATAAATCAAGGTCACTCCCATCGCTGTCATGTGTTTTATTCAAAATTTATAGCAGTTTAAATAATCAGGAAGTGAATTTACTGTGTTTACTTCCTAATAGTTCTAACTGACAGGAAGTGAATTTACTGTGTTTACTTCCTGATAGTTCTAACTGAAAGGAAGTGAATTTACTGTGTTTACTTCCTAATAGTTCTAACTAGGGTTGCCACCCAGCCGGTATTTTACCTGCATGCTGGTAAAAAATTGGCTTCTGTCCAATGTTAAGTCTATGGAGGGATGCCATGGCCGGTATTTTTTTGATGAAAAGGTGGCAACACTAGTTCTAACTGACAGGAAGTGAATTTACTGTGTTTACTTCCTGATAGTTATAACTGACAGGAAGTGAATTTACTGTGATTACTTCCTAATTGTTCTGACAGGAAGTGAATTTACTGTGTTTACTTCCTGATAGTTGTAACTGACAGGAAGTGAATTTACTGGATTACTTCCTGATCGTTCTAACTGACAGGAAGTGAATTTACTGTGTTTACTTCCTGATAGATCTAACTGACAGCAAGTGAATTTACTGTGTTTACTTCCTGATAGTTCTAACTGACAGGAAGTGACTCAGCAGTTTCTATCACATTCTATAGAGAACTGTATGTCTCTGACTTTTCTGACTTTCCTCTCTATTAGAATCTAACAGGAAATCTAATTAGAATTTGACCACTAGAGGGCACTGCTAATGAAAAAAAAATGGGTTTAAACTGTAATAACTCTGGAAATATAAATTTCTCAGCAGTGGGAGTTCTCTTATTTTACTCAATAGGAAAATCCCTACAATATATATTTTTTCATAAAAAAAGTTTACTGCTCCTTTAAACTTTAGCTCTGAGTATGAAGTGCAAGTTTTTTTTTAACATATTATGTATATTTACTTACACTTTTGTGGTTCAAGCGATATTCAAAAGCAATTGAAGAGGAAAGGATCCCCCTCCCGCCCTCTCCCTTTAGATTTGGAATCCAGTTGTGGGACCGTACGGATGAAGCAAAGGACAATCTTTACACAGCAATAAAAGGAAAACCCTGACCCCCACTTGATGAAGGAGGGCAGGATTTTCCTTTTGCTTACTGAATATTGTCCCTCGCCGCTCTCCATCCGGACCAGACTGAGAGTCTCAGTGATGTGGCCTGAAAGGGCGGGAGGGGGATCCTTTCCGCTTCAACTGCTTTTGAACTACAAGTAAGTAAATATACACAGCGCGATATGTTAAAAAAAAACTTGTATGTAATACACAGAGCTAAAGTTTAAAGGGACACTAATGTCCCATAAATAATTCTTCCTTACGGTTTGAGAGATGTTCGCATGTAAAGTCCCCCCCCCTTCTCCTGACGTTAGCGCTGTGCTGAGAGCAGGACATCCCGATCCGGGGACCAGCCGGCAGCTGTGTAGCAGAGCCGAAATCATGTTATTTAAACGTATACTAATACTTAGTGTTAAGTTTATTGAATTTGGTAGACGGAGGCTCTTCAGCAGAGGCGAAACTGCGACATTTATGAAGAAATAAATCATTGGAATGATCTACAAAGTGTGCTTGCAAACCAGGCAGACTTTTGTAGACTGTTCCAGTGAAGTATTTCTTCATAAATGTCGGCTCTGCTGAAGAGCCAGTGCTGGGACCAGGATCTGCCTCTGTCAGCTAGAGCGCTGACGTATGAGAAAGGAGAGGTAGGGGGAAGCTTTAACCCCTTAAGGAGCAGCGGTCCCAGGGTTTGTGGTCCTTTAAGGGCCAGATAGGGAAGTTCGAAGTGCCGCCCCACTCGACTGATCACGTGTGCCAGCACGCCGAACAAGGGACTGAAAGAGATCGCTCCGGTCTTGGAGCGATCAACTTCAGTCCCCAGTATTACTCACCGCGCTCCTGCAGGTGAGCAAAAGTACGTGACGTACCAGGACCATCACTGGTCCCTAAAGGGATAGTAATACTTTGTTTTATCTTTATTTTATTTTGTAGGCATTAAAAAAACATGAAGAATGATATAAGTCTTATCTCTCAGACCTTTATGGTTTGAGAGATATTTACAAGCAAAGTTTCCCCTCCCGCCCCTTTTACCTAGTGTAAGTAGTAGCTGCTAAAACAGTAAATTAAATATTAAATATATTAAAGAGATTGTAATGTGTATCTTTAATATCATTTTATTCTAGTGTTTGACATTGAGGAGTGTGGAAGATCTCAATCATTTTATTTATATATATATATTTATGAAGGTATTTAAAGGGATAGTAATACTTCATTTTATCTTTATTTTATTTTGTAGGCATTAAAAAAACACGAAGAACGATATAAGTCTTATCTCTCAAACCTTTATGGTTTGAGAGATATTCACTAGCAAAATTTCCCCTCCTGCCCCTTTTACCTAGTGTAAGCCATCTCTTCTCAGATGTGGAATCCAGTCCATAGACCAGACAGATAACAGCAGGGGACAATCTTCTTCCTATGAGAACAATGAAAGCCCTGCCCCCCTTGACAAGTGTTTCAGCTTTTTCCCTTATCTTAATTGAAGATTGTCCCTCTCTGCAGTCTATCTGGGCACCTCCCTTCTGATGTGGCTGAACGGGGGGGGGGGGGACTTTGCTTGTAAATATCTCTTAAACCATAAAGGTTTGAGAGATAAGACATATCGTTCTTCATGTTTTTTTAATGCCTACAAAATAAAATTAACATAAAACGAAGTATTACTATCCCTTTAAGTGCCGGACCAGCGTGATGGTCCGGGTACGCCAATGGTCCTTAAGGGGTTAAATGCTACAACGAACACAAAAACTATAACGTTTCGATAAATGGGGAGTAGCTTATTCTACTTCTATAGTTAATAGCTACAATATTAGACATTTTTAAATCAAAGTATTGTGAAACAGTACTATCCCTTTAATATCTCAATACCAAGGGCTGAGGCACCTGCAAGCGAACACTAAGTTCACATCTTGTGTTTCCGATCATTGTGCTTGTGGTTATGTGAGTGTCTCCTCCGGAAGGAACGAAGTCAAGAGAATCCCACTAGGTCTAACGATCTGCCTCCCTGCTTTCATCTGCGTGACTTGTGGGCTGGGGAGCTGCTCCGCTCCGTACATAGCAGCACTTATATGCGCCCACCAGAATAGTGGGGTTCCATGGGTGGGGGGATACCACAGGCCTGGAGAAGTACTAATACCACTTTCTTTGTTTGAGAACATCTGCCTTTCCATCCATACCTTGGGGGTTTTTTTTGTTGTTCTTGTACAACCCAGAAAATTAAGCAACAAGTCTGTTAAAAAAGAAAGATTTGATTATCAGCCTTGGGCATTTTCAGTTTATGACTCTAGGGGGGGGGGGCATAATAAAGAAGCATTAACTCTTAGAGTGCCAGCGAGGTATCCAACGCATAGTGTTGCAATGCCTTGGATACCTCTCTGGGACCCAAAGGATTAAAGTGATAGTAATAATTAAAATATAAAAAAATATATATATTGTAAAGACTATCGTCCCAAGTAAAACGAAGATACTCCCTCTGCTGAGAGGTGTTTTAATCAAAAGTCATTACAGCTCAAACCTGAAATGTTTTTACGTGTAATATCTCAGTGGCCTTCTGCACAGACCTCTATACAGGCTGAGCTCCTGCGTGGTCCTCTCTTCAGTAATGCAGAGCGCTGGGAGATGATGTCATCTCCCAGCGCTCTGCATTACTAGATGATGTCATCTCCTAGCGCTCTGCATTACTAGATGATGTCATCTCCTAGCGCTCTGCATTACTAGATGATGTCATCTCCTAGCGCTCTGCATTACTAGATGATGTCATCTCCTAGCGCTCTGCATTACTAGATGATGTCATCTCCCAGCGCTCTGCATTACTAGATGATGTCATCTCCTAGCGCTCTGCATTACTAGATGATGTCATCTCCCAGCGCTCTGCATTACTAGATGATGTCATCTCCCAGCGCTCTGCATTACTAGATGATGTCATCTCCTAGCGCTCTGCATTACTAGATGATGTCATCTCCCAGCGCTCTGCATTACTAAATGATGTCATCTCCTAGCGCTCTGCATTACTAGATGATGTCATCTCCTAGCGCTCTGCATTACTAGAGCGCCTGAGAGGGAGATCAGCTGATAGAGTCGTGTGCCAAAGAAGTGCCATATTGCGGGCGCCAGGTGGGGGGGTCGCAGGGGGCAGCCTGACCCCTGGAGTGATGGGCCCGTTTGCAGGTGCGACCCCTATTGTTACGCCACTGCAAAGACACCCCTCTGGTTTCAAAGGGACAAGAGCAAACTTCATAGGGAACATTAGGATTTTCTGGCGATAGTAAGGTAAGTGGCCGGGGTGGGGTTGTGTGTGTTATTAGGAGGAGGGGCGTGCAACACATTGCTTCACAATACGTAGCTTATTCCTCTGGCATTCAAAGAGTTAAAGGGATAGTAACACTTGATATGTAATTATATATACTAGTGTAAAAGTCCGTGTACATGGGCCAAGGTCTGGGTAATGTTAACCCACTGAGTGCCAGAGGGGTATGCAACACATTGCTCAAACCACTGCCTCACACTTTGTAGACCGTTGTCATTAAGATTTTTTTTGTATGCACTCCTATTTCGGCTCCGTCCGTTCCGCAGACCAGAATCTAAGTAGCTAAAAGGGGCGGGAGGGGGGAACATCGATATTACACTAAAACTATTAAAGTTATAGGAAAAGACGTATATGATTTGCTTTATTTATTTAATAACTACAATATTAAACCTTTCATAAAACAAGTATTGCTATCCCTTTACACTTCATTATATGTATTTATACATTAGATGTGTAAATAGGATACCTTGGTCTTGTCCTAAATTGTTTATGGAATTACGTAAAGGCTTGTCAATAGGCATGGCGTAACCTAAAAATTCTCAGTAATGCTCCACCCACCAGTCACGGCCCCAGCAACACTGCCAGAAACCAAAAATGTCCCTCTTTGGCCATTTAAAATGTTGGGAGATATGTTGATACGGTTAACGATATGTTTAAAATGATTTGGGGGGCATTTAAAGGGATAGTAATGTCAGAAAAAAGTATTAATTATATGGTAGATACAATTAAAAGAGAGTACTTGCACTTATTCGTATCTCTCAAACCGTTATGGTTTGAGAGATATAGGAAAATAAAGTTCTCTGGTCCCTCCCCTTTTTGCTTGACGAGCTGTAAAGCTGTCAGTAGCAGATTCTGGTCGCTTGACCAGATGCGGCTCTTCAGCAGCGCCGATATAACGTTATCTAAAGACAAATACTTCATTTAGAATGGTCTACAAAGTGTGCCTGGTTTGCATGCACACTTTGTAGATCGTTCCAATGAAGTATTTTTTTCTAAATAGCGTGATTTCAGCTCTGCTGAAGAGCCTCTGTCTGGTCAAATGACTGGAATCTGCAGCTGTCAGCTAGATGGCAGACTTGAGTAAAATAGTCAGCAAAAGGTAAATTTAGCAAGTTATAGCTCTCAAACCATAAAGGTTTGAGAGATAAGACTTACATAGATGTTAATCTTTTTTTAATGTCTACAATATTAAATCAACTTAAAATTAATCATTACTATCCCTTTAACCCTCTGAGCGCCAGAGGAGTACGCAACGCATTGCAGAGCAATGCGTTGCGTACCCCTCTGGCACTCAGAGAGTTAATATGCATGATAGTTCTGCTTTAAATAAAGTGAAAAATGGGAAATGTTTATTTGTTCCCTGTATTGCAGTCCGTTTGTTCCAGAATAGCTCTGTTTTTTTTAGTAAGCCTCGCTGCCTGCCAGAAGTAACAAAAACCCAGCGCTTGAAGGGGCAGCGAATGGGTTAAGTTATTGAAGGCTATTTGTGGCTGACCCGTACGTGATCCACCACTTCACACCCTCCCCATCATCAGGCTGTCGGAAGGAGGACAGATGATACGGGCAGGACGTGTCTCATTGCCTCCCTTCTCACGGAAAATAAAGCTGTCTGCTGGGAAAATAACCATAAATGTTCATTATTTGCACAGGAAAATCAATTTGTGGCCCAATTGACCAACTAAAGTAATGCAATTTGCAGGAAAATCCCCCAGGTGTGTCAGAGAGAGCTTCCAGAATTTTAAGGGGTGGGGGGGCATTGTAATGACAGGCGCAGTTCAGGCTAAATGATGCTATTGATATAACCTTATTGGCCACAGCAAGCACCGTAAGATTACTATGTGAACTGCATTGGACCTTACATCGGGAATCAAATTACACCAATTTATTAAATGAGCAACACCGTCGGCATGTCCCATTATTTATTATATATGTTTCCATCCTTCCAGTATATTAAGGGATTTAATAAAGTTCAGGAGAGAAGGATTTTTCAGAATAAAAAAATATGGAAAGGATAAGCGGAAGAGTGACGGATGTATGGAAACACCAGTGAAAGTAGTAGCTGCTAAAACACAAAATTAAATATTAAATATATTAAAGAGATTGTAATGTGTATCTTTAATATCATTTTATTCTAGTGTTTGACGTTGAAGAGTGTGGATGATCTCAATCATTATATATATATATATATATATATATATATATATATAAAGGTATTTAAAGGGATAGTAATACTTAATTTTATCTTTATGTTATTGTGTACGCATTAAAAAAACATGAAGAATGATATAAGTCTTATCTCTCAAACCTTTACGGTTTGAGAGATATTCACAAGCAAAGTTTCCCCTCCCGCCCCTTTTACCTAGTGTAAGCCATCTCTTCTCAGATGTGGAATGCAGTCCATAGACCAGACAAATAACAGCAGGGGACAATCTTCTTCCTATGAGAACAATGAAATCCCTCCCCCCCCCTTGACAAGTTTTTCAAGTTTTTCCCTTATCTTAATTGAAGATTGTCCCTCTCTGCAGTCTACCTGGGCACCTCCCTTCTGCTCTGGCTGAACACTGTTACATCAGTAAAAGGGGCGGGAGGGGGATACTTTGTCATTGAATTACTCTTGAACTACAACTCTGACAGTATTGATATAACACTCTCCAAAGTCCAAATACTATGATGATTAATTAGAGCTGCTTTATTATGAAACATTACTATCGCTTTAAGTTTTATTATAGCCTCTTCTGCCACTTTACCTGATGTCAGCCTCTTCTCCTGTGATGGGGCTGACCGGGTCTAGAGATTATCAGAACTGGGGTTGCCATGGCAACCCTACATGTAGGCTATTTGGTAGCAACACTTCCCTGCGTATAAGTGCTGTAAATGAGTCCAGACTCACTAGGGTTGCCACCTTTTCTTCAAAAAAATACCGGCCAAAGCATTCCCTCCATAGACTTAACATTGGACAGAAGCCAATTTTTTACCGGCCTACCAGTAAAATACCGGCTGGGTGGCAACCCTAGGTCTCACACACACAAGTGGCAGCGCACACACGGAATGCGCACACACAAACTCAGGTCTTCCCCCTACACCGGAGAAGGTTCAAACATCTGGGAAAGGAGAGGGATGGTTTAATAAAACTTACCGTAAAATCTCAGGTATAATACGCACCTGTGTATAATACGCAGGTGTATATTATGCCTAAGATTTTAGAGGAAAACAAGAGTGCCTATGTATAATACGCACCTAGGGTGACCACATTTCCATTCTGCCATGCCGGGACATGTGGTCACCCTACATGCGTACCGCATAATTTACCAATATCAGTGAAAACCACACACCCATATTAAGTAAATGTAAGTGTGCCGCTACTTAAGAGCACTATCGCTACTCGCACGCAGCTACAGCAAAGATGTCTAGCCAATTACTAATCACTACTCATGCACTACTGCCCTCTAGTGTGCGATCACGACTATAGTATTACAACCCTTCAGCGTCTGCCCCCTAGGGTGACCACGGGGGACAGAGTGAGTGAGTGACTGTTTGTGCTGCTGTGTGGGTGGCTTGGCTTCATTCCGGGACACTTCATTGTCCCGGTGGGAGATGACCCGGGACGCAAGACATAGGCTTAAAATAAGGGACATTCCCGGACATTCCGGGAACCGTGGTCACCCTATACGCACCCTTGTTTTCTCCCTTACTACAAAAAAATATAGTGTTAGCAGACCTGTTCCCTCCCTCCCCCGGCACTCTGCTTTGAATAAAAACCTTACTTTTATGCTAGCGAACTGCCGAAGAGAAGGAAAAACTTCTTGCACTTGCCGCCCTGCCGCCCACTTCCTTCAATTGGGCTTACAGGACATTCTGCCTCCAGCCAATGGTAATACCCTGGCATTACCATTGGCTGGAGGCAGAAGGTCCTGTAAGCCCAATTGAAGGAAGTGGGAGGCAAGTGCAAGAAGTTTTGCCTTCTCTTCGGCAGTTCACTAGCATAAAAGTAAGGTTTATCTTCAAAGCGGAGCACCGGGGGAGGGAGGGAAGAGGTCTGCTAACACTATATTTTGTTAATTGTAAAAATTGTCGTGTATAATACGCACTCCCCACTTCACATAAGGTGAAGTGGAGTGAAATTGTGCGTATTATACCCGAGATTTCACGGCAAATGATTCCTCAAAGGTAATGTTTTTAAAGGAATAGTAATGTCTGCATGTTAAGTTAAGATTGAATATTCATTATACTTTTTTGTAATGAACTGTACCTTTGTAAATGTCCATAGCATATTCTTCATGTAATTTTAAAGTTTGCCCCTCCCGCCCCTTTTCCCTACGTACAGATCGCAAAGAGAGACAATTTTGTGTCAGCTTAAGGAAATCCCTGGTGCCCTTCGTCAAGGCCTTATAATGACAAACGCAATATTGTCCCTCGTTGCGATCCATCCAGACAAGAGACTGGCTTTCAAATCCATACCTCCCAACATTTCAAATTGCCAAAGAGGGACAATTGTGTTTTATGGTGTATTGCTGGAGGCGTGGCTGGTGGGAGGGGCATTAACGAGAATTTTTACTCTGTTTCATGACCTGTTGACACCTCCTTGTGTTACCTAATAAATGACTTATAACAAGACCAAAGTATTTTATTTAAGCACGCTAATTTATAAATACATATACTGACGTATAAAGAAACAATAATGTGAGTTTTATTGCTGTGGAGCAATGTGATACACTTCTATACACACCACACAAACTGATCTCCTAAACACAGGGACACCAGGGTGATACACTTCTATATACACCACACAGTCTGATCTCCTAAACACAGGGACACCAGGGTGATACACTTCTATACACACCACACAAACTGATCTCCTAAACACAGGGACATCAGGGTGATACACTTCTATACACACCACACAGTCTGATCTCCTAAACACAGGGACACCAGAGTGATACACTTCTATACACACCACACAGTCTGATCTCCTAAACACAGGGACACCAGGGTGATACACTTATATACACACCACACAGTCTGATCTCCTAAACACAGGGACACCAGGGTGATACACTTCTATACACACCACACAGTCTGATCTCCTAAACACAGGGACACCAGGGTGATACACTATATACACACCACACAGTCTGACCTCCTAAACTCAGGGACACCAGGGTGATACACTTACATACACACCACACAGTCTGATCTCCTAAACTCAGGGACACCAGGGTGATACACTTACATACACACCACACAGTCTGATCTCCTAAACACAGGGACACCAGGGTGTGATACACTATATACACACCACACAGTCTGATCTCCTAAACACAGGGACACCAGGGTGATACACTTCTATACACACCACACAGTCTGATCTCCTAAACACAGGGACACCAGGGTGATACACTTATATACACACCACACAGTCTGATCTCCTAAACACAGGGACACCACGGTGATACACTTCTATACACACCACGCAGTCTAATCTCCTAAACACAGGGACACCGGGGTGATACACTATATACACACCACACAGTCTGATCTCCTAAACACAGGGACACCAGGGTGATACACTTATATACACACCACACAGTCTGATCTCCTAAACACAGGGACACCAGGGTGATACACTTATATACACACCACACAGTCTGATCTCCTAAATACAGGGACACCAGGGTGATACACTTATATACACTCCACACAGTCTGATCTCCAAAACACCGGGACACCAGGGTGATACACTTCTATACACACCACACAGTCTGATCTCCTAAACACAGGGACACCAGGGTGATACACTTATATACACACCACACAGACTGATCTCCTAAGCACAGGGACACCAGGGTGATACACTTCTATACACACCACACAGTCTGATCTCCTACACACAGGGACACCAGGGTGATACACTTATATACACTCCACACAGTCTGATCTCCAAAACACAGGGACACCAGGGTGATACACTTCTATACACACCACACAGTCTGATCTCCTAAACACAGGGACACCAGGGTGATACACTTATATACACACCACACAGTCTGATCTCCTAAACACAGGGACACCAGGGTGATACACTTCTATACACACCACACAGTCTGATCTCCTAAACACAGGAACACAAGGGTGATACACTTATATACACACCACACAGTCTGATCTCCTACACACAGGGACACCAGGGTGATACACTTATATACACACCACACAGTCTGATCTCCTAAACACAGGGACACCAGGGTGATACACTTATATACACACCACACAGTCTGATCTCCTAAACACAGGGACACCAGGGTGATACACTTCTATACACACCACACAGTCTGATCTCCTAAACACAGGGACACCAGGGTGATACACTATATACACACCACACAGTCTGACCTCCTAAACTCAGGGACACCAGGGTGATACACTTACATACACACCACACAGTCTGATCTCCTAAACTCAGGGACACCAGGGTGATACACTTACATACACACCACACAGTCTGATCTCCTAAACACAGGGACACCAGGGTGTGATACACTATATACACACCACACAGTCTGATCTCCTAAACACAGGGACACCAGGGTGATACACTTATATACACACCACACAGTCTGATCTCCTAAACACAGGGACACCACGGTGATACACTTCTATACACACCACGCAGTCTAATCTCCTAAACACAGGGACACCGGGGTGATACACTATATACACACCACACAGTCTGATCTCCTAAACACAGGGACACCAGGGTGATACACTTATATACACACCACACAGTCTGATCTCCTAAACACAGGGACACCAGGGTGATACACTTATATACACACCACACAGTCTGATCTCCTAAACACAGGGACACCAGGGTGATACACTTATATACACACCACACAGTCTGATCTCCTAAACACAGGAACACCGGGGTGATACACTTATATACACACCACACAGTCTGATCTCCTAAAAAGAGGGACACCAGGGTGGGAAAGAGGGACAGTGGGATTTGGGTCAAAAGAGGGCTGTCCCTCCTAAAGAGGGACACTTGGGAAGTATGCAAATCTTAGAAGACTCTGCACGACATAGAAAAAACGGACGGGAGGGAGAAACGTTAAAATAAAATTCCTCAAAGAATACAACGTTATAGACATGGTACAGTTCTTTATTAAAAAGAATAATGAATAATTGATCTTAACTTCATATGCAGACTTTACTATTTCATCCGCTATAAAGTTGCCCTGATATCATTAAGCAGGTAGCGACTAGCTTTAGAATATATCTATTACCTCTGAAATGTTGGCCATTCTAAAGAAATCCATCATTGTAGGAGACTGACAGCCGGGTTAGCGCAGTCTGCACGCCTGCGCCGTCAGTCCATTCCGGTTACCATGCTGCAATGCTTCTTAAGGAGACCAGGACTGGCAGCGCAGGCGTTCAGACAAAATGTCTGCGCTGTAGCCTGGATTCTGGTCTCCTACAATGATGGATTTCTTTAGATTGGCCTACATTTCAGAGGTAATAGTTATATTCTAAAGCTAGATGCTACCTGCTTAAAGGGATAGTAATAGTTAAAATGTAAACATTGCACTCACATTGCTGAAAGGTGTTTCATTCAAAAGTTATTAATTTTCAAAGTTGAATTTTTTAGGTGCAATATCACAGTGGTCTGAAATTGTACAGTGGCGCTGTTGCTACACCATCCTATGGAGATTTATGATCCCGGGACCAGAGCTGTCCATAGGATCGTGTAGCAACAGCGCCACTGTACAATTGCAGGCCACTGTGATATTGCACCTAAAAAATTCAACTTTGAAAATTAATAACTTTTGAATGAAACACCTTTCAGCAGTGGGAGTACTCCTGTTTTGCTCAGGGGGATAAACCCTACAACATATTTTTTTTACATTTTAAGTATTACTATCCCTTTAATTATAGCAGGGTAACCTTATAGCGGACAAAAGTTCCACTTTAAGAGAGTAACTGTGATCAGTCAGTCTTCAATGTCCAATAAAAGATTTCAACACTGAAAATTCCAAACGTCAAACAGTTTATTTATTTTGACTTCACATATTGGGCAAGTGCGAAATATGTAAAGTTAGATTGAAGATACGTTGTAATTTTTTTCCCTCTTTCCTTTTTTATATAATTTTATGTGCCTTTCCTTGAGCTTCCAGGATCTGTTTCCAGGGAGATTTTATTCAGGGACTGTGAAGGCAAAAATAGTCACCCAGTGTAAAAATAAGATGGTGATACAATATAGAAAAGCCTGCCTTTAGTCTATTATCTCAGTGCTGCTGAGATACTGGTACCTTCTATCATGTCATACTTCCAGCATTTCAAATTGCCAAAAAGGGACACTTGTGTTGTAGGTGGTGTTGCTGGGGGTGTGTGTGGGGAGCATTACTGAGAATTTTTAGGTACTTTTCTGACCTACTAACACCTCTTTGTGTAACTGAATAAATGATTTAGAACAAAACCAAAGTATTTCATTTACACAGACTGTTTTATAAACACATATCCTGAAGTTTAAATAAACATTAATGTGTTTTATTGTTGTGGAGCAATGTGATACACTTCTATACACACCACACAGTCTGATCTCCTAAACACAGAGACACCAGGGTGATACACTTATATACACACCACACAGTCTTCTCTCCTAAACACAGGGACACCAGGGTGATACACTTCTATACACACCACACAGTCTGATCTCCTAAACACAGGGACACCGGGGTGATACACTTATATACACACACCACACAGTCTGATCTCCTAAACACAGGGACACCAGGGTGATACACTTATATACACACCACACAGTCTGATCTCCTAAACACAGGGACACCAGGGTGATACACTTATATACACACCACACATTCTGATCTCCTAAACACAGGGGCACCAGGGTGATGCACTTCTATACACACCACACAGTCTGATCTCCTAAACACAGGGACACCAGGGTGATACACTTATATATACACCACACAGTCTGATCTCCTAAACACAGGGACACCAGGGTGATACACTTATATATACACACCACACAGTCTGATCTCCTAAACACAGGGACATGTGATACACTTATATACACACCACACAGTCTGATCTCCTAAACACAGGGACACCAGGGTGATACACTTCTATACACACCACACAGTCTGATCTCCTAAACACAGGGACACCAGGGTGATACACTTATATACACACCACATAGTCTGATCTCCTAAACACAGGGACACCAGGGTGATGCACTTCTATACACACCACACAGTCTGATCTCCTAAACACAGGGACACCAGGGTGGGAAAGTAGGACAGAGGGATTTGGGTCTCAAAGAGGGACTGTTCCTCCTATAGAGGGACACTTGGGAGGTATGGACCCCTAATATTTCCTAAAGAGGGACACTTGGGAGGTACGGATCCCTAATATCTCCTAAAGACGAACACTTGGAAGCTATAGACCCCTAATATCTCCTAAAGAGGTACATTTGGGAGGTATAGACCCCTAATAGCTCCTAAAGAGGGACACTTGGGAGGTATGGATCCCTGATATCTCCTAAAGAGGTACACTTGGGAGATATGGACCCCTAATATCTCATATAGAGGGACACTTAGGAGGTATGGAACCCTAATATCTCCTAAAGAGGGACACTTGGGAGGTATAGACCCCTAATATCGCCTAAAGAGGGACACTTGGGAGGTAGGGACCCCTAATATCTCCTAAAGAGGGACACTTGGGAGATATGTTACTTTCCCTGCTTTCTCAGTTATTCACCAGAAAGTGCTCTGGAAATAAACATTTCCAAATTTCTTACTGATTAAATGGGTATTTTTTTAACCCCGACAATACTAGCAAGATCTTCTAACAAAGTACTAGAGATCTCTATAGCATTCAACTTGTTAAAATCTAAATTTTAGTCAAAGGGATATTTACGTTTCCACTCCAGCTCATAGATTGAGGCCTTTGGGGACGAATTAAAATGCCCATTGATTTCAAATGGCATTTTTAACACCTTGAATGCTAGATAGGTCTCCAACGTGAGACCTCTCAAGCATTCAAGGGGTTATAAGCCCCACTTGAATCAATAGGAGTTCTGGTTTACCCCAGATTCGCTCCAGGGCTTTTTTAGTATAGCATCTTAATAATGTCACATTGTGAATGAAAAATGCTAAGTGCTTGGGAGAGTGCATTTGGGTTATTGCCACTCTGTGTCAGTCTGTGCTTCCCCTCTCTCTGTCTCTGGCCTGCCTGATAATTGAAGAGGTCAAGGAGATGCGCGCAGCATGTTATTATCGTGTCTGAATATAATGGAGGAGGAGAGAGCTTGATGTGTGCTGCGCCTGGCTGTCTCCTTCTCGCTAAATCAGACTCTTGTTTGCTTAGGTTCTGTTTGCCGTGCTGCGTGAGTCAGAGGGAGTGAATGTGCGTATAAGATTCTACCCAAATCCAGGAGCTGGAATCAATTTTCTAGCCATATTTATGCCTAAAAGTCAATTTACTAAGCTACTTTCATTGAAAATTACGCCAAGGCAGTGAAGCAGTCTGGGGGCATTTTGTGGTGTCCGTAGCTCTGTCTTACTTTGTAAAAAAAATAAGCGATTTTGTAAGAGCTTTCAAAAAGCAGCTATATTGGTTATTTTTTAATTTAAAAAAAATTATATAATTCACTTTATTTATTTGTCAGTGTAAATCTGGCAGGAACTGCCAAACTTCTTGCTCTCCCAACTGCCATTTCCTACCAGGAAGTACTTGCTCATTTGCATAAATTGAGAAATAAATAAACAGCATATCTCATGAACTATTGTTTCAAATAAAAAAAAGTGAAAAATATAGTTACTTTTGAAAGCTTTTTCAAAATCACTTTTTTTTTTACCAAGTGACAGGTACTTTAAAAGGATAGTAATGATTCAAAATAAATGCAGCTCCGATTATTCTTTATAGTTTTTGGGTCATGTAGAGTGGTATTATCATTCTCTATGTTGTATAGTTCCAGAGTAATTGAATTATAAAGTGTCCCCCTCCTGCCCCTTTTACCTCTTGTAAAGCTGCACAGCAAGACCGTCCAAATGGATCACAGCAAGGGACAATCTTCTGTTAGCATAAGGAAAAACCTGCCCTCATCCTTCAAAGAGGAACAGGGTTTTCCTTATGATCACAGAAGATTGTCCCTTGCTGCAAGTTGTCCGGTCAAGCGACCAGATTCCACAATTTAGGGGAGGTGGCTTACACTAGGGAAAGGGGGTGGGAGGGGGACACTTTATAATTCAATTACTATAAAGTACGGTATAATTGGAGCTGCGTTTATTTTGAAACATTACTATCCCTTTAACGACATTTTTTAAACAAAGTGCAGAGGAATTGGTGTAACTTCACCCATTTCCTACACATGCTCTGGGGCACGCATAAGGAGACTAGCTGGCATTGAAGTGTAAAGGGTGGCAGAGTGTGTGTAATGCTATTCATTACAGCCGTCATATGTGATAATGGATACCCTGAAGTTCTGTCACTGTTGTTGGAGGCTGACACCAGTACAGTTGTGCTTACATTCTTCCCAGAGTCAGAAGTCTGTACAGACAGGCTTGTTAACCCTTTGAACGCCAGAGGGATTTGCAGTGCTGGCACTCAAAAAGCGTAATGTTACTCCATACAGCTACGGATGGGCAAATAGGTTTTTACTATGTTTCCTTCCATATGAGAAGACTTAGGGCGAGATGTTCAAAAAGTCTTCATAATGAAACACGTGTCGGATCGTGAGTTGGTGGTAAAACAAGGATGATATTTTCAGAAGTAAATCCGTCACGTTTGAAAATTCATCTAAAGGATTAAAAATGACGGTAAGAAGATCTTAAAAATTGTCTTTCAATTTGTCTTTGAAACAAACATTTTCAAAGAAACAAAGACTTTTTTTGTCTTTGAAACGAATTTTTCTGCTCCAAGTTTAGACCATTTTTATTATGTTGGGGAAAAAATGACTTTAATCAGACAAAAAAATGACTTTCAAATGGATATTTTTTTCTGAAAATACCTTAAATTATGACGGAAGACTAAGGGGGAGATGTTCAAAAAGTCTTCATAATGAAAAACTTGTTGGATCGTGAGTTGGTGGTAAAACAAGGATGATATTTTCAGAAGTAAATCCGTCACGTTTGAAAATTCATCTGAAGGATTAAAAATGACGGTAAGAAGATCTTAAAAATTGTCTTTCAATTTGTCTTTGAAACGAACATTTTCAAAGAAACAAAGACTTTTTTTGTCTTTGAAACGAATTTTTCTGCTCCAAGTTTAAACCATTTTTATTATGTTGGGAAAAAATGACATTAGTCAGACAAAAAATGATGTTCAAACGAATATTTTTTTCTGAAAATACCTTACATTATGATGGAAGACTAAGGGCGAGATGTTCAGAAAGTGGTGGTAACTGAAATAGTCTGTAATGAAAATAAAAAATTTCTTACACCATGATCCGTCAGTTCTCAGACATGTTTCCGTCATTTTTTGCATCCAATTCCGCCATCTCCGTCAAAGGGAAAAAGCGGTCTTAAAAGTGGGTGTGGCTTAGTCTTCCGTCATAATGTAAGGTATTTTCAGAAAAAAAATATTCGTCTGAACATCATTTTTTTGTCTTATTAACGTCATTTTTTCCCGACATAATAAAAATGGTCTAAACTTGGAGAAGAAAAATTTGTTTCAAAGACAAAAAACGTCTTTGTTTCTTTGAAAATGTTCGTTTCAAAGACAAATTGAAAGACAATTTTTAACATCTTCTTACCGTCATTTTTAATTCTTTAGATGAATTTTCAGACGTGACGGATTTACTTCTGAAAATATGGTCCTTCTTTTACCACCAACTCATGATCTAACAAGTTTTTCATTATGACGACTTTTTGAACATCTCGCCCTAAGCCACACCCACTTTTAAGACGGCTTTTTCCCTTTGACGGAGATGGCGGAATTTGATGCAAAAAATGACGGAAACATGTCTGAGAGTTGACGGATCATGGTGTAAGAACTTTATTATTCTGATTACAGACAATTTCAGTTACCACCACTTTCTGAACATCTCGCCCTTAGTAAAATATAGGTGCCCTTTAAATGTACAGCTGCTCCCCTTGTGATGCCGCCATAGACTGTAAACGGGTGCAGTTGAGTGTTCTGTACATACCGGGGAACTCTCCGGGCCTAGAGAGGGGGGTTATGCTCTACTTTGTGATAAAGAGGTGATTAAATGGAGATAACACCCTCAGTGATATCACTTCTCCAGTTCTTATGTTATTCTATGGAGCTAATGCTAATTTCTCCAACTTTGAAATCTCAGTGCAAAAGCTCTATAGAATACCGTAAAATCTCAGGTATAACACGAACCTGTGTTTAATACGCAGATGTAAATTATACCCAAAATTTCAGCGATAATAATAATAAAAGTTCCTATGTATAATACGCACCCTTGTTTTCCCTCACTCTAGTCATCAAAAAAAAAGGAGTTTCTTGTCTGCTTCCCTCCACCCACCTCAATATGTCCCCACCTTCTCCTTCTCTACCCCGTCCAGAGGCATCTGAGCATCTATGCAATGGCGGCATGCTCGCATTCGCCGTCCACTTCCTGCATCCCCCTGTGAGGACCTTTGTTAAATCAAGATAATGGTATCACTAGGGTTGCCACCTTTTCTTAAAAAAAAAATACCGGCTATGGCATTCCCTCCATAGACTTAACATTGGACAGAAGCCAATTTTTTTACCGGCCTGCCGGTAAAATACCGGCTGGGTGGCAACACTAGGTATCACCCTTTGAGGACCTGAAGATCCTCACAGCATACTACTATAGTTGCAGTGTTCTGAGGTCTATGCATTGGATCTACACTAGTCACCTGCAAGGACCTTCAGGTCCCCAAAGGGTACTACAATTATCTTGAATTAACACAGGTCCTCACAGGAGGATGCGGGTGGCAAATCCAAGCATAATGTTCTCTCTAGACTTGACTACTGCAACATTCTATTCTCTGGTCTTCCTGCTTCTCATCTCTCTCCACTTCAATCTGTTATCAATTCAGCCGCAAGAATCACCCACAATCATCACTTTCAAGCAACTCCTCAAAACCCACCTGCTCAGGGAGACATCTCAATAGCAATATCCTCCTTCTGCACACTGACAGTCACATCAGAATCCTTCTGCACTTTTTTCACCACACCTTGTACCTGCACTTATAATACTCCTCCTACTGTCTCTGTTTGTCAATATGAATTCAGCCTAGATTGTAAGCTCCTTGGGGCAGGGTCCCTTTCCTAGTTTATGATTCCCTTGCTGCACTTTCCCTCACAAATAATGTAATGATTGCACTTAACCTTAATGCTCTTAACCCCAGTTCTGTCGTTTCTGTATTGTATTATTTCAACTTCTGTTAAGCGCTGTGTACATGTATGGCGCTATATAAATAAAGATACATACATACACATACATAATGCCCATTGCACAGATATCCCAGATGCATACCTCCCAAGTGTCCCTCTTTAGGAGGGACAGTCCCTCTTTTAGACCCAAATCCCTCTGTCCCTCTTTCCCACCCTGATGTCCCTCTTTTTAGGAGATCAGATTGTGTAGTGTGTGTATATAAGTGTATCCCATTGCTCCACAGTCATAAAACTCACATCAATGTTTGTTTAAACAGTAGTATATGTGTTTATAAATTAGTCTGTTTAAATAAAATATTTTGGTCTTGTTTTAAGTCATTTATTAGGTTACACAAGTAGGTGTCAATAGGTCATGAAACAGCCTAAATTTAATCGCTAATGCCCCTCCCACCAGCCACACCCCCAACAACACCCCCTAAAACACAAGTGTCCCTCTTTGGCAATTTGAAATGTTGGGAGGTATGCAGATGCCTCCAGAAGGAGTGAGTAGAGGGGGGGTAAGGTAGGAGCATATTGAAGTGGAGGGTGGGGGGATATATTTTTTTTTCTCTCATGTATACACACACCCCACTTCACATAAGGTGAAAAGGGACAAAATTGTGAGTATTATACGTGAGATTTTACAGTAATATAGGGAGCAGACAAGTGATATCACGGGAGAAGTCATCTCTGCGTTATCACCCCAAGTATGATAGTCAATTCTGCAAAATGTTCCCTTTTCCTCAGTCAGTCCTGTCACCCTGCACATGACCATTGCAGTTATGATCTTGAACCTGCTGTGACCTTGGGAAGGTCACAAATGGACATCTTTTTCTGTCTGTTCCCTCCTATGGCCTCCGATACCATATAGTCATTTAGTAGATAACACCAGATTCTGCCGCACAAGACTAAAGACAGTGTCACCTCTTTTTTATTAAAATCCACCGTAAAATATGATCTTAATAACAAAAGTCGGGATTTGTAGATCTTTTTAGGGCACAAGAGTCCTCGTGTTTCTGCGTTTCCAAGGGTTTAATATTATACAGTGAGTTGGGAAGGAAAATGTAGAGATTAGATTGTAAATTATGTGTTTTAACCCTTTGGGTGCCTGTGGATACCCCTCTGACACTCAAAGGGTTAAAGGGAAACCGACAAATAAAAGTTAAAAAATAACCTAATTTACAATGCGTTCGAGACCTCTGTAGTCTAGTGGTTAATATCCTGTACTCCCCATTGGTGTCTATAATAATGATAGACGCAAAGAGTTAAAGGCCTCTTTTAGCATGCAAGGGGTTAAGAGTAACATTTAAATCAATTATAAGTTTTATTTGCCCCTGTGATACAATTGTTTTTTTTCTACAATGACAACAGGGAGGTTATGTACTAAGGTGTGATCAAGAGGAGATTTCATCACACTGGAGAAGTTATCTCCTCTTCATCACACCTTAGTACATCTCCCCCTGTAGTCTATAACTAAAGATCTCCCATAGAATAACATATGAACTGGAGAGTTTATCTCACTGGAGAAGTTATCTCCTCTTTATCACACCTTAGTACATCTCCCCTGTAGTCTATAACTAAATCTCTCCCATAGAATAACATAGGGACTGGAGAGTTTATCTCACTGGAGAAGTTATCTCCTCTTTATCACACCTTAGTACATCTCCCCCTGTAGTCTCTAATTAAATCACTCCCATAGAATAACATAGGAACTGGAGAGTTATCTCACTTGAGATGTTATCTCCTCTTTATCACACCTTAGTACATCTCCCCCTGTAGTCTATAACTAAATCTCTCCCATAGAATAACATAGGAACTGGAGAGTTTATCTCACTGGAGAGGTTATCTCCTCTTTATCACACCTTAGTACATCTCTCCCTGTAGTCTATAACTAAATCTCTCCCATTGAATAACATAGGAATTGGAGAGTTTATCACACTGGAGAAGTTATCTCCTCTTTATCACACCTTAGTACATCTCCCCCTGTAGTCTATAACTAAATCTCTCCCATAGAATAACATAGGAACTGGAGAGTTTATCTCACTGGAGAAGTTATCTCCTCTTTATCACACCTTAGTACATCTCCCCTGTAGTCTATAACTAACGATCTCCCATAGAATAACATAGGATGGAGATGTTATCTCCTCTTTATCACCCCATAGTACATCTCCCCTGTAGTCTATAACTACAGCTCTCCCATATAATAACATAGGAACTGGAGAGTTTATCTCACTGGAGAAGTTATCTCCTCTTTATCACACCTTAGTACATCTCTCCCTGTAGTCTATAACTAAATCTCTCCCATTTAATAACATAGGAACATGAGAGTTTTATCACACTGGAGAAGTTATCTCCTCTTTATCACACCTTAGTACATCTCCCCTGTAGTCTATAACTAAATATCTCTCATAGAATAACATAGGAACTGGAGAGTTTATCTCACTGGAGAACTTATCTCCTCTTTGTCACACCTTAGTACATCTCCCCTGTAGTCTATAACTAAATCTCTCCCATAGAATAACATAGGAACTGGAGAGTTTATCTCACTGGAGAAGTTATCTCCTCTTTATCACACCTTAGTACATCTCCCCTGTAGTCTATAACTAAATCTCTCCCATAGAATAACATAGGAACTGGAGAGTTTATCTCACTGGAGAAGTTATCTCCTCTTTATCACACCTTAGTACATCTCCCCCTGTAGTCTATAACTAAAGATCTCCCATAGAATAACATAGGAACTGGAGAGTTTATCTCACTGGAGAAGTTATCTCCTCTTTATCACACCTTAGTACATCTCCCCTGTAGTCTATAACTAACGATCTCCCATAGAATAACATAGGATGGAGATGTTATCTCCTCTTTATCACCCCATAGTACATCTCCCCTGTAGTCTATAACTACAGCTCTCCCATATAATAACATAGGAACTGGAGAGTTTATCTCACTGGAGAAGTTATCTCCTCTTTATCACACCTTAGTACATCTCCCCTGTAGTCTATAACTAAATCTCTCCCATAGAATAACATAGGAACTGGAGAAGTTATCTCACTGGAGAGGTTATCTCCTCTTTATCACACCTTAGTACATCTCTCCCTGTAGTCTATAACTAAATCTCTCCCATTGAATAACATAGGAACTGGAGAGTTTATCACACTGGAGAAGTTATCTCCTCTTTATCACACCTTAGTACATCTCCCCTGTAGTCTATAACTAAATATCTCCCATAGAATAACATAGGAACTGGAGAGTTTATCTCACTGGAGAACTTATCTCCTCTTTGTCACATCTTAGTACATCTCCCCTGTAGTCTATAACTAAATCTCTCCCATAGAATAACATAGGAACTGGAGAGTTTATCTCACTGGAGAAGTTATCTCCTCTTTATCACACCTTAGTACATCTCCCCCTGTAGTCTATAACTAAATCTCTCCCATAGAATAACATAGGAACTGGAGAGTTTATCACACTGGAGAAGTTATCTCCTCTTTATCACACCTTAGTACATCTCTCCTGTAGTCTATAACTAAATCTCTCCCATAGAATAACATAGGAACTGGAGAGTTTATCTCACTGGAGAAGTTATCTCCTCTTTATCACACCTTAGTACATCTCCCCTGTAGTCTATAACTAAATCTCTCCCATAGAATAACATAGGAACTGGAGAGTTTATCTCACTGGAGAAGTTATCTCCTCTTTATCACACCTTAGTACATCTCCCCTGTAGTCTATAACTAAATCTCTCCCATAGAATAACATAGGAACTGGAGAGTTTATCTCACTGGAGAAGTTATCTCCTCTTTATCACATCTTAGTACATCTCTCCTGTAGTCTATGACTAAAGATCTCCCATAGAATGACATAGGTACTGGAAAGTTTATCTCACTGGAGAAGTTATCTTCTCTTTATCACGCCTTAGTACATCTCCCCCACATTTGAATATGATATCAGCCTCCTAGTGAAACGGTGTATGTTAGGCCTCTAAGCCTCCAAGGGGTTAATATTAGTCTAGATGCCTTACTAATTTCTCCTCATCTCTTGGGTATTCCCCAGCGGCTCAGTTTTTTCACGCATGAAATGTATCTAATTGTGAGCTAGGTAGCGTGTGACTATGCCAGTCTGGGTCTAATTACAGCAAGGAAGTCCCATTCTCTCTTTCGCCACGTTCCATCGATCCGTTTCTGTATCCACTTTTCTCTTATTTCTGGAGATAGCTTCACGTGTGGGGTGAAAACTAACATCTCCCCATTTTTTTATTTTTGGAATATTTTCCATGAAAAGTCATAGGGCCGTCGTCACAAGGTATAACGTGGATCCAACTGCACCATAGGGAACAGATACAAATTCCCCAGAATTTCATTGCAGTCTTGGAGTTAACCCTTTGAGTGCCAGAGGGATACGCGATGCATTGCGTTGCGTACCTCTCTGGCACTCAAAGGAGTCAAGGAAAATCATTACATGAAAATAATATATATATTGCAGGGATTATCCTGCTGAATAAAACTTGCTATTCTGAGACGTTTTATTCAAAAATGATAACAGCTGCAACTTTGTTGCCATGCAGTACCGCCATGGCCTGAAACATTATGGTGGCGCTGTTGATTCATTCATGCACAGCTGGCCACAGACTACTGGCATTTTTTTGGTTGCTGTGCTTTGATGACCTGACATTTCATGGTGGAGCTGATGCTACATCGGTGCCACTACAAAATGTCAAGTCATGGAAGCACTGCACTGAAAAAATGCCAGTTTCAGGTGCTATAACATTGGATTAAAATGTCTCCCAGCAATAGGAGTACTCTTGTTTAAATCCATGGTATAAAGCCTGCAATATAACCATGGGCGGATTGTCCTACCGGGGGTCAGGCATCCCCTGGTGGGCCGCTAGATCTTGGGCCGGTGGGGTAGATCAGAGGATCTCACCTCACCGTCCCACAATATTTTGAAGGAGAGGTCTGTGTTGCCACAGGCACTCTCTGTGACAGCCTTTGCGTTCCTCGCTAATGCAGAGTGCCAGGATATGACATAATATCTTGGCGCCTGCTCTCCCAAGCCGCACAGGGACCACAAGGGGGTGTCGATAGGGACGTTGGTGCAGCTAGTGGGCTGCCTTAAAAAAAATGCCCAGCCTGGTATTCCCCTACAATACGTCCCTGAATATAACAACACTGGTATGTCATTTAAGGGAAGATGGCAGTTACATACCTCCCAACATTTCAGATGGCCAAAGAGGTACACTTTTGTTTTAGGAGATATTACTGGTGGTGTGGCTAGTGGGCGGGGGCATTACTAAGAATTTATAGGTTATTTCATGACCTACTGACATCTCTTTGTGTAACTTCAAGGGATAGTAATACTTCATGTTTACTATCCCCCCCTTTTGTAGACCTTAAAAACCGGAATTAAACGAGACCAGCGGCATCTCTCAAATCTTTATGGTTTGAGAGATATCCGCATTTAAAGTTCCCTCTCCTCTGAATTCAGCGTTCTAGCTGACAGCAGGGGAATCCGGTCCCGGGACCGGCGGCGGCTCTGCAGCAGTGCTGACATCGTGTTATAGAAACAGAAATCCTTCACTGAAACAGTCTTCTACATGTGCTTGGTTTGTGCTTGGTTTACAATCACACATAAAGTCCATTTCAGTGAAGGATTTCTGTTTCTATAACACGATGTCAGCACTGCTGCAGAGCCGCCACCGGTCCCGGGACCGGATTCCCCTGCTGTCAGCTAGAACGCTGAATTCAGAGGAGAGGGAACTTTAAATGCGGATATCTCTCAAACCATAAAGATTTGAGAGATGCTGCTGGTCTCGTTTAATTCCGTTTTTTAAGGGCTACTACATGGGGGATAGTAAAAATGAAGTATTGCTATCCCTTTCATAAACGATCTAGAGCCACACCAAAGTATTTTATGTACACAGACTAATTTATAAACACCTATAGTGACGTTTAAACAGACATTAAAGCGGAACTTTCACCCGCTATAAAGTCGCCCTGCAATAATTAAGAAGGTAGCGACTAGCTTTATAGATATGTTACCTCTGAAATGTAGCTGATTATAAGGAAATCCTTTATTGTAGGAGACTAACAGGCAGGTTAGTGCAGTCTGCGTGCCTTCGCTGTCAGTCCCTTATGGTTACCTTGTGGCACACTGCAATGCTTCTCAATGGAGACTGGGACTGACAGCGCAGGCGCGCAGACAAGATGTCTGCCCTGATGCCTGGCTTCCGGTCTCCTACAATAAAGTATTTCTTTATGATCCGCTACATTTCAGAGGTAACATATCTATCATAAAGCTAGTCGCTACCCGCTTAATTATTGCAGGGTGACTTTATAGCGGGTGTTAGTTCCGCTTTAATGTGAGTTTTATTGCTGTGGAGCAATGTGATAAATTTATATTTACACACCGCGCAGTCTGATCTCCTAAACACAGGGACACCAGGGTGATACACCTCTATACACACCACACAGTCTGATCTCCTAAAAAGAGGGACACTAGGTTGGGAAAGAGGGACAGAGGGATTTGGACTCAAAGTGGGACTGTCCTGACTAAAGAGGGACACTTGGGAGATATGCAATGAGGGAGAAGCTATTTCTCCTGATACATGCTATACTAGGGTGACCACATTTCTATTCTGCCATTCCGGGACATGTGGTCACCCTAGTCCTGCGGCTGAGGCTCCCGCTGGTGCTGACCATCTTTCTGAGGCTGACACAGAGTGAGAGTTCCTAGTGGGAACAGCCTCAGAAATATGGTCAGCGCCAGCGGGAGCCTCAGCCGAGGGTCTCACTTGCAGCACCAGCATACCTGCACCATCCCAGCTGTCTCTCACGCACCAGTCCAGCCAGCCAGCCAGCCAATGAAATGTATTTGCTATATGGTCTTCATTGTCTGGCTCAGCCAATGAAGACCATATAGCAAATACATTTCATTGTCTGGCTGGACTGGCACGCGTTGCTCAATTCCGGGACTCTTTGTTGTCCCGGTGGGGGGTGACCCGGGACGCGGGACACAGACCCCCAAAAAGGGACAGTCCCGGGCATTCCGGGACGAGTGGTCACCCTATGCTATACAGACATGATGATCCTCTTTGTATCCAACTGTAGTACTATAACTAACTACCACCATCCTCAGACGGGCAGGATGTACATTTTGGTGGAACTACAGCAGGGACCTCTGTTGTTGCCTACCTGTGCAATGCCATCTCTCTGTGTTATGAAATCATAGTGGAGCAATGTTTCAATAACTGTATTGGACTCTCGACCATCCGCTGACTTTCTCAATAGCATTCACTGCTCAGTGTAACACCCCTAGAGACGTTATAGTCAAATCTAAATACTGAATTGATTCCACGTAACCGCTTGTACTATTTCAAACAGGCTAAAAAAAAAAACGTTTCAAGTACTCTTACAATGCGGTTGCTATGTCTCAGAATTGCTCCACTAATCTTTATACGTATGGAGCTTAGCAGGGTCTTTCACAAGGAGGAAACCATTATTTATTAGCTGCCAGAGAAAGTGCTGGGTGGGTTGAGGGATGATGGTGGCGGGAGGGGGTGGCAGTGTGTATGTGCGTGTGTGGGGGGGGGCGTGCGAGAGATCCGTGTCTGGATGGCAGGATTTCCGTCACATATGGAAAAGGTTAACGCTTTGGGTCTCCCAGTTGTGGATACACAGGGGCTTTCTCTTTTTATCTCACCCCAGGGGCAGCACCTACTAAATAAATGCAGGGAACCTCTCACGACTGCATCGCAATGCGTTGAAGACCTTTTTAGCATTCAAGGTGTTAAAAGTCGCATTTAAATCCATGGGAGTTTGGGGAACTTTTATTTGTGCCTAAAAGTGGCGCTGAAAGAGTTAAAGGGATAGTAATACTTTTTTTATCTTTATTTTATTTTGTAGGCATTAAAAAAAAACATGAAGAACGATATAAGTCTTATCTTTCAAACCTTTATGGTTTGAGAGATATTCACACCATCCCGTCCCTTTTACCTAGTGTAAGCCATCTCTTCTCAGATGTGCAATGCAGTCCACAGACCAGACAGATAACAGCAGGGGACAATCTTCTTCCTATGAGAACAATGAAAGCCCTGCCCCTCCTGACAAGTTTTTCACTTATCTTAATTGAAGATTGTCCCTCTCTGCAGTCTACCTGGGCACCTCCCTTCTGATCTGGCTGAACAGTGTTACATCAGTAAAAGGGGCAGGAGGGGGATACTTTATCATTGAATTACTCTTGTACTACAACTCTGACAGAATTGGAATAACTCTCTCCAAAGTTCAAATACTATGATGATTAATTAGAGGTGCTTTTTTTATGAAACATTACTATCCCTTTAAGCTTTATTGATAAGAGCCACTAGGGCAGTGATGGACAACTTCACTACAGCTTGTAGCCTGGCAGAAACTTGGGGATGTCACATTGTATACCACTACACTTGAGGGTATGCACCAATACACTTCGATGCTATAACATTTGCTGTAATTAATATCTCAGTCCTGTGCTTACCTTACGCCACTTTACTAAATTATTAATGCCCAAAAATCTCCTTAATGCTATGTTCACAAAGGGAAGTGCAATGTTTAAACGTAAAAGCATTTTGGAACCAACACCGGCATGCAAGATTGTGGCAGATGAATGATTAGCACTAAAATTTTACTGAATTGAACTTGTTCTTTATGAATTAGCAAACGTTTGCTCTTATTTAGAAAATGCATTTCAAAAAGTGGGCTTGGCTAAAATGTCCGCTGTTCGAGAGAAGATTAACGATTGCAACTAATTCAGCAAAGCAATTAGCACTCTTTTTCATGATTTTTGGGTAATGGTGCTGTTAGTTTGGGAGCATGTACCATTATTCAGCATCAAGGCGTTAGAAGTTTGTTGCATCAGAATATAAGCAATCGCTAACAGCGCATTAACGTGTGACCTTTAAAAAATAGCGACTGCTTCAACTTGGTGCACGTGGTCCCAATTTCTTAGTCCTACACATGACTATTAACAATTTATTAAGTTTATTCATACCACAAAATTCTCCACTTAATGTTACTTGCTCCAAAGGGAGGTGAGTAGGGAAGTGTATTTGTGTTTTGGTGCTTTCATTTGCACTGTGCCTCGATTTACATTATCATAGCTGGGAACTTTGTCTTCTTGAGCCCACGGAAAGGGGGGTGGATGTGACACAAATGGGTGGGGCTTAATTGTGGGTTGAACAGGGCTTATATGATTTGTGTTACGAAGTGGGAGGAACAGGGTGGGAAGGAGGAGAAGTGGGCGGGCCGTGGGAAGAACAGGGTGGGAAAAAGGAGAAGTGAGCAGGATGTTGGAGGAACAGGGTGAGAAAGAGGAGAAGTGGGCAGGATGTGGGAGGAACAGGGTGGGAAGGAGGAGAAGTGGGCAGAAATTGGGAGGAACAGGGTGGGAAGGAGGAGAAGTGGGCAGGATGTGGGAGGAACAGGGTGGGAAAGAGGAAAAGTGGGCAGGAAGTGGGAGGAACAGGGTGGGAAGGAGGAGAAATGGGCGGAAAGTGGGAGGAACAGGGTGGCAAGGAAGAGATGTGGGAGGAGCAGGGTGGGAAGGAGGAGAAGTGGGCAGGAAGTGGGAAGAACAGGGTGGGAAGAGGAGAAGTGGGCAGGACGTGGGAAGAACAGGGTGGGAAGGAGGAGAAGTGGGCAGGATGTGGGAGGAACAGGGTGGGAAGAGGAGAAGTGGGCAGGATGTGGGAAGAACAGGGTGGGAAGAGGAGAAGTCGGCAGGACGTGGGAAGAACAGGGTGGGAAGAGGAGAAGTGGGCAGGAAGTGGGAGGAACAGGGTGGGAAGAGGAGAAGTGGGCAGGACGTGGGAAGAACAGGGTGGGAAGGAGGAGAAGTGGGCAGGAAGTGGGAAGAACAGGGTGGGAAGAGGAGAAGTCGGCAGGACGTGGGAAGAACAGGGTGGGAAGAGGAGAAGTGGGCAGGAAGTGGGAGGAACAGGGTGGGAAGAGGAGAAGTGGGAGGAACAGGGTGGGAAGAGGAGAAGTGGGAGGAACATGGTGAGAAGGAGGAGAAGTGGGTGGGAAGTGTTAGGAACAGGGTGGGAAGGAGGAGAAGTGGGTGAGAAGTGGGAGAAACAGGGTGGGAAGGAGGAGAAGTGGGCGAAACAGGGTGGTAAGGAGGAGATGTGGGAGGAACAGGGTGAGAAGGAGGAGAAGTGGGCAGGAAGTGGGAAGAACAGGGTGGGAACGAGGAGAAGTGGGCAGGATGTGGGAGCAACAGTGTTGGAAGGAGGACATTTCCATAAATATGTCCCAACTTCCAGAGTGTGCTATAAATCAAGTATTCATTGCTTGCTGGCATTAAAGTTGAATCGATGTCGGAATGTTTCAGGAGCCGGTATGCATTAAAGAGATCATACGCTATAGCACTATCCTGTAGATGAGAATGAGTGGTGCTGGCAGATTAATTCCTCTCCCCACTGCATACCTTACAATATTTCAAGTGGCCGAAGAGGGACACTGTTGTTTTAAGTAGTTTTGCAGGGAGTGTCCCTGGGGGAGAGGCATTACCGAGAATATTTTGGTTATTTCATGACCTATTGACACCTCTTTGTGTAACTAAATAAATGATTTAAGCAAGACAAAAGTATTTTATTTACATAGACTAATGTATAAACACATATACTGATGTTTAAATAAACATTAATGTGAGTTTAATTGCTATGGAGCAATGTGATACATTTATATACACACCACACAGTCTGATCTCCTAAACACAGGGACACCAGGGTGATACACTTATATACACACCACACAGTCTGATCTCCTAAACACAGGGACACCAGGGTGATACATTTATATACACACACCACACAGTCTGATCTCCTAAACACAGGAACACCAGGGTGGTACACTTCTATACACACCACACAGTCTGATCTCCTAAACACAGGGACACCAGGGTGATACACTTATATACACACCACACAGTCTGATCTCCTAAACACAGGGACACCAGGGTGATACACTTATATACATACCACACAGTCTGATCTCCTAAACACAGGGACACCAGGGTGATACACTTATATACACACCACACAGTCTGATCTCCTAAACACAGGGACACCAGGGTGATACACTTCTATACACACCACACAGTCTGATCTCCTAAACATAGGGACACCAGGGTGATACACTTCTATACACACCACACAGTCTGATCTCCTAAACACAGGGACACCAGGGTGATACACTTATATATACACCACACAGTCTGATCTCCTAAACACAGGGACACCAGGGTGATACACTTATATACACACCACACAGTCTGATCTCCTAAACACAGGGACACCAGGGTGATACACTTCTATACACATCACACAGTCTGATCTCCTAAACACAGTGGCACCAGGGTGATACACTTATATACACACCACACAGTCTGATCTCCTAAACACAGGGACACCAAGGTAATACACTTATATACACACCACACAGTCTGATCTCCTAAACACAGGGACACCAGGGTGATACATTTCTATACACACCATACAGTCTGATCTCCTAAACACAGGGACACCAGGGTGATACATTTATATACACACCACACAGTCTGATCTCCTAAACACAGGGACACCGGGGCTATACACTTCTATACACACCACACAGTCTGATCTCCTAAACACAGGAACACCAGAGTGATACACTTATATACACACCACCCAGTCTGATCTCCTAAACACAGGGACACCAGGTTGATACACTTCTATACACACCACACAGTCTGGTCTCCTAAACACAGGGACATCGGGGCGATATACTTCTATACACCACACAGTATGATCTCCTAAACGCAGGTACACTGGGGTGATACACTTCTATACACACCACACAGTCTGATCTCCTAAACACAGTGACACCGGGGTGATACACTTTTATACACACCACACAATCTGATCTCCTAAACACAGTGACACCTGGGTGATACACTTTTATACACACCACACAGTCTGATCTCCTAAACACAGGGACACCAGGGTGATACACTTCTATACACACCACACAGTCTGATCTCCTACACACAGGGACACCAGGGTGATACATTTATATACACACCACACAGTCTGATCTCCTAAACACAGGGACATCAAGGTGGGAAAGAGGGATAGAGGGATTTGGGTCTCAAAGAGGGATACTTGGGAGATATGGACCCCTAATATTTCCTAAAGAGGGACACTTGGGAGGTACGGACCATTAATATCTCCTAAAGAGGGACACTTGGGAGGTACAGACCCTTAATATCTCCTAAAGAGGTACACTTGGGAGGTATGGACCCCTAATATTTCCTAAAGAGGTGCATTTGGGAGGTACGGACCCTTAATATCTCCTAAAGAGGGACACTTAGGAGGTATAGACCCCTAATATATCCTAAAAATGGACACTCGGGAGGTATGGTCCCCTAATATCTCCTAAAAAGGGACACTTAGGAGGTATGCCACTGTATTTCAGTGATGCAGAACTCAGATTCATCCCTGAGCATGCTGCAGGCTTCTCTCAGTAGACATGGCTGGCAGTGTAGGAGTTAACAGGGGAGAAGCGCTTGGCTTGTTATTTTTCCACTCTCTCTCCGCTCCTGCATGCTCTTCACAGCTTGCTGCCGACGAGGGACGCGTAGCGCTGGGATCAATTAAAGCCTGACGAGCCCTGACTGTGGAACCTTTCCATTTCAGCTCGGCTCCAGATGTCACAGATGGGAATGCAGCTGTTCTGACCTCTTACTGCAAACAGGGGTGGTGGGGGGGTTGAGCAGCTTTATAATACATATAAACTCCCAGCTCCAACTATAAACACCCAGGGACCATCTCAATCCCCCCCCCAATGCAGTGCGTGACCCCTCGGCGGGGCTCAAGTTAGGCTTTACAATCTAATTGCTTTGTATCCTAAGGATAGGCCTTAAGTCACACAAGTTACTGCAAGTTAACATTATTTTCTACAGCTCTATTCAGGACGACTCTTTAATCCTATGAGCGACAGGCAGGTATCCGATGCACTGAACCATCTTTTACCTTTTTTTAACTCCTTGAGGAGCAGATAGGTTTGCAGTGCATTGCTGTGCAATGTGTCGAGCACCCCTCTGGTCTTCACTGTTCCTTAACCCTTTGATTATGCGTTGCGTACCCCTCTGGCACTCAAAGAGTTAAGGAACAGTGGGGGAAGATTTTAAAAAGTGGAGATAAGCAGAGGAGGGCTGGCCTGGTGGGCAGAGGGGCAATTGCCCCCTTGGCTGGTCATATGTTTGGGATGGTGGGCCACTGCTCCTCACTAAATCTCCCAATTGCTGCTGTAAATGGACTGCTCTGGTCCATAGACCCTAAATCCTCATAGGATGGTGTAGCAACAGCGCCACTGTAAATTTTCAGGCCACTGTGATATTGCATCTAAAAAAATTCAAATTTGAGCAGTTATAATTTGTTAATAAAATATCTCTCAGCCGTGGGAGTACCCTTGTTTTATTCGGGGACATAAACCCTACAACATATATTTTTTACATTTTAAGTATTACTATCCCTTTAAGCATTCCAGGAGTTAACATCAGAGTAATAACTCCATATTTATAAAAATTTCTCAAAGGGTCAGTAATGCCCGTATTTTACTTTATTTATTATTGTAGACATTGTAGAGAAAGTGCCATCTATCAAACCCTTACGGTGTGAGAGATATTCGCCGCTAAAGTTTCCCTTTAACCAATAGAAAAAATATGTGGGAAAAAAAAGGCGCTGTGCTGGCAAGGCTAACAAAAATCATTAATACAAAATATAAATGAAGGAGGGAATAATAAAATTAAATTAAATTAACTCCTATCTTAATATATAAAATGCGATATACCAGAAGGGAATGCCTTTAAAGGGATAGTAATGCTTCATAATAAAAGCAGCTCTAATTATTCATCATAGTATTTGGACTTTGGAGAGTGTTATATCAATACTGTCAGAGTTGTAGTACAAGAGTAATTCAATGACAAAATGTCCCCCTCCCGCCCCTTTTACTGATGTCACACTGTTCAGCCAGATCAGAAGGGAGGTGCCCAGGTAGATTGCAGAGAGGGACAATCTTCAACTAAGATAAGGGAAAAACCTGAAAAATTTGTCAAGGAGGGCAGGGCTTTCATTGTTCTCATAGGAAGAAGATTGTCCCCTTCTGTTATCTGTCTGGTCTATGGACTGGATTCCACATCTGAGAAGTGATGGCTTACACTAGGTAAAAGGGGCGGGAGGGGGAACTTTACTTGTGAATATCTCTCAAACCATAAAGGTTTGAGAGATAAGACTTATATCGTTCTTCATGTTTTTTTAATGCCTACAAAATAAAATAAAGTTAAAACGAAGTATTACTATCCCTTTAAATAGCTGCTACAAGCCCAAGACTGGTGTGTATGGTCTAGAAACAATGTACATAAAAGAATATATTAGGGAGAGCGCTTTTAATATAGTTAAAGGGTTAGTAATGTCTAACATTTACTAACACTAATATTCAAAGTATTCAAAAGATAATCTTACTGTGCCAAGTGGGATCTCTCAGACCTCTATGGTTTGAGAGATATAAGCACTTAAAATTCCCCCTCCCTCCCATTTTCCAGACGTCAGAATGTAGCTGACGTCATGAGATCCCGGTCCCAGCCCAGCTGGCGGCTCTTCAGCAGAGCTGAATGAGCGCTATCGAAAAACAAATACTTCAGTTGAATGGTCTGCAAAGTGTGCTTGC